>CM061134.1:167378097-167808733 GCA_030789695.1 Scilla litardierei
AGATTACATGCCAATCTCTTGTTGCAATGTCATCTACAAAGTTATTAGCAAGGTGTTATGCAATAGGTTGAAGATGGCTATCAGTGAGTTAATCTCTCCGAATCAGGCTGCATTCTTAAAAAATAGGTTGCTTGTCGACTGTACTCTTATAGCTCACGAGCAAATCCGTGATTTTAGCAATCCAATGGGGGCAAGGGCATGCATTAAACTGGATATCTGTAAAGCATTTGATAGTGCTAACAGAAAATTTATTTTGTACATGCTCCATCAAATGGGATTTAAGAGCAGATTTATTAATTGGATTTCTGAGTGTATATCTACACCATCATTTTCAGTACTTATTGATGGATCTCCTACGGGATATTTCTTGTCTAATCGTGGATTACGTCAAGGGGATCCCCTCTCTCCTTATCTGTTTGTCCTAGTCATGGAAGGATTCTACCTACTTATGGCGAGAGCAGAATCTCTTCGTTCGATACAGCCGATGAGGAGATCAGGGGCTATTTCTCATCTTCTTTTTGCCGATGATCTTCTGGTGTTTTGCCGTGCTAGACCTTCATCCATTGAGGGATTGAAGAATCTGCTCATCACTTTTAACCTCTACTCTCGGCTCCAGGTCAATCTTGATAAGAGTTCTTGTCTCTTTAGTAAAGGTACAAGCAACCCCAGTGGCTTGGCTGGTGCCTTAGGAATCAAATTGGTATCTTCACTCTCTACTTATTTAGGCTTGCCTCTCTCTACTAAGTACCCTAAGGCGGCTATGTTCAACCGGTTGATAGGTAAGTGTAAAAAGAGGCTCATTGGTTGGTCTTCCTCCTTACTGTCGATATCTGGAAGGATTGAACTAGTATGCTCTGTCATTTATGGTATGGTTGGATTCTGGATGCAGGCATACTGCCTTCCATCCTTTGTAATCCGAACTATTAACTCGGCTTGTAGGAGATTTATTTGGGGGAAGTTACACACTTGGAGTTGGAAAGACCTTTGTGTCCCTAAGAAAGAAGGTGGCATTGGGCTTAGACTACTTAAGGACTTAAACGTTGCCTCTGGTGTGCGTTTAACTTGGAGATATCTTTCTGGTAATGGTTTGTGGGCGAGATTCATGATGGATGTTAAGGGCCCTGGCGACATTGGCTTCTATTCTGCAAAAGTCCGACCGACTCAATCTGGTACGTTGAAATTCCTCCTAAGGCATCGCCCCTTCTCTCAACAACTAATTAAACGTATGGTTAGAGATGGTAAATCAACATCGTTTTGGTACGATAACTGGCACTCCTTTGGACCATTAAATCAACACGTAACTCCACCACTGGGATCAGAATTGGCTCTTGTAAGTGACTATTGGGTTAATGGAAGTTGGGTGTTATCTCCAGATATCACCGGCCTCACTCAATTGCTTCAGGCGGTCAAATTACAAGAGGGCTGTGACTCTTGGTCTTGGCTCCCAGGACCACAACACTCTTTTCGTGAATCCTAGGAGGGCGTGCAGACTCATAGGCCAACATTCCCTTATTATAATATTATATGGCACTCACAGCATGTACCTAAGATGGCAGTGGCGCTCCTTCGAGCATTCCGTAGTAAGCTTCCAACCAAAGACAAATTATCAAGGTGGAATGGGTCTGCTGACTTGGGTTGTGTGCTCTGTAAGTCTCCAGTAATCGAATCATCCCAGCATCTTTATTTCGAGTGTGACTACGCACGATATATCCTTGCCAGAAGTCTCCTTAAACTTGGGTACTCGGGAGTGGTGCCAACAACTCTTAAGGGAGTGGGAGACTTGTTTCTGAGCCTCTACAAAAAGAATGATTGCGTTGGGATTCTCGCTAAAATAGTGTTGGCAGCAGTCGTTTGGCATATATGGAAGCAACGTAATTCAAGGATATTTGATGGCAATGAAGTAGATAAAGCGGCCCTATTGGATGTTATCGCAGCCGAAGTCCGAATCATTCTTCGCGATACTAAGAGGGACCCCCAGTCAGCAATGAACCCATTCTCTAATTGGGGTTTCTTGGACAATGGTTAAAATGTAATATGTTTTTTTCCATGTGATTGGTTTCATATTTGCTGGAGCGTTATAGTTGGGATGTAGGTTGTAGTGGGTGACGGCGCTTGTGCCCTCTCCCCCCTCCTCCGACCATCCCCACTAGAGTAGTCCAGTGTGTTAATATGTATGTATTCTATTCTGATATCAATAAATTTTACCACTTACCGGTCAATATATATATATATAACCATATATATATATTCTATAAAATAGGGATGTTATCAAGAGAAATTGGATAAGAGAAATTGGACAAGAAAATATACATACATATATATACATACATATATACATATACATATATATACATACATATACATACATCTATTCTATAAAATAGGGATGGTATCAAGAGAAATTGGATAAGAGAAATTGGACAAGAGAACTTGGTTAAGAGAATTTGGACAAGAGTATACATATACATACATACATATACATACATACATATCTATTCTATAAAATATGGATGTTATCAAGAGAAATTGGATAAGAGAAATTGGAAAAGAGAAATTCGATAAGAGAATTTGGACAAGAGAAATTGGATAAGTGATGAGATTTTGAGAGATAAGAAAAGAGGTGTGAATTTTGTGATGAGATTTTGAGAGATAAGAGAAGAGGTGTGGAATTTTGCACATACAACCCCGGGTTTTGCATTTTTGTCCCTGGACCCTCCCCACACATACACCCACACTTTTTATTCTTTCCCCCTTCTCGACCATTTTTTTTCAGTCCACGTGCACGTGTGCACGGGTTTTTTGCTAGTGTATATATATATATGAGATTAATGGAGAAGTGCTGATAGAGCTGGAAATTTTTCCAGCGCTGTCAGCGATATGGGGTTGTTACAGATTTTTAAAAAAATATTTTTTGCAGTTGGTAGATATACTTGTTAGAAAGCTTCCCACAAATTTTTAGGTCGATCCGACACCGTTTGAGCATCCATTTATCGATTTCAAAAACGTTGCGCAAAATTGTGGACAGTTTTGCGCAACGTTTTTGAATTCGATGAACGGAGGCTCAAACGGTGTCGGATCGACCTGAAAATTTGTGGACAGCTTCCTAACAAGTATATCTACCAAGTGCAAAAAAAAATAAAAAAAAACTCTACAGACCCCAGATCGTTGACAGCGCTGAAAAAATTTCCAGCGCTGTCAACACTTCTCCATATATATATGTGTGTGTGTGTGTGTGTATGTATGTATGTATGTATGTATGTATGTATGGGTAAAGCGTTCTTAGGGTGACTCCTTAGATTTAATCTAAGGAGTCACCCCCATTTTCCCCCTTATCCCACAATTTTTTTGGATTTTATTTTTCATGGGGTTGTGCATAGCATGGATGATCAATATACCAAAATCAAGTCATTCTAATACTTGTAGAGCCCACCATCTACTCCTTGCAACTTCAACGGTCTGAAAACATGCTGAAAATCCATGAAGTTGCAACGGGTAGATGTGTGCTCTAAAAGTATTGGAATGACTTGATTTTTGGTATGTTGATCATCCATGAGGTGAACAACAATCCCAAGAAAAAAATTCGAAAAAAATGTAGGATATGTGGGAAAATGGGGGCGACTCCTTAGATTAAATCTAAGGAGTCACCCTAGGAACACTTTACCACATATATATATACATATATGTATGTATATATGTATGTATGTATGTATGTATGTATGTATGTATGTATATATATATATATATATATATATATATATATATATATATGAGAATAAATGGGTATCATACGTCATATGAGGCTTTGCCTGATATGCCCTCTCACAAAAAGGTGGGAAGTACATCAAGTACAAGCCCATGTGGGACTTGTACTACCCGCCTTTTGTGAGATGTCATATAAGGCAAAGCCTCATATGGCGTATGACACACATTATATATATATATATATATATATATATATATATATATATATATATATATATATGCATTTGCATTCTTAGGCACGAGGGTAAGATTTGTGTGATTAATAGGGTGCATAATAGAGATAGATCTGAAAAAAGAGTGGATAGCCTCAGTAAAATCCTTACCTATAACAAAGACTACAGACCCATTGGTTGCTGTAATGTGGTTTACAAGGTCATTAGCAAAATTATTAGTAACAGACTCAGGAATATTATTCATGAACTGATATCTCCGAATCAGTCTGCATTTCTAAAGGGGAGACTACTATCAGATAGTGCTCTCCTAGCCCATGAACAAATCAGAGACTTTAGGAATCCAATGGGTGCCAGGGCATGTTTAAAGTTGGATTTGCGAAAGGCTTTTGATAGTGTCAACCGACAATTCATCTATTATATTCTTCATAGAATGGGTTTTGGCAGGAGATTTATATTATGGATTCAGGAGTGTATTTCCACACCTACCTTCTCGGTAATGATTAATGGATCCCCGTCTGGCTATTTTGAGGGGAATCGGGGCATTAGACAAGGAGATCCGCTCTCACCGTATCTCTTTGTCATTTGTATGGAGGCTTTTTCCTTGCTTCTGGAAAAATCAATTTCTTTGGGTACTATTCATCCCATGAAACGGACTGGAGCTATTGCCCACATTCTCTTTGCTGATGATTTGCTGATTTTCTGTCGGGCTAATAGGCACTCCTTTGATGGCTTATGTTTATTACTGGAGTATTTTAAGAACTTTACGGGTCTGGAAATAAATATGGATAAGAGCACTGTTCTCTTCAGTAAGGGAACTAGAAATCCTATTGATCTGGCTAACCAACTTGGGATCAGAATGGGGAGTGCTATTACAACTTATTTGGGCCTGCCGTTATCTTCTAAATATCCAAAACCAAGCATGTACAACAGACTGGTTGATAAGTGCAGGAAGCGATTAATGGGCTGGAGTTCTACATTATTGTCAATTTCAGGCCGAATTGAGCTAGTTAAAACAGTCATTTATGGCATGGTCTCTTTTTGGATCCAAGTCTACCGCTTTCCTAAATCCATCCTCCGTACTATTACCACTATATGTAGGAAATTCATCTGGGGACCTACACATATATGGGCCTGGAAGGATCTATGTACTCCTAAAGAAGAGGGTGGTGTTGGGCTAAGGTTGCTCCCAGATTTAAATTTTGCGACAGGAGTTAAATTGACTTAGCGCATGTTATCAGAAGATGGGCTTTGGGCTAGATATATGAGACTCAATTACAAAGATTCATCTCTTTTCTTCGCTGCCAAGGGAACCCCATTTCAATCGGGAACCTGGAAATTCATGCTTGCTTGCAGATGATTCACCAAACGCTTGATTAGGAGACAAGTTTATGATGGGTCTTCCACTCTTTTTTGGTACGATAATTGGCTACCTACCGGCCCTCTGAATGATTCATTTGAGGTTCCGGATGGTGAAAATCTAAAGAGAGTCTCTGATTACTGGGATGGAGAAAGATGGGTTCAAGATGCTGCTATTGATCCAATCCGAATGCACCTGCAGGGAGTCACTTTGAAGCCAGGAAATGATATTTGGGTCTGGACTTTGGGCGCAGAATTCACCCTTGCAGGAGCTTGGAATGGTGTCAGGATTCCAAGGGAAAAATTTAAATATCACAAGCTAATTTGGTTTCCTAACAATATCCCTAAACAATCTCTTTCAGTGTTGAAGGCTTTCCTCGGCAAGCTGCCAACAAAATGCCACCTGGCGGCCTAGGGTATTGACTTGGATATTTCTTGCGGCCTGTGTGATATGGGTATCTCTGAAGATATTGAACATCTATTTTTTAATTGTGAGTACACAGGCTATATTCTTAAAAGATGCTTGTTAAAGTTGGGGGTGTCTACGGATATTGAACCTCAATTGTCTGGGGTGGGAGATTACTACCTGGCTCATTTTTCAGGCAAGGATCCTCTGAGCATACTAGCTAAAATGGTGCTATCGGCATTAATTTGGCATATTTGGAAAGAAAGGAACAAAAGGATTTTTGAAAATGAAAGACAGACGAAGATTAATCTATTTGAGAAGATTGCCGCTGATGTCAGAGCCAGTCTTGGAAATCTAGAGCCGGACACTCAGGAAACAAAGGATGCTTTTGAGAAGTGGGACTTCCGCGACGCGGGATGAGCTGCTATATTTTCTCCTTGACATTTTTGTATATACATAGAGTTCTGGTTGACGGGCTGGTCAGTAGAGGGTGACGGCGCTTGTGCCCTCTCCCCTCTTTGTCGCTTTCCTGTTAATTGTATTTTATGTAATCTTTTTTTCACCTTAATAAAGATAGTAAACTAACTTTGCAATATATATATATATATATATATATATATATATATATATATATATATATGATGCATCAGATTCCCTAGTTATGCACTGCGAACACCTTATGATTTGGAAAAGGAAATTGCATCAGATTCCCTAGTTATACACTGCGAACACCTTATGATTTGTAAAAGGAAATTTTGGATATGCTGCTATTGGATGTTGTGACGGCACCTTTAATAGCATATTTCCTTAAATGCATGAATAGACTTCGGGACGTCTATTCTATTGAAGATATAATAAAATAAAATATTGTACAACCAAGTGAATCTCTTGACAAAGTAAGGATTCCTACTAAAGGTTGTCTTTGCATCTTTATAAAGAGCAAAGAACATGATTTAAGATCATAGTTGCAAATAACTTAAATCTCATCGGATCTCATGAAGAGAAAACCGAAATATCTGTTCAAGCTTGACTATCAAACATGATATGAAAGACCTAGGCAGAATAAAAATAATTCATGGCTCACAGATTTATCTAAAATGATAAATTCCTATTACGTTAGACTTCATACACCCAGAGTGTATTAAAGAAAGTAATCCAAGGACCATTATCATCCAATAAGTACACCTATGGTAGTACGTTTACTGGATGAACAAACAGACCACTTCCGTCAGCTTGAAGAGGGGGAGGATATTATAGGTCCTGAAGTCCATTATCTGAGTGCAATCAGAGCATTTCTGGCTATCTGCATGCGTCCCGATATAGCACTTGTAGTAAATTCACTAAACAATACAGTGATGAACTTAAAAAAAGTGTCACTAGACCGGAGTTAAGCATCTTCTGTGCTTTCTCTAAGGGTCGATAGATTTGGGCATACATTATAAAGGATTATCCTCCATGCTTATGCAGATATAGGTTACAGGTATAATCCTCATAACGAAAAGTCACAAACTACATACCTACAGTGGAATGACTGTTGAGTATTGGACTCTCCACCTTGATTTTGATGATGATCAAACACAAATCATTGTGACTAACTCTTGTAATTGCAGTTAGCTAAAAAGTCACCAATTAGATTCAAGAAGATCAAAAGTGACTACACGTGTTGATACAAGTGGAGGACTTGGTAGATCAACAAAGGTGAAGCATTGGCTTGAAGAACTCAAAGGCTACTTCAAATCTCAAGCCAATGACATCAACAAATGAATGGAGATTCAATCCAAAGAGAAGAAAAGAATGGATGAGTCAAAAGCTTCGAAGACCATGACGTTGAAGATATTCAAGTCATTCAACTAAAAGACTCAAGTCCATGAAGAATTATGGAGATCGTCGCCAAAGTAATTTGTTCATCTCAAGCGACGTCCCAAGACTTCCTCAGAACGCGTGATCATTGTGCCAGGAGCTTTGTTGAAGCTCAAGGAGTATTCATGAAGTCAAGGGATTCAGATTCTCCATGTTGAAGCTTCGAAGACGGTTCGCCATGCTATTTATATTGTCTTCTAGCTTCGGTTTAGTAGAATGTTAAGCCTTAAGTAGTACTTGCCTAGAAATCTTCATAACTTTCATATCATATCTCTAGGATTGCCTTAGAAGCCATTAGAAACTTTCCTGTAGCCTATCGTTTCATTTCACGGCTTCATATGCATCTTAGTTGGTTCAAGAAGAAGAACCAACCGACTAGATAACGATCTAATCGGTTGGGAATCCTTCTTGAATCGACTAGATATCCTTGCTCAACTCAGCCCATTCTCTGTTGGTTAATTAGTCGGTCCAAGAAGGTTCACCGACCGACTAGATGACGATTTTGTCGGTTGGAAATCCTTCTCAGACCGACTAGTTATCATAATCAATTCAAGACCATTTGTTGACCAATTACTCGGTCCAAGAAGGCTCACCGACCGACTAAATGACGATCTAGTCGGTTGGTGTTTCTTCTCAGACCGACTAGTTTTCTTGTGAAATTCGACCTTTGTACTGTTGACCAGTTAGTTGGTTCAAGAAGGATGGTTAATGCATTAAAAGCCAATCTAGTCGGTCCAAGAAGGTTCACTGACCGACTAGTTGTCAATCTAGTCGGTTGATGATCCTTCTTAGACCGACTAGTTCTTACCCAGATTTCACCATCTTCTCTGTCAACCATCTAGTCAGTCCAAGAAGGTTCACTGACCGACTAGTTGTCAATCTAGTCGGTTGATGATCCTTCTTAGACCGATTAAGCAGCTTCACAAATAGATCTGTTGGGCATTTAATGCCACGATTTTTGTGACCGTTTTCTCTCTTCTCTATATAAGTTTGAGTGCTTCAAACATGTAATCCAAGGCTGAAATTAGAGACATTTTCATACCTTTGAGAAGAGCCATTCAACTCCAATTCCAAGCTCTCTCATCTCACAAGAATCTCTCCCTTACTCTTTGAGCCCAATTCCTCAAGAGAGATTCTCATTCCTTGTTAGCTTCTCAAGCTAAGAGCTTGAATCCAAGTCACCAACTCCTCCCTATACATCTATTGTTGCTCATCTTGGTGGAGCTAGGGTTTGGTGATCTCATCTTCCTCAAAATCCATTCTTGCCCTATATTGGTAAGTATTTCTCAAGTCATAGGATTTTGTGATAAGAAGTTTTATATTTCATTCTTTATACTTCTTAATTGTTGTATACTCACGGTGGTGAGAGTGTTGGCTTGATCCCAAGTTGTGGGAGTCAAGATTTCATTTTGCTCTTGGTTTGTGAGAGTGTGCTTTATCTCAAGTAGTGGGATTAAGGAATTTGCGTGTTCCCGGGTTGTGGGATACATAGACATCGATTGTAGGTCGATTGCACTTGTGGGGTTTCCGCAAGTTGGGTAAAGGAAGTCTCTAGCGGTTTGCTAGAGTATCCGGAGGTGATCTGGGTGTTGCTGGAGTAGGGCACCGGTAACAAGTCGGGGAGACTTGGATGGCACCGAACCAGGGTAGATTGCTTGTTTGCATTGCTTTATTCCTGGTGTTGTTGTTCACTTATTGTATTCCGCATTTATTGGTTAAGTAGGGTTTTATTTGGCATAAATTCCTTATAATTCTATAAAACACTATTCTCCCCCCTCTAGTGTTTGTTCCTCATAGCACAGGGTCATTACAATTGGTATCAAAGCGAGGTTATAGCTATGGAAACTAACAACAACAACACTCGATGCCCACTTCCACCATATCTCCTCGGGCCCAATTATCAAAGTTGGTGTGTAAAGATGAAGGCCTATATTCAATCCATCGATAAGGATTATTGGAAGCTTATGGAGAAGCCCATTCGTGCACCTACCACTCCCGAACATGAATGGACAAATAAGCAAAAAGAATTGGAGGGGAAACATCAAGAGGTAATGGATATATTGCTTGATTATTTAACTTATGACATTCTTATGCATGTGTCCAAGGCAACAACGGCATATCAAATATGGCACATGCTAGCGGAGCAAGAAGAGTCCACCTTGGAGTGTTCTTCCTCCAATGATGAAAGAGATTTATTCATGGGCTTGATGGCACGAGAGGACGACTCTAGTGACGAATCAAGCGACTCAAGTGAAAGAGATAGCGACGATGAAGAGGTAACAACGGATGATCTTAAAATTGAACTTAAGCAATTATTTGATAAATATCAAAAGCTTATGCATAAATATTGTGATGCTAAGAATAAAATTGTTAGTCTCTTTAACACATCTTCATGTAGCACCTCTAACAATGACACCATTGTTGAGACACTCGCTATTGAGAAAGCAAGTTTGCTTACTCAAAATGGCATGTTGAGAAATGAGGTGGAGTCCCTCAAATCTCAACTTGATCGTGTTTCCATTGTGGATAGTAACGATCTTGAGATTGAAAATCTTCAATCTCAAAACACTTGTTTGGGCATTGAGAATGAGAATCTCAAATCCCAAGTGCACGATCTCACCACACATGCATCCATCTTGAATGCATGCACCTCCTATAGTGAAGCAACTATAGATTTAGTGAGGCAATCCTCCGGTGCATTCACGAGTGGTGTCTATAACAACTTTGGTAGTTCTACTACTAAGGAAACCACCACTCCTGTTCCTCCCTCCTTTAGAAAGAAACCCACTTTGGGTGGACATCAAAGGAAGAGACATGCTTTCATGTACACCAATACACGTAGGAATACATTCACTCTTCACATTTCTACAAATGATGGTTTTTATGTTCCACACCCACGAGCACGTGCAAACACACATTTGAGACACTCTCATGCATGTACTCATGCTCATACACCTTCACATGCTTATGATCACACATCACATCCACATGTGCATGCTTATTCTCATGATCATCCTCATGCATACACACCACATATTCATCCACGTATGTATGCAACACCACACCATGGATCATATGCCCATCATCATGCTTTAGCACAACACAATGTTCCTCATGCTCTTGCTAGATCTCATGTTCCTAGGCCACATGCACCACGTAGAAATCAACCTTTTATGCATGCAACCACTAGGAAGAGGATTCCCAAATCATACACTATTTGGGGTCCTAAGAACACTAGCAATCATGCTAAGGATGTGTATGTGCAATCTTATATTAATGATATTATTATGAATGATGATTATGTTGGGAAATCACGGTCCTCTTGGACTTGGTTTCCGAAGGGTTAATTTCTGTTGACCCTTCTTTGCTTGGTACCATATGTTTAGTCATTTTATGGGTACCAATGCATTTGTGTTAAGATTTGATTTGCTCTTTTGATTACATTTTGGTCTTGGATGCTCATTGTGATTAGAAACGTAAATTCATATTGAATTTGATTTCCATTACCTGATTATTTGTAAATCAATGTGTTTATGATTTTCATGTTTAGAATATTTAATATTTCTTCATGCAACACATGCGTTGGCTCATATTCATGTTTTTTTGCATGTGATACATGTCATGCGTTTGGATTATAATATATATATACACTTATTTTTTGGTACAATTGGTATATGCATGAATTTGGTTAAATATTTATCTTGTAACATGATTACATGTTTCTTAAATATTGTGTATGATTACATTAGGATATGGGTTATAATAATTTGAATTTAGTTTGTTAAACTTGTTGACTAACCCATAGGATCCAAAAAGGTTTTTGGATACCAAAATTATGTTTTTAGGTTCAATCCACATTGGGATACCAACCCTACCAACTCTTTGATTTGCAAAGATTTTCATTCAAATGGAGTTGATGGTGCTTAAGTGATGCACCAAAGTAGGGGGAGCTTAATGTTGTAAGTATATTCTTACATTTGGTATCCATGTGTGTTGGATGCATGTAGATGTCACTTTGTGTTTGAGACTATCTCATGCATATCCTATGTTTGTATATTGTGTGTCACTCATGTCTATGTGTTTCATGTGTGTCCAATTCTTGACTAATGTGCATTGTGTATTCATAATCCTTACTCATATGTTTATTCGAGGATTATTTATAACATATGGCTAAAAAAATTTCATGATAGAACTTTGCTCATTTGCATGTTTCACACACGGGACACGCTTATATTTATGTTCCACTTCACAAGCGTGCATCCCAACTTCCTACTCATGCCTCTACAACCTCTTCTTAAGAATCCCAAATCACTATCTTTTGGATTCCTAAGATTGTTTCTAGGCATAGTATGAACACACATATAGAATCGTATATTAGGATTGACATATTCTCATGCGACTATATATATATAAATCAAACTCAGTCTTTATTTGATTTCCACCTTGCTTACTCACTCATATTGCACTTCATTGCTTGGGTACCATGCTTGTATTACTTTTTGTACCCATATATATATATATATATATATATATATATATATATATATATATATATATATATATATATATATATATGTGTGTGTGTGTGTGTGTGTGTGTGTCTGTGTGTGTGTGTGTGTGTGTGTGTGTGTGTGTGTGTGAGAGTTCGTCCACTACTCCCAAGTTTGCATAGTTTGTATGATTTTATGGGAGTATGACATGTTTGATTGCTATAATATTATTTTCATGTCATTGCATTTCATTCATATTATGTTGTGCATATAGATTAGTTGATTTCTCTAACCCTTGTTGATTTATTATCAATTTCCACCTTCCTATCTTATTGATATGCCAAAGGAAAAGAGAAATTTGGTTTTGAAAATTAATACTTTATGCATTTCATGCACACTCTTAGTGGTATTACTTTTCATGCCTTCCTTCAATATGTGTTGTGCCGTGAATGTTTATTTTGTGCACATATGCATATTGCACGAGGAATCTTTCTTGCACACACTATTGTATTAGATGTGTGTATTCATATTGATGATTGCTTGTATAATGTATTATGATTAAATCATATACATAGGAATTATTTGTCTAGGTGTATCTAATTTCTAATGATTTAGAATTGTTAATTCCTTATATGTATGATTTTCGTGATTAAAATAACTCTTATCATATGCATGTCATGCATTTCTATTGATGAGTGTTATTTACAATTGGTAAATGATTGGTTATTGGACTACTTGATTTTGTTCATTAACCTATTTGGATCCAAAAAGTTTTTGGATACCACCAATTGTTGAATTGACATATTGTTGTGCAAGATGCCTACCCTACACATTCCTTGGTTTACAAATAACGGATCAATTCAAAGGAAAGGATGGTGCATTGGAGATGCACACATATAGGGAGAGCTAAATGGTTGTAAGTATGTGTTTTGCACAATTGGTATTTTAATATATTGGTTTTGACTACCATATTTTCAATTGCTAATTTAATATATTCGATTTGTGTAATATAGCATACTTCTTCATTAGCTCAATCTTGTCACACCCTCATGAAGATTGTGTGTTTAAGTGACTACCTTGTTAATGAATTGGTTAGTTGTTTATTGATATTCATATCTTTGGAACACGTTTTCATTACACATCGCATTTCCTCACATGCATGCTTCTTTGTCAAGATTGTTAAATATTATGGATATGATAACTGATGTGTATGACATGCTTGTTTGTTTATTAGATTATTTTAAGTATGTTGATCTTAAGATTCATTGCTACTTTGATTCTACAACTTGTACCTAATTCTCATTGATGACGATTTTCATGGATTATTTAGACCATATCATGATCTGTCATACCATTCTAGTAGAATCTTTCATTTCTTTATGGCATGCTATACTTCATCACGTTATACATAATTCATGCCATGTATAAGATTAATTATTTAGGATCTTTATGTGTATTTGTTCATTGTATCACCACACATCTCATACTTTTTTCATAGTTTGTATGATTATCTTTATGTGACGTATTGATATGATTTGGGGTGATCAATGTATGTTATTTGTCATTTTAATTACTTCATGACTGATGTTTAGCTATAATTTTATTCAAGAGATCTTTCATGTCTATATCTAAATCTCTCATGTATGATATTTTCACAAGTGACATAACACTCATGCATATTGGTTAGTGATCTTCATGCTATATTTTTCGCATTGATTATCTCTCATCTCAAGCTCATGTTTTTATGATATGTTGGAGATAATTTTTGTGAGATCAATGAGTAGTAAAAGGGACTCAAAATCAGACATTTTGGTGTCTGACCATCATCCTTACAACATCATTAAGACATACGCTCCCTGGGAAAGGAGTGATGTTGTAATATGTATTCATACTACGTATGCATTTGACCATTGGGTTAGAATAGTAATTGTGTTTACTATTATGAGAGACCCAAAGACCACATGGGTCTTAACTTCTTACCCTTATGGACTCTAATTGGTTCCTTTAGATTTGACTAGGTGATCGCTATCTTAGCAAGTTGCTTATGGACCAATTCGGTCTGGCGGGACATGTTAGAAAAGCGAGTCAAGTCAAGATTGAAAGGATCGCAAGAAGAGGAAGATTAATTTTATATTCACATTTGGACTTTAGATATTCAAAACTGGCCAGTCAATTGTAATCCAGATGGGATTCAATTGTTGAATATAAAGTATAAGAAATATGAAGAAATAATCTAGGGTAAAACATGCGTTGATCTACTCAACTTTGCACCCCAAGGAGTGTTGTGTATCTCTAACAAGTGCACAACAGCGGACTCTATGCGCATGACGGTCACACGGTCTATTTCTCGGTATGATAAATAGAAGAACTAAAGGAAAAGATGTTTCCTTACAATCCCCTCAAGTGTGAGTGGGAGATGTTGGATATGGACGACATGTATACACTCATGAGGGGATGTATGAGGGTCTATGGACCTCGGATGTCGCGTACATGAAAGCATGTGCGAAGGGAACCTTTTCATGTGTGAAAAGGACCACTCGATAAGTGGAAAAGGTCACTTTATAAGTGCATAAAGGCACTTGATAAGTGCATAAGGAAGAGGATAAGGAAATGTACTAATATAGGCTAATAAGCTTATATATGGTTTTTTCCTACAATAACTACCCCTTAGGCCTATAAATAGGACCCAAGGGTAAGGCTTTTAAGGCTAATCCTTGATGCCATAAGTTTGCATAAGGCAATCTTCTTTCCTCTTCTCCCTTCCATTAAAGTTCTTCATCCAAGTAGAGATTTAAACGGTGAAACGCTGCTTCGATCCTCTGTGATGAAGTACCGACCGTTGTGGCGAATCCAAGGACAAAGTTCAGAGACTACAGCGCAACGTACGCTAACGTAAGTCTCTCCTTCGATCCTCCACCATCGCACGATGGGATCCTACATTGGTATCAGAGCCATACGGGTTCGCTCCGGTCTCACCGATGAATGACACGTTGTCTCTTTCACGAATGAGTTTCCTTCCATTATGAATATGGTAGGAGCGCATCGTGACGGAGAGAATGCCAAAAGTTGTTCTTTTCACGTTAGGGTCTTTTGTCATTACGGATATGGCAAGAACTCCCCGTGACAGGAAGAACTGACCGTTCATCTCGCCAAACTCGCAGTCCTCATAGATCCTGAGTCTCCATTCAATAGGGAATGTAAACTCTCTTCATGTAGAGCGTGAAGTTTGCGGTCTTGAAGGTGTGTTATTTTTTTTGGCACACGGCCATTAAAGCATAAACACTTTCTCGATGAACGGGTGTCTCATCGGAGAAGATGGTGGTTACAAAACTTCTCATCGGAGAAGAAGATCTCTTTGGTGCATGATCGCCATGGCCATGCGAGTAATGATGGCTATGCACCCCCCAAAGGGGAAGGGGTTGGTTTCAGTGAATGATAACCAAGACAACCACCCCGTGGGGGGGTGTGCGGCCGGACTCCAAGGAGGCCGGCCGACCGGCCACGCCGACCGGCCACCCTGGCCGACCAGGGCCAGGCCCTGGCGGGCCCAGGCCTCTGCCAGGGCCAGGGCCAGCCCTGGCAGAGACCAGGGCCAAGGCAGGCCCTGGCCTCTGCCAGGGCCAGAGCCAAGGGCCAAGGCAGGCCATGGCCTCTGCCAGGGCCAATGCCGGCCCTGGCAGAGGCCAGGGCAGGGCGCCCTGGCCTCTGCCAGGGCCAGGGCCGGCCGGCCCTGGCCTCTGCCAGGGCAGGGGCCCCGGTCAAGGGGCCAAGGCCTCCGGCCGGCCCTGGCTTCTGACAGGGTCGGCCGACCCTGGCCTCGGCCAGGAGGCCCTGGCCAAGGGGCCAGGGCCTCCAGCTAGCCCTGGCCTCGGCCAGGAGGCCCTGGTCGAGGGGCCAGGGCCTCCGGCTAGCCTTGGCCTCGGCCAGGGCAGAGGCCCTGGCCTCTGCCAGGGCCAAGGCTGGCCCTGGCATCGGCCAAGGCCTCTGCCAGGGGGCAGAGGCCGGCCCAGGCCTCTGCCAGGGCAGAGGTGCCCTGGCCTAGGCCACAACCCCAAAGGGATGGGGGGTCTGCTTGGCCGGCCCATACGGGACCGACGGCAGTTGCATACGGCAAAACCCCCTACTTTGGGGAATCCGGCCTTGGCACGGTCACGGCTCGACCCCGGTAATGGCCGGGGCAGGCCACTGCCTCCCACTGTAAAATACGTTTGCAAAATACGTTTTCAAAATACGTTTTCAAAAACGCTTTTCCGCTGCAAGTACTATAAGAGTACTATTGTTTGATAAAGTGATGGGGAAATATTGAAAGTTGTTCTAGATGGTGATTGGAATCGTAGAGACCTTTCCGATTCTAAAGCAACATCTTCAATATTTTTCGAAAGTAACTTATCAAATGAAAACTTTATGCAATGTTTTTGATCAAACTTGTTTTATGTCTTTTGTAGCATTTTAAAACTGAAATGTCTTCTGCTGCTAAGAACATCGTCGCTGAGTTAAACAAAGGTGAAAAACTCAACGGCGATAATTACAAACAATGGTCCATGAAGATACAATATGTTCTAGAGGAGCAAGACGTGCTCGAAACTCTGAAGAACATAATGACTGAACCTGAGTTAGGCACTACAGCCCAACACAGAAGAGACAAGGAAGCTTTTGATGCTTGGTCTCGGAAGAACAAGATTGCTCGTATTACATTGCTGTCAAGTATGGCAGACGACATAATGCGGATCTTCCGAGAATATGACCTAGCTATGGACATATGGTCCAAGCTAGAGGAGAAGTTTGGTGGCACTTCGGTGACCAAACTTCGCTCTTTAACTATAAGATTCGATTGGTACAAAAAGCGTCGAGATCATTCCATGGGAATGCATCTGCGACACATGGCGATTCTTATTTCAGAGTTAAAGGATGCAGGTCATGTGCTCACTGATGAGCATGACGTCCCCCGCTAGTGCGTGCTAGATGTGTGCAATAATACGATTGGGGGCGTGAGATTTAAATATTTGTAACCGCAAGCGCACGGTGTTGTAGTGTGGCTTGTGGGTCGAACTCAGTGAGGCGTGGATGTGCTTGTGTCAAAGAGGATCAAAATCACCCCATGGGCGAGCTAGCCCGGATCGAATGATGGGTTGTCACGGTAAATGGAATGCAAGGTATAGACAATATAAAGGAAAAACCCGGGACTTTGGTTTCCACCTTATCGAGCGGCTCTCGCCGATACGACCGACGGGTAGGATAGCGATCAGAATTAGGGTCTAATGGTGAGACGTTGCCTCTAAGAGTGGTACCAGCGTCCCATGGTCCCGATATTCCGGTCGGTGCCAAGGATGATACGCCGGACTTCCCGGGTTCAGTAAGTGGGCACTCCCGTGTCCATTAACACTGATCGACTCCGGGAGCACTAAGTCCGCAACGATAACTCCCAATGTCTCATCATGCCGCTCCCGCGCGCTAGGATTTGACGTCTATGCTAAGGGCGTGAGCTATGGCTAGGGAGTCAACCGCCAAGTTTATTCCCCCTTGGCCCAACGGTCAAAGGCGGTCTTTTTCCCGCCGATGACAATAAAACACCCCGTGTAACCGTTAGATTCCTAATCCCTATCGATTTTCTAGCCCTATGGACGCATCGGGAAGAGCCCACGAAGGGGTTTCTGCCAAAATCCCAGATTTGGGAACTACTCACACATATTTAGTAAAAAGCGATCTAAACAGAAATCGACCGTAAAAATCATGACCAGACAATAGAAATGCAATGGTAGTAAAGCAAGGAAGATAATACTAAAGTTTGACAAAGATCTGAAAACTTACAAAAACTGGGAAATTACAGCCGTCACAAAATGAAGAAAACAGTAAAAAGTAACCAACTACCGTTTCTGGAAACCTAGGGGTCCTTTATATAGAAAAAGATATCACCCGATCGGTTGACAAGTCAACCGATCGGGTGATCAGCTTCAAACTTTGGCAGCGAGATGCAGGACTTCACCCGGTCAGGATGAACCGGTCGATTGAAACATGGATGTGACCGGTTGGATCTTGGTGCCGACCGGGTGAGGAGACCGGTTGGATCTTCGTGTCTTGGCTTTGGAGATTCAGCTACAGGTGAACCGATCGGGTGAAAGTCACCCGATCGGTTGGCAATCAGCTTCGAATTCCAGAGAGCTTTGGGCTTTTGAACCGGCCTACGAACCGACTAGGTGACTTCTTGTGAGCTCCAAGCTGCGTCCGGGTGGTGCACGCGCGCATCACCCGATCGGTTGAAGATGACCAACCGATCGGGTGAGGGGCTGAAAGGTGATATCATCGTCGTTTGACCCCCTGGATCACGCGTGACTCCTCCCGTTGCTCCGGGGACTTGCGATATCGTCGTTTTATGTCCCTTATGCCAGTAAACTCCTGAAAAATACGGAAAACACGGAAAAGTGAAAGAAAACAAGAAAACACGAGAAAACGAATATAAGACGGCGGTAAAATACGGAAAAACACGGAAGAAAACGTGCGCAAATATATGAAATATAAACGCACGTCAAAATCCCCCAAGCTGAACTCTTCCTCGTCCTCGAGGAAGACGAGTGAGAGTAGGAGCTCGGAGAGGGAAAATAGAGAGAAAGAGAGAAAAAGAAAACTCTATATCCTAGATCACCCGTCAGGGCCAACAAAATAAAAAACGACACACCAAGCAAGCAAACACCAAATCACATCACTAAACCAAGGAATACGAGTCCAGACAAGTGCTGTGGGCCCACGTGGTGAAGCACGAGTGAGTGTGGTCGTGCGCTAGCAGACGGTGTCACTATCTACGATGTGCGATAAAGCTTGATATACACAAATCCAGGAAATGACCCAAATATCGATTCGAATTGTATAAAGCGGTGAATATATAGTTCAAGCATGCATGAGAATAGAGATAGAATCGAAACATATCATGCGTCAGGGACTCCACAACTAGGGTTACGGAAATCACCACACTATAGCCTAGATAATAGCTAAAAAGTTCCTAAGCCAAGTGTTTTCGAAATCGATGGGGGTTGAGATGATGTGGAGTAGAACACTCGGTGCAAATTCTCGCCTTCCCTTTATTCTCGGCATGTAGGAAAAGATATTCACACTGGGATTTTTTTGGGTTTTGGGTATTTGTATATATTTTTTTTTTTGGATTTTTGGCTATGCAATTTTTTTCTTTCTTTTCTTTTCTCTTCTTTTTGGGTTTTTCTTTTCTTTTCTCTTTTTTTGGATTTTTGGGTTTTTGGCTATACACATGTGTACTCTCCCAAGTGGGAGAACGGTACACGACGAGAGGATTTGCACCAAGCAAAACAAAAAAGAAATCGAAATCTAAACACTTGGGCAAAGGAAACTATTCTCGCTAATTAGAGCATGGGCTAAATGGGTTATCCTAGTCCTTAATTATGGAATCCCGACACATGCAAAATGAAGCATACGATATATATAATCATGCATACAGAAACAGACAAGAGAAGCAAATACCGCATTATTCATATCGAAGCGTGATAATCTATGGGTCATTCCTGGACAGGTATATAAAGTAAAATCACAAAGCAGAAGCACACCAAACAGCTACGCACGACACACGGCTCACAAAAAGCTAAGTGGACCCACGATGCATGAAATACAAGAGGACTCGATATCCTAGGGTTAGTGAGTGTGATTATCGATGACATGCTAGGTGTGTGTGATTTTGTGGCAATTCATCATAGGGTTCATCTCTAGGAGAAAGAGATAAAAAGAAGAAAAGAAAATTTTAAAACACGATGAAAACGACACAAAAACAAAAAAGAAAGACTCAAATGACGCACAAAGTGCGACTCCCCCAAGCTGAAGCTTGCATTGCCCTCAATGCAATAAGAGTGAGTACGGGAGGGCAATGAAAATGGGGGGAATATGCACTGACACAAAAAGAAATGAAAAACATGGAAAGCACAGATACGAAACTGAAAATAAAGGGAAAATCATACCACACGACATTAAAATAGAAAAAGAAATAAAGAAAGATGACACGACACAAAAAAATAAAACAAGCACGCACATAAAGAAAACAAAACACGACAACCAGCAAAATAGACTTCCCCCAAGCTAGACATGACAATGCTAGCAATGAGATATGAACGTGAAATTGCAGAGATATGCAAGGGGGATGTCAAAAAAAAGTGAAATCAAAAATCAGGAGAAGGCGAGTCCTCGCCCTCCTCGGAAGAGGGTGTGGCTGGGTGGTCGGGGGATACGGGGGGGTGTTCGGAGAAGTGGGGACAGAGGTGGGGGAATAGGTGCAATGGTGGTGTGAACGATGGGTAGAGTGTCGGTGGAGGTGGGTGGTGGTGGAAGTACGGCGATCAAGGCGGTGGTAGAAGGGATAGAAATGGGGAGAGAATATGTGATGGTGACGGTGGTGGGTGGGGGTGGGAGAGATTTGGAGCGCACCGGCAATTTCTTGCGGTGCACTTATGAAGTGATGGTGGAGGAGGGAGGAGGTGGTGTGGGGGCGATGGAAGTGGTCGTGAGAGGAGAAGTGGATACGGGGATGGGAATAGATGTGGGTGGGTGAGATGATCGCCTATGTGGGGGTGAAGGAGGTGGGGATGTATGGGACGGGGGAGGTGATGGAGGTAGGGATGTGTGTGAGGGTGGAGGAGAAGATCGTCGAGGGGGTGAAGGTGGTGGTGAGGGTGGTGGTGTGGCTGGTGGTGGTCCGTGGAGGTGAGTGAGAAGGCGAAGGATGGCGGCCACGTTCCTCTCAAGTGCGAGGAAGCGTGGGTGAGTGAGAAAGGAGGACGGTGATGGGACCGAGGGGACAGAGGACGTGGCAAGATCACGGAGGGCTGTGACCTCCCTCTCGAGAGCAAGACGGGCAGAGACCTGGCGACGACCAAAGGAAGTGGACTGACGTGAAGCGGAAGTGGTGCCGACAAGTGATGTGGAAGTAGTGGCGGCAGCAGTGGTCATGCCAGTACTGGACAGAAGGCCTAAGGTGGCCTGAGAAAGGCTCACTAAAGGGATAGGGCCAGGAGCAGAAACAGGGTGACTCGGGCCAACCCCGATATCTCACAGGGACGCAGGAATATCCTGCTCGCCTAAGTGGGCGGCAGGGGAAGGTGGTCTGCGTGCGTCCGTGGGAAGGAAAGGAAGGTGCAACCCCGCTAGAAACTTTGGATCGGGCGGAAAAGTCCAATCCACCACGATAGCGACAGTCATGCGAACGGGGTTGGGGAGAATGGTGTAGGGGCGAGGGGATGGCCGTAATTGAATTCGAAGCGACCATCGGGGCAGGGCTTAATCATATGAATGTGCCGCAGGACGTCAAGATCTAGACGTGAGGGTCCTGCGGCGACGGGATGATTTTGGGGGATGGGAATGTTAAACTGCGGGCAAGAAGCAATAATAGTGATAATGCCCTCACAACAGATCTTGCCCTTCCCGGCCCTGCTAATCTCGAGAAGCTTGTAAACAAGACAATCACCGGCATGGACAGGGACAGTTGGGGCCCTAAAGCTAACTCCATCATCATCACGAATAAAGGGGAAAGTCATGGCCCAGAGAATAAAAAGATCGGGGATAGTCACAGTGCCTGACTCATCCCGCGGAAAAAATGCGGAGGATATGATCCTATGGGCCAGACAGAATATAGGATGGATGATGGAGGAGGCCTTGGCCTTACCCTGGGGATAGCGAGGGAGTATGGTGAGGCGGAACCAAAAGTTATCGACGTCAAATTCCGGGGGGTATCCGTAGTGTCGGATAGCGTCATTCCCAAGAATAGGGAAACCAAATATATTGTTGATCGTATCCAGGTTGGTGCGGATGGTTTTGTTACGCACCCGAAAAATGATAGTCGACCCCGACTCACAAACAAGTGTAGAAAGAAACTCTAGGGTGAGTGACGGGTAGGATACCGCAGAGGCATTCAGGAAGGCCAACCAACCTAGGTTTGTAAAAAGAGTCTCGACCTCGGTGAAGACACCGAGATCGACGAGTGATTGGATGTGGGCAAACTTGGTTGATAGATGCCCCCGAGCATCTAGTCTATGGTAGAAGTCCTTGTGCTCTTGGTTCCTAAATAGGTACCCATGCGGGCCCAACATGGGGTCCACATGGGGGATAACAGGTAGGGGAGGGGCTAGTGTCAGTTCAGGTGTGTGGGGAGGAGTACGTGTTTGTTTTCATCTCTTTCGAGACGATTCCTCCTCCCGCAAGATACCCTTCCCCTTATCTCTATCCCGGGCCATATGTGCTTGTGAGTGATGCAAATGAGTGTGAATTACTATCGAAGTGCACACACACAAACAATCAAGCAAACTAAATATCTAGGGTAAAAATTGAAATTTGAGAAGTGGAGCGAAGTTACCCAGCAGAGATTCGAGTTCTTCGTTTGAAGTTGACCCAATGCCGTGCAATGGGAGAAGTGTGGAGCCGCGGCACTCTTCTTCAGCAAAATTCGAAAGTGGGGGTGGATATTGTGGATTAGGGCTAGAAAATTGTGAAATATGAGAGGGAGAGAGAGAAAGAGATGGAGAGATGGAAGGGGGAGGTGGAGAGAGAGGCTAATGGAGGAGTGGAGGACGTGGGAGAGGAGTTTTTGGCCGTTGGGAGAGGGTGGAAGGCGAAACGATGGTGAAGAAAGCGATCGGGCGAGGGGATGTGAACGGGTGGGTCGGGGGGTTATTTATAGGGTTTAAGTCGAACCGGTCGGGTGAGTTGTCACCCGATCGGTTGACTTAGTGGTCGAAAATTTTGGCTGAAGAGTTGCTACAGGTGAACCGGTCGGTTGACATGTCAACCGATCGGTTGACCGCTCCACACATTTTCCCGAGAATTTAGGGTTTCTCACCCGGTCCCTCAACCGGTCTCGCTTCTTGTCACCTGATCGGTTGACAAATTTTGAAATTTTCCCGAGAGTTTCCCCCAGGTCACCCGGTCTGCCAACCGATCTCTTCTTTCCTCACCCGGTCGGTTCATTTAGTGGCAGACACGGCCGTTAGCTGATACATCCCAACCGATCGGTTGAGTTATCAACCGATCGGTTGGGGCCTTGTTTTCTGCAAAAACCCACAAATCGACTAAGTTCCACAACGAAAGTTCTTGCGGCTGGATTTATTTATAAAAATAGAAAAAGTAAAGTCAAAAATAATTCAAAAAATGGAAACAAAGGGTTTAGAACATGGGTTGCCTTCCATGAAGCTCTTTTGTTTAACGTCGTTTAGCTCAACGCCCGTTGATGATGTTCATGGTGGGCGATACGGGTGATGCCCAAAATCCGGCATCTCTTCAACTCCAGAGCTTGTGGCTTTTGGTGTAGTCGGCGACTGTAAGAAGATTCGCTCAACTACCCTCCCTTTATCGACAGGATCCGGGGGCTTCTCCCTCAAATTGGCATCCACCGCCATCTTTTTCAGGATCCGGACCTCATCACCGGTGAGTTCCATGGGCTCTTTCCCCTTTCTCCTCGTAGGAGGAGTCTTAGGGAATCCTGGAGGGGTCACATGTCGCGCGACCGCCTCATCAGCAACTTCATTCTTTGGGGAGACAACTTGCTCTCTAAGGTCCCCCAAGCTATTGGGGGGATTCCTCGAGAGTACTTCTCAGGCACTTGTTTCAACAGCTCTATCTTCTTCGTTCTCCAGCATACTGATACTAGGATCGTCCGGAGGATTTGGGTGCTTCATCGACAACCCCACGTCAAATTCGACTCTTTCTTGGCCGACATTGAGGGAAATCTTCCCATTCTTCACGTCTATCAAAACTCCGGCAGTTGCCATAATGGGCCGTCCAAGGATAATAGGGGTATGATTGTCTTCCGGCATGTCCATCACCATAAAATCAACCGGTACTTGTACTCCTCTAACATCGACGGGGAGATCGTCCACTACTCCCACCGGGTACTTGACCGAACGGTCAGCAAGTTGTAATGTCATGCCAGTGGACTCTAAGTCTCCCATCCCTATTCTCTTGTACAGCGATGGGGGCATTAAGCTGACGCTCGCTCCTAGATCGACGAGCGCCCTCTGGATTTACACTTCCCCAATAGAGCAAGGGATGGAGAAACTTCCTGGGTCTTTGAGCTTGGGCAGATTTGCGCGCTGAATGAGGGCGCTGCACTCCGCCGTTAACACGACCTTCTCCTTTCTGGATCCCCGTGTCACCAAGTCTTTCAGAAATTTGGCATATGAGGGAATTGTCTCGATGGCCTCGAGGAAGGGGATTTGTAAGCTCAGATCTTTCACCATGGCAAAGAATTTGCCATACTTCTCATCGATTTTGGCTTTGGCAAGCCGTTGTGAAAAAGGCACAACGGTCTTGAATACTATTAGGTTCTCTTCCTTGTCCTTTTTCTTCTCCTCTCTATGAACTCCCTCCAGAGTAGTTGGCTTGGGCGACGAAGCATCGTCGTCATTTAATTTCTTAATTGGTCGTTCCACGACCAACAGTGCTTCCGGTCCTTTGGGGGGCACTCTCGTGGGTATTTGTGTTTGCTCCTCAAGACGATGGCGGACACGTTCTCATGCTCATGCGTGAGTGCCAAGGTCCGATTTACCCCCCTCGGGTTCACCTCAGGCTGTGGCGGTAATAAATTCTGCGGTCTCTAAAGGTTCGCCACTTGCAACCCCAGCTGGGTCACCTGATCAGTGAGGACTCTCTGTCCCATCTCTAGCTTCAGATTTATCTTCTCCTGGTTGGCGATGTATTGAGTCAAGAGGGACTCAACCGGAGAGATGGCCCTCTGCTGGCCGTATTGCTGCTGGGTGGGCTGCTGATTTCTAGGAGCATACTGTTGATACTGTTGTGGAGATGGTTGCTGCTGAAATTGCTGCTGCCGAAACTGCTGCTGGGGCCTAGCCGGTTGATATATCTGTTGTTGTTGCTGCTGAGTCGGATGTTGATATGGCGCCCGGTAACTAAGGTTGGGATGATTCCGGTTGTTAGGAGAGTATGTCGGATTTGAGTTGGTTCGTGGTGGAAAAGGCGCCTTCCCTGTAGGATTGTAAAATAATGTGCTCGCCTGATCCAACGGTGGTGAGATGTCACCACCATCGAATTCTCCAAAAACTTCGGATTCCACCGCAGCAATCTGTTCTGAACCGGTACCACCGGCGCCTACCATCAATGCGGAGATCTGGGTCGACAGCAAGTCAAACTTGCTTGACAATTTGTCGACGTCCTCGACCATATGGATGCCCCCAGATCTAGGTGTGGCTCTCTCGCCACACCACCGCTCATTGTTGGATGTCATATTTTCAAGAATCTGTCTGGCATCTTCTTCGCTTCTCGACATAAAGGACCCTCCAGCCGCGACGTCCATGGAAGATTTCAAATCGTCCCTCAACCCATTATAGAACAGATTTATGATCTGCCACTTGGGGAGCTCATGGTGGGGACATCTTCGCTGCATCTCCTTGTATCTCGAAAAAGTCGGACGGAACATAGACAGAAAAGCAGCGGAAAAATAAACATGTTAATCTAATTAACATTTAACCCTAAGGTCCAAGACCCTAATCCAAGATCTATGCCGACTTGGGATGGGTCTGACCATCCCAAGAAGGATCTAGCCTACTGCGATTAAATTAAACTAATGCTTAATTAAACACATACCCGGAATCTCAACCCTGGAGCAGGCGAGATGTTTCGCACCGTCTTCCGAGCCGCTCCCCGTCCCACGCCGAGCTGCTCCTCGAACCGCTCCCCGAACCGCTCCTTGAACCGCTCCGCATCCTGAGGCGATCAATCCCGTGTCGCCGAGCCAACCACGCGCCGAAGAAAGTTTCACGTGAGTGAAACCTCTGCCTAGATTTCGGATCCGAATCCAAACTCCTTTGCGGCTTTGCTAGAGCCCTCAGGAGCAAGACAGAAATTTATAGGGAGATGAGAAATATTAATTCAAGCCTAGATCCGAGCGTGCTCTAACATTTACGAGAGCCGCTCAGATCTAGAGCTTGGGACGAGTTTTGAGGAGGAGAGCAGACCCCAATTTATATTGGCGGCTGACTGCTCCCCTTCTCTCAAAACCCGATGTGGGACAATTAATTAGGTTAATTAAAATCAAGTTAGTTTGCACTTCACAAAGTGCAAACTTCCGTGAATTTTAACTCCCTCACCGTTGAACTTCAAGATTGATACAACCTATCAATTCGAAGGGTGTTCAACGATGAACGCATAGGAAAAACCGTTCGTCAATCGGAGTTCGTTTGACCCTCCAATTGATCACTCAAAGTTCAGCCTACGGCTAGTTTTTTGCAAAAACTGGCTGTCAAAATCTGCCATTAGATCTAGGGTTCTGCACCCGAGGTGGGACCCAGCCTGTGGGCCCCACCAGCCAAAAGGGGCTGACTGGGCACCTGCCAGACCTGGGCACGGGCGCCCAGGCGCCAGGCGAGGGCGCCCAGGCGCCATCCTGGCACCAGGCGCCAGGCGGGCGCCTGGGACAGGGCGCCTGGGCTCCCAGGCTCCCAGGCCCGCCTGGGGCTCCCAGGCGCCCAACGCCTGGGCGCAGACCCTGGCGCCCAGCGCCTGGGCCTGTGCCCAGGCCCTGGGCCCTGGCTTCCTGGCTTAGCCAGGTCTGGCCAGGCGCCCAGGCCAGACTTGGTCTGGCCTGGGTCAGCCTGGTCTGTCCCAGTCTGATCTAATGGGCTGTTTTGGCTCTAACTTGATCATCTGGCGTCCGATTTGGACGCCGTTCAAACCTGGGCGTTGACCGGGACATTCCCGTCTTACCCGTGAACTTTTTCTTGCGTTTATATTATTAAATATTGTCTTAAACTATTTAAAACACATTTAATCTCTTTTGCATCAAATGCAAAATAGTCCCTATCTAGGCTTAAATTATCATATTGCATCAAATGCAATTATTCCATCCCTTGCATCAAAATGCAAAATATTCTCCCTAACTAATTTCTACCTATTACTAGATGAAGGTCGCACTCTGTGTGAGACCCTACAGCCTGACCCTTACAACAGGTTGGGCTCGAAGCCCTATACGGCAGCGACCACGAGCAGTGGTTGCCGTCCCTGCTTCAGGAATCATCATTATATGGTTAACAAATTGACATGAGTATTGTCGGGACCACCCTGACTGTTTCCGTGATGAATTCCGTAGTTATAGTCTCTTCGTCTTAACTATGTCGTGTAGATCAAGTCTAGGATACGGTCAAACTGTCAACCCTAATAACTTGACTCCGGTTAGTTTCTATCGATCTTTAGTCAACTAATGTTAGACTTCTTCCAACATACTCTGCACAGAGATTATACTAAAGACCGAACTAACACTACGACACTAACTCCCATTGACCGGGAGAGACGAATCCTCTCTTGGTCATTACTCGCCTCGTACGTTTCAAGTGACACCCAATCAAAAGACCTTTCGACAGGCCTTGCCTCGAAGCTAGGTCAGTTGATCTAAGTGGCACCGTTCACGCACAGGTTCGTCAAATGACCTCAAGTCAAAAGACCAACTAGCCTATCATCACTAAGAGTTATCATTGACAGATTGGTCAACGTAAACATATGATAACTCTTGTGGATCGTTCAATGAACTCATTCTCTAATGAGCACATGTGTCTCGTCTCCGACTTTGCCAAGTCGAACGATCATGAGATCATCGTCACCGCTTAACGGTGAAGACTAAGACACAATGGTCTTTCCGATGTTTCGATATCCTTGTCTCGAAACATCTACGACCACGAACCATTTTAGACTTATGCTACAGACGGTCAAACATTTCTCCATGATCGAGATACTGATCTCGATACCTGTTTGACCTTGCATAAAGTCTCAGAAATTTACCTAAGTTAATATCTAATGTTTTCTACATTATAACTTAGATAAAACATTACCAAACAGCTTACTGTTATTTTGAACAAGACATTTGTGCTATTCACACAGAGATAAATAGCATGGAGGGCATCATTCTCCTTCATCTCCCACTTGCACTCATGCCCATTTATCTCGGTATCTTATACCGTTTTTACACATAAGTTTTCCCGACTTCATGTGGTAAAGCCTTCGTGAGTGGATCTGCTAAAACCGTCTACACTGTAGACTTAAGTGGTTTCTATGTTCATATTAGACCAACCATTTGAATCTCATTCAAATAATTCACTTGGTCTTTCGGAATCCATAATATTTTCTCTCCTTGAATCTTATCCAGTTCATCGTACCTTACGATAATCATTTAAATTTGTTAATGGTCATTTCAAATGGCTCATATCTATTTCTGATAAAGTATCAAACTTTTTGATTTACTTTGTCAAAATATACGTTCCATTTCTTTGATGCCTCGCGTGTAGTTTATACGCTCCCACTGACTATGAAAACTATCTGGCTAATTCATATAAGTTGGTCCGTCTAAATCATATTTAGAAAAACGAACTTATAAGTGAATGCTCCAATTTTCATGGTTAACTCAAGCGTTTACATCGAATTTGATCCGAGTAGATTCGTACACATCTGCTGGCGAGACGGTTTCAACATAATCCATTTTATAGGAATTAGGATGAAAACCGTTCTCGACCAACATGATTGCACTTCACTATTTTCCTTTCTGCACAAATCTTTCAACTTAAAGATTTACTTGTAGAAAGTGAGGAAACATTTTCCTTGGGCACGTAAACTAAATTCCAATATTTATTTACGCACACGGACCTATTCTGATTGCATCAAGTTATAAATCGGAGTTACTACTCCGAATTTCATCCCGGAAGTTGACTAAGTCATCATCAGTTAGAATGTCTAACTCGACTCTTCGTCTCACGAAATTCGAGTAATTTTACAACTTCCTTACGATTGATTTAATGAATATCTTATTGATATGTCCTCATAGAACATTATCAAAACCTAGGCATTACTATCTGGGACTTAACCCAGAGGGAGGACTTAACTCAGAGTCACTTGCTATGGATCGCACCAAGTCTAACTCATTTTGATTCATATTTTTAACACACGGATGTGTTAACAGACTTGACCTGAGAGAAAATCATATTTTTCTTTTAGTTACGCAAGATTTTATGTAGCTAAGTATTTGACCATTCGATCTAATCGAATCAGTTTAAATACTTTAGTCATTTCATTCTTTATTTTATCAGACTTGTGTTTTATCAAAAACACATGTCTTAATAAAATATACGAATAACTTATTTTGGTTAATATAGACTCGGGTACATCAGTATGTACCAGACTGAGTTCGACAACTCATTCTCCCACTGTCTCACAGATGGGTTTCGGCCATTATATCTAAGAGGATAAGACTCACAAGTGTCCGTAGACTTCATAATACGAGAGGTCAGACCCCTCTTTATGTGACTTGTGAAGCTTAGTCTCTCGATACGGCCTAGTCTATTTTGCCATACAAGTTTGCTACTATCTTGTGTATTTATATATTAACATTTAATATATATATTATCGTTATACATATTTCTCATTGCTTCAGAAGCAATGTGACGACATTCATCAAAATGTGTTAACCTTTTGTATAACAATAATTATGAAATCGTGACATCAGAATATGTCACATTATCATTTCATCCTCCTTATGCCTTTACTAATGATAAATTAAACTAACTTTCTCAATTGACTTTCCGGAGTGCCTTCTTCCTTTTCTAAATCACATTTAGATATTAAATAGCCCAACATAAATAAATAGCTATGCAAGCATCTCATGTATCCAAACGCCTGAGAGTTGCAATCTTGAGTGTAGCTCAAGAAGTCGCTTGTCTCAAGATCCGGTTGGGATACATAGACTTGCACCGCTCATGCACTCGTATTCGACTCAAACGGTTTGATCGAATTTTCGAACTTTGCGGATCAAAATTGTTTATCCATACAACCTTGAGCGTAGCTCGACAAGTTGTAGGGAGAAACATACTTCGAATATCCTACATGTTCAAGCTGCATCTTATAGAGATGAGTGACATGTAGCGTGAATTTATTTGTTGGAATCAGAACTTAATGAAATCATATTTCTTAAGTATGTTCTTTAGAAGGACATTTTAATGTCAACAAGAATATAGTTTAATTCAATCAATTAGAATTTAACTTGATATTCAATTAATCAACCTTTTGACCAGTTAACTTAAAAATATTACAAGTTGATTCCTTCGGTAAACATAGTCTTGCCCTAGTTTAGCATACGTTTAATATTAAATATAGGTAGAATGGCTTTTATCTATCTATATCCTCCCACTATTTTTACGATCGTTTCAAAGCTTAATAATGAACGATTTAATCGAATTAAAATTAATGGGTAAGAGGTCCAATCGCCCTGAGCCTATTAACCTTGAGTGTAGCTCAACAAGTTGCTTGACTCTGCGGTCGGAAGATGACTCTTCATCGATCATATCAGATATGACCCGCTTATCGGTTTTTACCCCTAGCCATTTGTGATCATGAGTGTGCTCATCCAAATCACAATGTCTAGTCTAGTCGGACCCTAGTTTTCGTGTCTAGCCTGACTTGCCCCTTCGCTCGGTGTATTCACGACACGTCGGTTTGGGTCAGGTCTTAGACTACATCAAGTCAGACTACATCGTTGACTTAACTTACGCCGGCGCTCGGGGTACGAGACGACGGTTTGGGTCAGTCAAGATTTCATCTTATGTATTTAAGGAGTTGGTTTCTACAGGGTTGCCATGTCACAGCTTGAGTGTATCTCAACAACTGTAACACGGGCCCTATAGTTGCTAACCCCTAAAACAAGGAGGGCTACGGCTAATCTTGAAAAATATCATTAACGTATTTGACTTAGATATAGTCCAGAGTGTCATACAATCATGATTCGCGACATTGCGGTCCAGCGGAACACAGCCAGGGAATTGACTAAGCCAGGATCACTATCCCTTAAAGGGTGATCCAGAACTCTTAGCCAAGCACATTGACTGGATCATGGTCCATTGAATGAAGCTTGTCATTTTTGTATGTGTGCCATAGACTAAACAGCTTTTATTAACAACTAATTAATCCTATCAACTAGTTGAATCCTTAAATTCAAAATTTTAGGATTTGTTTAATAACTTTTATTAAGTCCTTATCAACTATAAGGTTCACGTGCTATCCTAATCGTTATTAGGATTTTAATAAATTTATTAACCAACGCTAAAAGCGAAATCCTTTAATGAGAATTAATAATAACAATTAGAATTAAGATTTTCATTAAAAGGACTACCCTAATCAGGAATTAGGTCATGAAGCATTGTTAATGTTTTATTAAAACATAGCATGTCATTAAAATTAAATTAATAAATTTTAATCATTTTTAATGGCTAACCTAAAGGGTTGCCTTGTGTTATCAAATAAGGAACAAGAGGAACTAGCCATTAAAATAAAGCTACACTAATTTTATCGCATAAAATGAAAGTGTACAACTATTTAACAATTAAATAGACTAAAGTTTATCGCATAAACAATTTTAGCATGCAAACATAAATTTAACATTTAACTTTAAAATATGATTTTAAAATATTTTATTTTTTTCTCATAAAAACTTGGTTTTTAAAAACACAAATTTGCATGCTACTTTAAAAAATTTATCGCATAAAAATTTTAACCTTTAAAATCAGTTTTAAAATACTCATACAATTAAAACATCATTTTTTTAAAAAAAACTTTCATGCTTAAAAATTTATCATATAAAATTTTTTTAGGCACTTTAAACTTATCGCATAAATTTTAAAAGATTTAAAATTAGTTTTAAAAATTATCACATAAATTTTATAACGTCATTTAAAATTTCCATATTCAAAAATTTATCACAAAGATTTTTAAACATAAAAAAACATTTTTAAAAGTATTTAAAAGCATTTCTAAGTTTAATAATAATCGCAGGCTTAGATCGCAACGCATACAAAGCTCTGATACCACTGAAGGGTTTTCAGGGACCCTTAGGGCACAAAAACTCTGTGCCTGTCCTAAGTCGGACGGAACATAGACAGAAAAGCAGCGGAAAAATAAACATGTTAATCTAATTAACATTTAACCCTAAGGTCCAAGACCCTAATCCAAGATCTATGCCGACTTGGGATGGGTCTGACCATCCCAAGAAGGATCTAGCCTACTGCGATTAAATTAAACTAATGCTTAATTAAACACATACCCGGAATCTCAACCCTGGAGCAGGCGAGATGTTCCGCACCGTCTTCCGAGCCGCTCCCCGTCCCACGCCGAGCTGCTCCTCGAACTGCTCCCCGAACCGCTCCTCGAACCGCTCCGCATCCCGAGGCGATCAATCCCGTGTCGCTGAGCCAACCATGCGCCGAAGAAAGTTTCACGCGAGTGAAACCTCCGCCTAGATTTCGGATCCGAATCCAAACTCCTTTGCGGCTTTGCTAGAGCCCTCAAGAGCAAGACAGAAATTTATATGGAGAGGAGAAATATTAATTCAAGACTAGATCCGAGCGTGCTCCAACATTTACGAGAGCCGCTCAGATCTAGAGCTTGGAACGAGTTTTGAGGAGGAGAGCAGACCCCTATTTATATAGGCGGCTGACTGCTCCCCTTCTCTCAAAATTCGATGTGGGACTATTAATTGGGTTGATTAAAATCAAGTTAGTTTGCACTTCACAAAGTGCACACTTCCGTGAATTTTAACTCCCTCACCGTTGAACTTCAGGATTGATAAAACCTATCAATTCGAAGGGTGTTCAACGGTGAACGCATAGGAAAAAACCGTTTGTCAATCGGAGTTCGTTTGACTCTCCAATTGATCACTCAAAGTTCAGACTACAGCTAGTTTTTCGCAAAAACTGGCCGTCAAAATCTGCCATTAGATCTAGGGTTCTGCACCCTGAGGTGGGACCCAGCCTGTAGGCCCCACCAGCCAAAAGGGGCTGACTAGGCACCTGCCAGACCTGGGCACGGGTGCCCAAGCCCCAGGCACGGGCGCCCAGGCGCCTGGCGCCCAGGCGCCTGGCGGGCGGCTGGGCCGGGCGCCCAAGGCGCCCGGCCCAGGCCGCCTGGTCTCCCAGGCGCCCAGGCCCGCCTGGGCCTGTGCCCAGGCCCTGGGCCCTGGCTTCCTGGCTTAGCCAGGTCTGGCCAGGTGCCCAGGCTAGACTTGGTCTGGCCTGGGTCAGCCTGGTCTATCCCGGTCTGATCTAATGGGTTGTTTTAGCTCTAACTTGATCATCTGGCGTCCGATTTGGACGCCGTTCGAACCTGGGCGTAGACCGGGACATTCCCGTCTTACCCGTGAACTTTTCCTTACGTTTATATTATTAAATATTTTCTTAAACTATTTAAAACACATTTAATCTCTTTTGCATCAAATGCAAAATAGTCCCTATCTAGGCTTAAATTATCATATTGCATCAAATGCAATTATTCCATCCCTTGCATCAAAATGCAAAATATTCTCCCTAACTAATTTTTACCTATTACTAGACGAAGGTCGCACTCTGTGTGAGACCCTAGAGCCTGACCCTTACAACAGGTTGGGCTCGAAGCCCTATACGGCAGCGACCACGAGCAGTGGTTGCCGTCCCTGCTTCAGGAATCATCATTATGTGGTTAACTCATTGACATGAGTATTGTCGAGACCACCTTGACTGTTTCCGTGATGAATTCCGCAGTTATAGTCTCTTCGTCTTAACTATGTCGTGTAGATCTAGTCTAGGGTACGGTCAAACTGTCAACCCTAATAACTTGACTCCGGTTAGTTTCTATCGATCTTTAGTCAATTAATGTTGGACTTCTTCCAACATACTCTGCGCAGAGATTATACTAAAGACCGAACTAACACTACGACACTAACTCACATTGCCTTGGAGAGACGAATCCTCTCTTGGTCATTACTCGCCTCGTATATTTCAAGTGACACCCAATCAAAAGACCTTTCGACAGGCCTTGCCTCGAAGCTAGGTCAGTTGATCTAAGTGGCACCGTTCACGCACAGGTTTGTCAAATGACCTCAAGTCAAAAGACCAACTAGCCTATCATCACTAAGAGTTATCATTGACAGATTGGTCAACGTAACCATATGATAACTCTTGTGGATCGTTCAGTGAACTCATTCTCTAATGAGCACATGTGTCTCGTCTCCGACTTCGCCAAGTCGAACGATCATGAGATCATCGTCACCGCTTAACGGTGAAGACTAAGACACAATGGCTTTCCGATGTTTCGGTATCCTTGTCTCGAAACATCTACGACCACGAACCATTTTAGACTTATGCTACAGACGGTCAAACATTTCTCCATGATCGGCATACTCATCTCGATACCTGTTTGACCTTGCATAAAGTCTCAGGACTTTACCTAAGTTAATATCTAATGTTTTCTACATTATAACTTAGATAAAACATTACCAAACAACTTACTGTTATTTCGAACAAGACGTTTGTGCTATTCACACAGAGATAAATAGCCTGGAGGGCATCATTCTCCTTCAAGAACTTCGTCAGGAAGGCATTTGAGAGCTTCTCCCAGGTGTTGAATGTATTCGGGTCCTTTCCTCTAAGCCACAGCTTGGCTTTATCTCGTAGAGAGAAGGGGAACAGCTTCAGTCGGATCGCCTCAGTTGTGACACCGTTTATCCGAAAGGTGTCACATTTCTCTAAGAAGAAGTCTAAATGCTCAATCGGGCTCTCCATGGGTGCACCCAAAAATTGATCCTGCTGGATCCACGTCACCAAAGATGGCTTAAGCTCGAAGCTTTGGACCGTAATAGCTGGAGGACGGATGGCGGAGGTGGACTCGATAGATGGCATTGAGTACTCCAGCAGGGATTTGTGAGGAGGGGTGTTCTCCCCCATGGCTTCGGGATCCTCTCTTCTTCGCTTCTCGGCGGCCAAACGCCTTAGGATGGCATTTATCTCTGGATCAACGGTGATCAAGTCGTCGAGACTTCTTGAACTCCTGCGCATGAAAAACAACAAACACCCGTGAAGCTAAAAGTGGGAAAGAAACAGATAAGATAAAAAATAAAAGTAAAAATAAGAAAGTAAAAAGGAAAAAGAAGAATGCGAAAATTATCGCGAGGTAGGGATGAGAGCTAGACACTAGGGTTCATGAAATCCTAAATTAAGAAGCACATTGCCTCCCCGGCAACAGCACCATAAAGCTTGACGTCTCCCGCTAGTGCGTGCTAGATGTGTGCAATAATACGATTGGGGGCGTGAAATTTAAATATTTGTAACCGCAAGCACACTGTGTTGTAGTGTGGCTTGGGGGTCGAACTCAGTGAGGCGTGGATGTGCTTGTGTCAAAGAGGATCAAAATCACCCCATGGGCGAGCTAGCCCGGATCGAATGATGGGTTGTCACGGTAAATGGAATGCAAGGTATAGACAATATAAAGGAAAAACCCGGGACTTTGGTTTCCACCCTATCGAGCGGCTCTCGTCGATACGGCCGACGGGTAGGATAGCGATCGGAATTAGGGTCTAATGGTGAGACGTTGCCTCTAAGAGTGGTACCAGCGTCCCATGGGCCCGATATTCTGGTCGGTGCCCAGGATGATACGCCGGACTTCCCGGGTTCGGTCAGTGGGCACTCCCATGTCAATTAACACTGATCGACTCCGGGAGCACTAAGTCTGCAACGATAACTCCCAACGTCTCATCCTGCGGCTCCCGCGCGCTAGGATTCGACGTCTACGCTAAGGGCATGAGCTATGGCTAGGGAGTCAACCGCCAAGTTTATTCCCCCTTGGCCCGACGGTCAAAGGCGATCTTTTTCCCACCAATGACAATAAAACACCCAGCGTAACCGTTAGATTCCTAATCCCTATCGATTTCCTAGCCCTATGGACGCATCGGGAAGAGCCCATGAAGGGGTTTCCGCCAAAATCCCAGATTTCGGAACTACTCACACATATTTAGTAAAAAGCGATCTAAACAGAAATCGACCGTAATAATCATGATCAGACAATAGAAATGCAATGGCAGTAAAGCAATTAAGATAATACTAAAGTTTGACAAAGATCTAAAAACTTACAAAAACTGGGAAATTACAGCCGTCACAAAATGAAGAAAACAGTAAAAAGTAACCAACTACCGTTTCTGAAAACCTAGGGGTCCTATATATAGAAAATGATATCACCCGATCGGTTGACAAGTCAACCGATCGGGTGATCAGCTTCAAACTTTGGCAGCGAGATGCGGGACTTCACCCGGTCAGGATGAACCGGTCGGTTGAAACATGGATGTGACCGGTTGGATCTTGGTGCCGACTGGGTGAGGAGACCGGTTGAATCTTCGTGTCTTGGCTTTGGAGATTCAGCTACAGGTGAACCGATCGGGTGAAAGTCACCCGATCGGTTGGTAATCAGCTTCGAATTCCAGAGAGCTTTGGGCTTTTGAACCGGCTTACGAACCGACCGGGTGACTTCTTGTGAGCTCCAAGCTGCGTCCGGGTAGTGCACGCATGCATCACCCGATCGGTTGAAGAAGACCAACCGATCGGGTGAGGGGCTGAAAGATGATATCATCGTCGTTTAACCCCCTGGATCACGCATGACTCCTCCCGTTGCTCCGGGGACTTGCGATATCGTCGTTTTATGTCCCTTATGCCAGTAAACTCCTGCAAAATACGGAAAACACGAAAAAGTGAAAGAAAACAAGAAAACACGAGAAAACGAATATAAGACGGCGGTAAAATACGGAAAAACACGGAAGAAAATTTGCGCAAATATATGAAATATAAACGCACGTCAGAGCAACAAATATAAGCGGTCATACGTTCCCTACCAATCGTATGGGAACAAATGAAGATGCATCTCACTCATAATGAGAGCATCAAGAATTTCAGTGATGTTTCTAAGCACCTCGAGTTAGAGGAAGAGCGGCTTGCGGCTGCCAAGCCAAGTATAGAAGTGCACATGGTTGCTAGTTCCACACACTGAGGAAAGAAACGTAAACATCACTCGAAGTTTGCTCATGACCAGCAAAAGCAACCAGTGTCTACCAAGAAACCCAAACAGAAGGGTGGGAACAAGAAATGGCACAAGAAGAAAGACTTGAAGAGGATCAAGTGCTTCAAGTGCAACAAGTTAGGTCACTATGCATGTTCTTGTACGGATGGAGGTGACAAGGTAACTTGTAGTGCTAGTTACATATGTGTTTCTAGTTCAATATTTCTTGTAGAATCTAATTCATTTTGGATAATTGATCCAGGTGCCACCGACCACATAGCACAGACGGTCCTTCGTGGAGTATCACTGGATACTCCAAGGAATGAAGTGGATATATGTAGGAAACAACACACGTGTTGAAGTGAAAGGCGTTGGGACGTGCAAGCTCGTCTTGGACAACGGCCGCACTATCTTACTACGTGATGTTCTCTTCGCTCCAGATATTTGAAGGAATATAATATCTGTGGTCGTCTTAATGGGTCTTGGTTATAGTTGGTTCTTTCATGATTGTAATGTGGATTTGTCTTGTAATAATTCTGTATTTGTTTCTGGGTATGTTTTCAAAGGATTCATTGTATTAAATACGATGTACGATTCCTCGAATTTTAATGAAAATTTCCTTGTTACAAATTCTTCGATTTATGAATCTGATGTAATTTGTTGGCACGCAAGGCTTGGTCACATTGGACCAACACTATGGATAGACTTGTCAAACGTGGCCTTCTATCTAATGTTTCAAAGGTTGAAATGTCGACTTGCGAACATTGCCTTGTAGGGAAATCTTTTCGCAAGCCATTTGGAACCGGCACAAGGGCCGAGGTTCCATTACAGCTCATCCATTCGGACATATGTGGTCCGATGAATGTCAAGACAAGACACAAAAAGTCCTACTTCATCACTTTTATTGATGACTTCACCCGATTCGGACATATCTATTTGATATGCCACAAAAGTGAAGCATTAACATGCTTTAAAAACTATATGAGTTTAGTGGAAAATCAATTAGATCGCAAGATTAAGGTCTTGCGAACCGATAGAGGCGGTGAATATCAATCAGCAAGTTTTAAAGAACTTTGTGATGAAAAGTGCATAGTTCATCAGGTAACTATGCCTTATACTCCTCAACAAAATGGTGTTGCTGAAAGGAGGAATAGGACTTTAATGGAAATGGTCAGTTCAATGATGGCGTAAGATAACTTGCCAATCACCTTTTGGGGTGATGCATTATTGACGGCTGCTTTCATCTTGAACCGTGTATCCTCGAAATCAGTTAGCTCCACTCCTTATGAGTTGTAGAACCAAAGGTCTCCTGACTTAAGCATTTTAAAACCTTGGGGGTGTGCATCCTACGCACATATTTCCTCCCATAAGTATGGCAAACTTGGGCCAAGGGGGAGGAAATGTATCTTTATACGATACGCAGAAAACTCCAAAGGTTATGTTTTCATTGGTCAGGAAGACAATGGAGGACTGATTGAATTTGAGTCGAGGGATGTTACTTTCTTGGAAAATGAGTTTCCAAGACAGGGCGAGATAAGTCAGGACTTATCTCTATTTGAGATTTATGATCAAGAAGGATTACCTCATTCGAGTAGGAGAATTCTTAGTGAAGGCGAAAATACGTTTCGACCTTCACCAATGGATGATACGAATGATACGAATCCTATTCCATATGGGAATAATGATCCAAGTGGGAGCAATTCTAACAACATTCCAAGTGGGAGTGATATTAGAATTGATCCAAATTCGAGTCAACAAGGACTTGAAGAAACTCAAATACGACGTAGTAGTCGTACAAGGTTAGCTCCTCTAAGATTTGAGGATGAATTCCCACAAACCTTTATGACTTTACTACAAGAAGATGACGAGCCTACTACTTTCAAACAGGCTGTATCTTGCCCTGCAAAAGACAAATGGATGAAAGCGGTGAAGGAGGAATTAGAATCCATGAAAATTAACCGAGTCTGGGACTTGGTTAACTTACCCAGAGGACGTAGAGCTATTGGGAACAAATGGGTTCTCAAGATCAAGCATAAGGCTGATGGCTCTATAGACAGATATAAAGCTCGCCTTGTCGCGAAAGGTTTTACGCAACAGGAAGGGATAGACTACGAAGAGACCTTCTCACATGGTGTTCGTTTTACCTCGATTCGCTTGATTCTGGCTTTGGTAGCTTGCTTAGACCTCGAGTTACATCAAATGGATGTAAAAACTGCCTTTCTCAATGGAGAATTGGACGAGGAGATCTATATGGAACAACCAACAGGGTTTGTAAAAGAAGAAAACGAACATAAGGTTTGTAAACTTCGTAAGTCCATATATGGTCTTAAAAAATCCTCGAGGCAATGGTATATACGATTTCAAGAAGTTGTCTTATCAAATGGTTTTATCATGCTTGATGAAGATAACTGTGTATATATCAAGAGGATCAAAAGCAAGTATGTTATTATGTCTTTATATGTAGATGTCATTTTAATAGCCAGAAATGACAAGGGCTTTGTGATGGATATCAAGGCTTGGCTTTCATCAGTATTTGAAATGAAAGACATGGAAGAAGCTGCATATATCCTTGGAGTTAAGATTTCAAGGAATCGTTCGAAGAAACTGTTGGAAACAACGATCTAGGATTTATGGTTTGATGATGAAAAACAGTTGTGAACGATCCGATGTGTGTATTAAGTATTTGCAGGATTGGCAAGAACGTAAATTAATGTGTTGGACAAATTGCTATACACATACAAGATGGAGAAATTGCTAGGCACAAAGCAATGAGACTTTGTCAAAGAGCTATACGCAAATCTAATTGGACTTGGTCCAATATGGGATGAGATGGAGGCCAATTTGAATTCAAAATGGGTTTGATCAAATCTGTAACGACCACTTTTCGTTGTGCGTTGTTCGTGCACGTGCTTTTGGCCGTGCACGTGTTTATTTTAGACTTTATTTGATTGTGAATACTCTTGTGTGATATGCCGTTGCGAACGTCTCTGAGAGTATTAAATAGTGGCACTATCTTGAAACGACACTTCTCGAGTCGTTTTCCCACAATTTAAACTCACTCGATGAGACGTGACGATTTTCACTTTTGACGGGAGACGTTTCTATTTTTAGTTTCGTCGTCCGACGTCGAATTTGAGATCCGTCTTCTTAGTTAGCTCACATTCGTCGCCACGAACACCACGATATTTATTTTATAATTTTTGGAGTTTATTTGACCACTTTTATAATTTTTACAAGTTTTATATTATTTTTAATAATTAATTTATAAATTATTTTCGGCCAAATAAAATTTATTTGAGTTTTAAACGTTTTAAAGAATTTTTGAGCCAATTTCCAGCTCATTTGGACCAGGTCAAATCCTAGATTGGGTTGGAGAAGTTTAAAATCAAATTTCAAATCTTTTTGAATTCTAATCCTATTAGATTTAGCCCTAGACCAAGTCAACCCACCTATACTATATAAGCAACCCCTAGCAAGTCCTATTTTCACAAGAAATTAGCCCTAGCCTCTTCCAAACTCATCTTGGACGTTGCGACGAATCGTCGCAACGTTGCGACGTTCAGCACCCCGCACGACCGAGGAAATCCCCCGCATCCACCCGCTCTGACCGGCCGTCCCGCCCGCATCCGCTCCGCTCCGCACACAACGTCGACCGCCGCTTCGTTCCCCCGCCTGACCGAGAGGGCCTCTCGGTCAGACCGAGAGAACCGCCCGGTCGCCCCGCTCCGCACCGACTCGCTGCAGCGCCCGCATCTGTCGCCCCGCTCCGCTCCGTGCACGACCGAAGGCCCCGCCCGCTGTGACCGAGCGCCCGAGCGCTGCATCGCTGCGACGCTGCAACCCCGCATCCCAAGCGCCTGACCGAGGCCTCCACCGTGTCTGACCGAGGGAAACGGCCGCCCCCGCTGCCGTGACCGACCCCCACACGTTGCACAGCCGTTCCCTAGTGTCTGACCGAAGGAGATCCCCGCACCGAAGCTGTACGACCGACGGCCACTTGTCGCAACCCCGCATCCGTCGCACCGCTTGCCTCCGTGGGCCCCCCAAGTTCTCCAGAGTTATTGTGGGTCCCCAAAGGCCCTAGGACTACTGTGGACCCCACTTTGGTACGTTCTCTTCGACGACTTGCCGCGTACGACGTCGTCGCACGTCGTAGCCCGTCGTCGCACGTACGAGCTTTGGAATCTGGAATCGTCGCCCGGGATATTTTCTCTGATTTTCCAGCGAGGAATCTATTTTGGAAACAGGACTTGGAGCACGTTCTCTTATTCCAACCCCCGGCGTCGCTACCCGACGCCGGTGTAGCTTTCGCGTCGTGTTGAGGTAACGTTTTGCACCCCTAGGACCCCCAACCCAATTGCATGCTAATCAAGACTAAAAATCAGTATTTTAAAGTATTTTAAATGTTTTAGAATCCACTAATCAAGATTAATAAAACGGATGTAGGCCGGTGGACTTGTGCACGTAGGAATCGTGACTTTGGACTCGTTGGACGGTGTTTTCTTGACGTGATAGTTGCAGGCAAGTGAAAACTTGCCAACTCTTGTGTAGGGCCATGTTTTTAGGCCACTTACTTGCTTTTAGCGTAAAAGAGACTAGTCAGTGAAATGATAGCTGGCTAGACGCCTACTTGATCTAGTTTGACAACGAAACTAGATCCGTCACCTAAATGATCTAGCTTGACAACGAAGCTAGATCCAACCCCTTAAAATTGTTGTTCATGCATGCTAAACTGTCACGTTTACTTTCCTTACCTGTACGCCTTACTTTAACTGCCATGTCATGTCATCCATGCATTGAATGTTGCATTCGTAGCACACGCTACATACTTGTACTTGCTTGTCCCGGGCTAGGTGCACCCCTACGCCGTACTTGTTTACACACTTCCTGGCTCGTGGTCCAGAAGCGAGCATTACCGTTCGGGGGTAAGGCCCTGGCTCGACACACGTGGAGGGGTAGGGATAAACGTTCGCTTGAGCTTAGGAGTTGGCCCGCGCAGCCACTCTAGCCAAAAGACGGAATCTCTGTGCACGAGGTGCTTACTTTTCTTGTCTTGTACTTGTCTTGTGAATGTCATGCCATGCTCGTACTTTACTTTACTTTACCCTACTTGTTGCACTCATTACTTTAAACTGCCATGTCATTGCATCATGCTAGAACTGCTAGGTTGCTTTACTTTCACCACCTTTCAGTTTCACTTGCACAAGTCTTCCAGACTTGCTGACATGTGCCCCTTGCTCTTTTGGGTGCCACATGTTAGACCCTGAGCCAGAGACAGTTGCTGAGGACGAGGTGGTTTGCTGACGCTGAGCCCGAGCCTACGTTCGTCGAGGAGTTCGAGGACACCGGGAGACCAGTCTTAGAGACTGATTTTACTTGCTTTTGCTTTAGGTTGCTGTTAGATGTCGGTGCTTGCACCTTTTCCTTGTTTTCGTACTTTGTACTTTTGTTGGCCATGCTAGGCCTCTTTTTAGACTCTTTTATTTGTAGCCTGGTGGCTTTTCTGCGTTGTTGAGATTTATTATTATGGATATTCTGAGATGTTCTTTTTGTCTCTTTAGTTATTATTATCTTTGTTTCGTTTCGCGTTGCAAGGACCTGCAGTTTAAAGTGATTGACGCTTATCGGACTTGCGGCTTTGTAGCTTCAAGTCTGAGCGGACCTTCTCACGCTTCGCCTCCACGTTTTTTGGGAAGCGGGGCGTGACAGGTTTTGTTGGTGGCCCATGCAGGTCCAGTCTTGCAATTGCGAACTAACGGAACAACGATAATAACGGAATGTCCATTAAATAAATTGCAACATCCGAGTCATAAGCCCTGAGTCTAGTTGTTTTCCTAGGACACTAGGTGGTAAGAAGACTTAGTTAGACGTATGTGCTTGCTATTTAGAGGCCCCTGATTGATAGTTAGACCCCCTTCTAGCAATTGATTTGATCGCCGTAGGAGTTACCATAGTGGTCTTTATCTACCCCCGACCCCTATTAGAGTTCTAGAATTCCTTTAGTCGTTCGTTTGGGTTCATCGATTATGGACCGAGCTGAGCGCATTCCATTATCGCCTAGCTCCTTTAGAAAGACCAAGCGCTAAGTTCTTAAGCTTCAGTTGGGCGACCGTAGGAGTTTTCCCGTAGATCCTCCTGATTCATATCCTAGGTGTATGTATGTTTTGAACATCTGACTGTTTCCCTTGCCCCGATTCCCGAGATCGCCTCATGACTATCGTCATCAATTTTTGAAACTCTCCGTTGCAAAATTTTGAACCTTCTGCAAGCATTTTCTTTTTTTTGATTTCCTTTTTCCCCTAAGTTTTAAATTGTTCAAATCCTAATATGTATATATACTTATGCTTCATGCTCCTCGTTGATTTAAATTCTTAAAATTTTTGTCGAAATTTTTGGAAAATAGTTATAATGCTTTTTCAGCCTACACTTTCGCATCTATGAAAATACATTTTTCTTTCATATACTAATTTTATTCTAAACCGTACTTGCATTCAACTTGTAATTTTCCCTTCTAATTTATGCCATTCATATACCTTCCAATCACATGGGATTTCAGATTTCAGCAAGTCGATTTTATGCTCACCGTTTTCCCTATTTTAGACTTTTGTAAAAGTTACCATTTCATAACCACTTTCTGATTTAGACCCCACACGAATTGATTTTAAAGCTTCACTATCAATTTTGATAATTTTACGACCAAGTTATTAATATTATCTTTTCACTTCCCCTACGTGCTTTTAGAAAAAAAAAATTTCGAGACTAAGATGAGTTTCAACTACTTTTATCCATACCAAGTTCGTCGTGCTCGTATGCAAGCATTTTGTGTAAATCAGTTTTTTTTTCATTTTTGCAAATCCTGGTTCCCTTGAAAAGCAGCTTCAATATTGATTATTTTAAAATTTTCCATGACCTAAAAGTTTTGAAGGCATTTAACATGAGTTTAAATTCTTCCGTACTTGATTTCCTTCTTTGACTTTCGCAAACATTATATTAAACTACCGCCGTATAATATTTTCTAAACTACGCCTTCAATATTCGTGTAAATGATTTTACTTCCTCTTTTAATGATTCTTTAAAACCAATAGACCATTTTCTCTTATTATGAATATTCGACCCAAACCTATTTTGAAACAACACGTCTTATCGATCTCCAAATATTTCTTCCAAACGAGGATTTCAACTTTTGAAGTACGACGGTTTTCAAATTCCGCATATGTTGGCTTGAATGAGCGTACCCTCCATGGTATATTAATGGTTGCTTATTGAGTGTTATATATATTCGGAGTTATTCATGATGTGTGAAGTTGTTTGTATGTTAGTAGTTATAGTTTGGTGTGTGGGTAGCTATACCATACTAAGGATGCCTGTGAGATTTAGAGTAGAAGTACTTAAGAGGCTGTAGGTAATTAGGGGATACTTATAATGGTTGAAGCAATGTGCTGGTGAAACTATATGTATGCTAGGTGTGATAATAATAATAGGTTTAAGTATACGATGTATGTGAATGTATATATACACGTGTTAGTGGTATTAACGTTTGACTATCTAGTGCATATACAAGCACTTGAAATGAATAAACCTGGTTAAATTATTATATGGCTTGATTGGGGTAGTTACTAGAGCGACTAGTTATATTAGAAAGTCCGAGGACGGACTTTATTCTAAGGTGGGGAGGATGTAACGACCACTTTTCGTTGTGCGTTGTTCGTCGCACGTGCTTTTGGCCGTGCACGTGTTTATTTTAGACTTTATTTGATTGTGAATACTCTTGTGTGATATGCCGTTGCGAACGTCTCTGAGAGTATTAAATAGTGGCACTATCTTGAAACGACACTTCTCGAGTCGTTTTCCCACAATTTAAACTCACTCGATGAGACGTGACGATTTTCACTTTTGACGGGAGACGTTTCTATTTTTAGTTTCGTCGTCCGACGTCGAATTTGAGATCCGTCTTCTTAGTTAGCTCACATTCGTCGCCACGAACACCACGATATTTATTTTATAATTTTTGAGTTTATTTGACCACTTTTATAATTTTTACAAGTTTTATATTATTTTTAATAATTAATTTATAAATTATTTTCGGCCAAATAAAATTTATTTGAGTTTTAACGTTTTAAAGAATTTTTGAGCCATTTCCAGCTCATTTGGACCAGGTCAAATCCTAGATTGGGTTGGAGAAGTTTAAAATCAAATTTCAAATCTTTTTGAATTCTAATCCTATTAGATTTAGCCCTAGACCAAGTCAACCCACCTATACTATATAAGCAACCCCTAGCAAGTCCTATTTTCACAAGAAATTAGCCCTAGCCTCTTCCAAACTCATCTTGGACGTTGCGACGAATCGTCGCAACGTTGCGACGTTCAGCACCCCGCACGACCGAGGAAATCCCCCGCATCCACCCGCACTGACCGGCCGTCCCGCCCGCATCCGCTCCGCTCCGCACACAACGTCGACCGCCGCTTCGTTCCCCCGCCTGACCGAGAGGGCCTCTCGGTCAGACCGAGAGAACCGCACGGTCGCCCCGCTCCGCACCGACTCGCTGCAGCGCCCGCATCTGTCGCCCCGCTCCGCTCCGTGCACGACCGAAGGCCCCGCCCGCTGTGACCGAGCGCCCGAGCGCTGCATCGCTGCGACGCTGCAACCCCGCATCCCAAGCGCCTGACCGAGGCCTCCACCGTGTCTGACCGAGGGAAACGGCCGCCCCCGCTGCCGTGACCGACCCCCACACGTTGCACAGCCGTTCCCTAGTGTCTGACCGAAGGAGATCCCCGCACCGAAGCTGTACGACCGACGGCCACTTGTCGCAACCCCGCATCCGTCGCACCGCTTGCCTCCGTGGGCCCCCCAAGTTCTCCAGAGTTATTGTGGGTCCCCAAAGGCCCCTAGGACTACTGTGGACCCCACTTTGGTACGTTCTCTTCGACGACTGCCGCGTACGACGTCGTCGCACGTCGTAGCCCGTCGTCGCACGTACGAGCTTTGGAATCTGGAATCGTCGCCCGGGATATTTTCTCTGATTTTCCAGCGAGGAATCTATTTTGGAAACAGGACTTGGAGCACGTTCTCTTATTCCAACCCCCGGCGTCGCTACCCGACGCCGGTGTAGCTTTCGCGTCGTGTTGAGGTAACGTTTTGCACCCCTAGGACCCCCCAACCCAATTGCATGCTAATCAAGACTAAAAATCAGTATTTTAAAGTATTTTAAATGTTTTAGAATCCACTAATCAAGATTAATAAAACGGATGTAGGCCGGTGGACTTGTGCACGTAGGAATCGTGACTTTGGACTCGTTGGACGGTGTTTTCTTGACGTGATAGTTGCAGGCAAGTGAAACTTGCCAACTCTTGTGTAGGGCCATGTTTTTAGGCCACTTACTTGCTTTTAGCGTAAAAGAGACTAGTCAGTGAAATGATAGCTGGCTAGACGCCTACTTGATCTAGTTTGACAACGAAACTAGATCCGTCACCTAAATGATCTAGCTTGACAACGAAGCTAGATCCAACCCCTTAAAATTGTTGTTCATGCATGCTAAACTGTCACGTTTACTTTCCTTACCTGTACGCCTTACTTAAACTGCCATGTCATGTCATCCATGCATTGAATGTTGCATTCGTAGCACACGCTACATACTTGTACTTGCTTGTCCCGGGCTAGGTGCACCCCTACGCCGTACTTGTTTACACACTTCCTGGCTCGTGGTCCAGAAGCGAGCATTACCGTTCGGGGGTAAGGCCCTGGCTCGACACACGTGGAGGGGTAGGGATAAACGTTCGCTTGAGCTTAGGAGTTGGCCCGCGCAGCCACTCTAGCCAAAAGACGGAATCTCTGTGCACGAGGTGCTTACTTTTCTTGTCTTGTACTTGTCTTGTGAATGTCATGCCATGCTCGTACTTTACTTTACTTTACCCTACTTGTTGCACTCATTACTTTAAACTGCCATGTCATTGCATCATGCTAGAACTGCTAGGTTGCTTTACTTTCACCACCTTTCAGTTTCACTTGCACAAGTCTTCCAGACTTGCTGACATGTGCCCCTTGCTCTTTTGGGTGCCACATGTTAGACCCTGAGCCAGAGACAGTTGCTGAGGACGAGGTGTTTGCTGACGCTGAGCCCGAGACTTGGTCAAAGAGCTATACGTAAATCTAATTGGACTTGGTCCAATATGGGATGAGATGGAGGCCAATTTGAATTCAAAATGGGTTTGATCAAATCACTTATCCAGATTTGGAAATATTTGATTCTATATTTGATTCTACCCATTCCTATTCAAACTCCTAATCAAATCCTATATTGATTGGGTCAAATCCCCAAGCGGTTGGCACAACCCTATTACCATTATCCTATAAATACCCATCTTCTAGGGTTGAAGATACGGGTGGCTTAAAATATTGAGGAGGAGGCGCATATAATTTTTGGGTGAGAAAATCCTTTTCAGGCACAAGGCCGGCAGATTTTTTTTGTCAAAGCGGTTTCTTTTTATCATAAAATCGTTTTTTTAAGATCACCTCCTATGTGTGCACAAGCCCGGCCTTTGGCAGTCTCGAAGAGCCAAGCTGTGTGTTTTTCTTTCAACATTTTTTTGATGCTCTGTCGTTTTCCTTTATTAATGCCTCCCACAATTTCCCAAGACCATATACATCACCTCTCAAACTCTTAGTAGGCCGAATTTTTAGTGCACCAAGTTCCCAGAGCCGTAACTCATCAAAGCTCTTCCCCTTGATCTTAAAAACATCCGGCCAAATTTATTTGGTGTTTTGTTTGCAGCCGCACCAAACAAAAATACCCTTCTCCTTTATTAATAATCCAAGAGCCACACTTTAATCAAAATGCAGAGCCGGCCATTGCAATCTCCAAGGAGGTCACATGAGAAATAATAATCAAAAGGGCTTTAAACAATTGTTTTATGAAGCTGCCCAGTCATTAAATCCCTATAGGTGTGCGCCTTTGTTTTGGAAGAAGCCGCATCCTGAGGATCCCCTGGAGCCGAATTCTAAAAGAAGGCCGAAACAATTTTGGTGTTTTGAAAAACTCTAAGAGCCAATTGCCAGCTGAAGTCTTTGACTTCCCTTTGCCAATTCCATTGAGCAAGGAGCAAGTCTCAAATTTTTATTTGCTAAGCACTCATCAGGCAGCCGCCGTTCTTGTTTGGGGACAACTGCACAAAGATCCAAAATTTTGTGTTGGCCCGCCGCATGTTGCAATCTGATTATTCTACAGGAAGTTTGTATTTCTCCCACCAAATATTCTACCTGTTGCAATCCGAAATTCTCCCATCAAATACTCTACAGGAACCGGCCATCAAAGGGAAGTCAACCAAATTCCCAAACTCCAAAAGCTTTGCTGAATGATTATTTACTTGAAACCATAAGCCGTAAGTTCTGATATTTTCTTTTGGGTAAATCGTAGGTTCTCACTTTCGAGGGCTCATGCACAACAAATCAAAAATCTGAGAGCCGCACTCTCTCTTTGATCTGCGTGCCGCAAGTTTCAACTTTTGGTGGAGTGCGCAAGTTTCATTAAGAGGGGAGCCGAACTATTGAGAAGACATCAGAGACTACATCCACGTCAGACGAGATCTGATCCGTGCTGAATGACGAGGACATCGCCGCTACACAAACTGAGATTCCTAAACTCTACTTATTATTATTTTGTGTAGTTGTTGTGTTAGATCCTCGTAGGGGAAACTTTACCTTTTGTGTTACTTTTGGGGACCTGACGACTTGGGAGTCGTCACGGAGGGAGAGCATCTGACTAGATTGAAAGTGTAGAGCACGTGGTGTGCGTACGAGCTAGGTGAGAGTAGATTTGGGATCTTGACTCACTGTGTAGCTGTACTTGATTACATATCTATCTAGTAGTTGCTTTCGGGGCTGGAGTAGGTCGTGGGGACGACCGAACCAGGGTATATCTGTGTGTATTCTGTGATTGCTATTTTATTGTCCTGTCTGTGCCTATAACTGCGTGGGATTGTTCGTGGGTTGCACGAATATTTTTATTAGCCTATTCACTCCCCCCCCCCCTCTAGGCTACGATCCAGATCCAACAAGTGGTATCAGAGCCAGTTTAGAGGATCTAGTCTAGATTTTTAGATGACCATGAATATATCTGATTGTGCATTTGCTGAAGGTCAGTCTATAGCCCGTCCCCCTAAGTTTAACGGTATAGACTTTGCTTATTGGAAGGCTAGGATGAAAATATATCTAGTGTCTGTAGATTATGATGTGTGGGATATTGTTGAAAATGGTTATAGTCTACCCACTATTAAAATTGAAGACACTGTTATAATTAAGCCTAAAGACAAGTGGGATTTAGCTGATAAGAAACTTTATACTCTTAATGGTAAAGCTATGAATGCGCTTATATGCTCTCTTGATAAATCTGAATTTAATCGTATCTCACATTGTCTAACTGCGCAGGAAATCTGGCATACTCTGGAGGTGACACACGAGGGAACATCGCAAGTAAAGGAATCCAGACTTGCATTGCTTTGCACAGAATACGAGAGCTTCCGCATGCTACCAACTGAATCTGTGAAAGAGATGTTTGCGAGGTTCACGGACATCGTCTACAAATCCAGTTCCCTCGGTAAGCCATACTCTAGCCATGAACAGGTACGAAAGATCTTAAGGGCTCTACCAAGCTCGTTCAGGCCTAAAGTCACAGCTATTCAAGAAGCTAAGGACTTGTCGACAATGAAAGTGGAGGACTTGATAGGCAACCTAATGTCACACGAGCTTGAGTTGCAGAGTATAGAAGCCAGAGAGAAACCTGAAGAGAAGACCAAAGCTTCCACACCATTAGCTCTTCAAGCTAACGACGACGATCTTGATGAAGAGCAAGCTCTAATGGTCAGAAACTTCAGGAGATACATTCAGACTGATCAAGGAAGAACTGAGATGGGAAAAAGGTTCATTCGTTCTAATAATTCTAAATTTGGTAGAAATTCCTATGATCAGAAAGCTATTAATAGAAGTGAATGTTTTAAATGCAGGAAGAAAGGGCACCACATAAAAGATTGCCCACAACAACACACAGCACAAGTTGCAAAAGGAAAAACGAAAGTGCTGACGTGGGACATGGATAGCGAAGCTGAGGAGGAGGATGAGGAACATGAAGCCCACTCATGCATGGCATTGATGGCCAAACACAATGAGGTAGGATCTCCCACTAAAGCTGAATTGTTAGAAATCTTGAAAGGAATGCAAAATACTATTAATGAGCTAGAAGCTGATGTGGATAGTTATAGGAATGATAACTTTGATATGCAACAATCTGAGTATGACATGTCTAAGGAAATTGAAAAACTGAAAACTGAAATTGTTGCATGTAACACTACAATTGACATGTTAAATAAGGAGAAAGCTAGCTTGTCTGAAAAAACTGATTGTCTTTCATGTCCCTCTTTATTAAAGGATATTAGCATGTATAAGCTTGATAAGACAAAGCTTGAAGTTGAAAATGAATTGCTTTCTGAAAAGATTAACATGCTAAATCTTGAACTTAAAGAAAAAGTGAGGGATTTTGAAAAGAAAGAAGAGGAAAACAAGCGAGCTTTCATTAGTAAATGTACTTTGCTTGTGAACGAAAATGATCATTTGAAATCCAAAGTTGCTAGTTTAGAATTGTCATTAAAGAGATTCTCCATTGGTAAACAAAATTTGGACATTATTCTTGGAAATCAAATTTATGGCAATAATAGGCGAGGACTAGGATATGGACTTAAAAATGTTGAAAAATCAAAATATAGAAAAGTTCACATTGAATCAACAAAGGTTGGAAATTCTCATGCTAAGTGCTTTACATGTGGATGCGTTGGTCATACTTCATATCATTGCAAATATAGGAACAAAAATATTAGGTTCAAACAAATATGGGTTCCTAAATCTTTGATGACTAACGTGAGTGGACCTTGTTGGATTCCAAGGTCACACACAACACCTCTTTTGTAGGTGAGATGGAAATTTGACGAGGAGCAATAAATTGAATGTCTCATTATTTTTAGCTCCTTAGTCAAACGGCGACGCGAAGGTATATCTCATTCTTTGAACTTAATGCATACCTTCATAGCATTTTTTTTCTTAACATTTTTGTGTGCTTGGATTTTCTTTCTTTTTTGTTTTTGTTTGCTTGAATGTTTTTAGTGTGGTTTTTAGTTCATTATAAAACAAAAAAAATGAAAAAGACAAAAGAAAAAAAAATTTGGAGCTTAATGCATATCTTCCTCTTTGCATCATTCTAGTGATATAAATGATTGATGATCACATCCTTGTAGAAATTGTAGTATTATTATTTTTGGCTACATGCGTATGTTTTATTTCAATAATAGCCATGCCAAGTTCAATGCTTTAATAATATGATTTCTACACCTACTTTCACTTCCACGAATATTAGACTATGTCGTACTTTTGGAGATACTATTTATGAATATTGGAAAGTGAATGTAGGATGATTATTAACTGAAAAATCTACGGGATATGATGTGATTTGCCATGAATAAAAATTGAGCACAAAACAAAGGAAATGAATGTGAAAAAAAATTTGGAAATTGCTCCGTATGAAAAATGGATACAATTCATGGCAAATACACTACCCACGAGTATCCAACATAAGCTTTACGGGTAATCTTTAGCGTTGGTGTTTTTACTCGTCAAGCACTGTCACCCCCACATCTAAGAGTCCTTTTAGGCTATGTTTTGGGGAATGATATCTTGAACTCATTTTTAATGAGGTGGGAAAATCAATCCTTGTGATATAAAGTTATTTGGAAAATGATGGATTGGTTTTGGTTGAATTTATAAAAGTATCTCCCTTTGTACTTCTATGTTTAATAATTGCACTTACACGATGGTGTTGAATTCTAATTATCATTATCATTGGATTTGGAGTGCTAATTATAGAATGACGACATGCAAATTCTAGTTATAATTAATAATGCTCTCTTTTTACATGTGCTATGCTTTTAATCTTCATGAATACTCTTTTGATGATGCCAAAGGGGGAGAAAAGTGTTGAAAGATTTGTGGTATCAATGTTGGTTCAAAATACGGTATTATCAATGTTGGTTCAAAATACGGTATTATTGATTGAAGGTGGAGCCATGAAAATACATGAATATGGGGAGCTTGGAAAAAGGGGGAGCATGCTAATATATTGTGCATGCTAGAAATATATTGTGATTGCCTGCTTGTGTGCCTGAACATCATATATTATTTTGCGTCATGATGATATTGTTGCAAATCGTTAAGTGCAAATCTTTGTTAGTTTGTCATCATCAAAAGGGGGAGATTGTTGGAAACAACGATCTAGGATTTATGGTTTGATGATGACAAACAGTTGTGAACGATCTGATGTGTGTATTAAGTATTTGCAGGATTGGCAAGAACGTAAATTAATGTGTTGGACAAATTGCTATACACATACAAGATGGAGAAATTGCTAGGCACAAAGCAAAGAGACTTGGTCAAAGAGCTATACGCAAATCTAATTGGACTTGGTCCAATATGGGATGAGATGGAGGCCAATTTGAATTCAAAATGGGTTTGATCAAATCACTTATCCAGATTTGGAAATATTTGATTCTATATTTGATTCTACCCATTCCTATTCAAACTCCTAATCAAATCCTATATTGATTGGGTCAAATCCCCAAGCGGTTGGCACAACCCTATTACCATTATCCTATAAATACCCATCTTCTAGGGTTGAAGATACGGGTGGCTTAAAATATTGAGGAGGAGGCGCATATAATTTTTGGGTGAGAAAATCCTTTTCAGTAACAAGGCCGGCAGATTTTTTTTTTGTCAAAGGGGTTTCTTTTTATCATAGAATCGTTTTTTTAAGAGCACCTCCTATGTGTGCACAAGCCCGGCCTTTGGCAGTCTCGAAGAGCCAAGCTGTGTGTTTTTCTTTCAACATTTTTTTGATGCTCTGTCATTTTCCTTTATTAATGCCTCCCACAATTTCCCAAGACCATATACATCACCTCTCAAACTCTCAGTAGGCCGAATTTTTAGTGCACCAAGTTCCCAGAGCCGTAACTCATCAAAGCTCTTCCCCTTGATCTTAAAAACATCCGGCCAAATTTATTTGGTGTTTTGTTTGCAGCCGCACCAAACAAAAATACCCTTCTCCTTTATTAATAATCCAAGAGCCACACTTTAATCAAAATGCAGAGCCGGCCATTGCAATCTCCAAGGAGGTCACATGCGAAATAATAATCAAAAGGGCTTTAAACAATTGTTTTATGAAGCTGCCCAGTCATTAAATCCCTATAGGTGTGCGCCTTTGTTTTGGAAGAAGCCGCATCCTGAGGATCCCCTGGAGCCGAATTCTAAAAGAAGGCCGAAACAATTTTGGTGTTTTGAAAAACTATAAGAGCCAATTGCCAGCTGAAGTCTTTGACTTCCCTTTGCCAATTCCATTGTGCAAGGAGCAAGTCTCAAATTTTTATTTGCTAAGCACTCATCAGGCATCCGCCGTTCTTGTTTGGGGACAACTGCACAAAGATCCAAAATTTTGTGTTGGCCGGCCGCATGTTGCAATCTGATTATTCTACAGGAAGTTTGTATTTCTCCCACCAAATATTCTACCTGTTGCAATCCGAAATTCTCCCATCAAATACTCTACAGGAACCGGCCATCAAAGGGAAGTCAACCAAATTCCCAAACTCCAAAAGCTTTGCTGAATGATTATTTACTTGAAACCATAAGCCGCAAGTTCTGATATTTTCTTTTGGGTAAATCGCAGGTTCTCACTTTCGAGGGCTCATGCACAACAAATCAAAAATCTGAGAGCCGCACTCTCTCTTTGATCTGCGTGCCGCAAGTTTCAACTTTTGGTGGAGTGCGCAAGTTTCATTTAGAGGGGAGTCGAACTATTGAGGAGACATCAGAGACTACATCCACGTCAGACGAGATCTGATCCGTGCTGATTGACGAGGACATCGCCGCTACACAAACTGAGATTCCTAAACTCTACTTATTATTATTTTGTGTAGTTGTTGTGTTAGATCCTCGTAGGGGAAACTTTACCTTTTGTGTTACTTTTGGGGACCTGACGACTTGGGAGTCGTCACGGAGGGAGAGCATCTGACTAGATTGAGAGTGTAGAGCACGTGGTGTGCGTACGAGCTAGGTGAGAGTAGATTTGGGATCTTGACTCACTGTGTAGCTGTACTTGATTACATATCTATCTAGTAGTTGCTTTCGGGGCTGGAGTAGGTCGTGGGGACGACCGAACCAGGGTATATCTGTGCGTATTCTGTGATTGCTATTTTATTGTCCTGTCTGTGCCTATAACTGCGTGGGATTGTTCGTGGGTTGCACGAATATTTTTATTAGCCTATTCACCCCCCCTCTAGGCTACGATCCAGATCCAACAGAAACTTCTTTCTCTTTCACAAGAGACTTATATAAAGAAGGTTCTAGAACGTTTTAATATGCAGGACTGTAAGTCCATTGATACTCTAATAAGCAAATGCGATAATTTATGTCTGAAGATGTGTCCTAAAAATCAAAAGGAAAAGGAAATTATGGGAAAAGTTCCATATTCCAGTGCAATTGGTAGTCTTAAGTATGCTATGATGTGTACAAGACCGGACATCTGTTTTGCCGTTGGAATGGTAAGTCGTTACCAATCCAATCCAGGGCAAGCACACTGGAAAGCGGTTAAGAGGATAATGCGGTATCTTAAAGGGACTGCGGACTATGCTTTATGCTATCAAGGAGATGCCTTGAGACTCAAAGGCTACACTGATGCTGATTGGGCGGGTGATCTCGATGAGCGACGATCGACTTCAGGACATGTTTTTCTACTCAGATCTGGTGCAATATCCTGGAGTAGCAAAAAGCAATCATGTATCACACTTTCAACTATGGAAGCCGAATTTGTAGCATTTAGCATGGCGGTCCAAGAAGATGTTTGGCTTAGGAAGTTCTTAGACAAGCTAATTGATGCAAGTGACTCAGGTGCTATACCGATATACAATGACAGTCAAGCATCTATAGCCTATGTCAAAGATCCAAAATTCCATTGTAAGACCAAACACATTGATATCAGCTACAAATTTGCAAAATACTATGATAAGAACAAGAAGGTAGACATTAGATACATATCTACGCATGAGATGATAGCGGATCCGCTTACGAAGGCGATCCCCAGAGATGTGTTTTACAAACACTTATCATCTCAAGGATTGCGTAAGAGCTGAGTTGTATCAATATATTCCCATGTCTATGAAGGATCAAATTTAATAAAAGAATAAGTTCTTTTCGACATTGCATATGAGTTTATTGAACATGTTTGTGTACATTTCTTTTAAATCTCAGCTGGATTTTTTGTATGTCGGACAGATTGAGGTTGGCTCTCTCACATGAGCAACCGCCTTTATTCTATCAGACGGATAACATAAAGATGAGACCTGTTTAAAGTCAAAATCATCAGACGGATGATTTAGAGTCATGACTTGAACAAAATGGTCGTATGAAAGATCTGCATCATATGGATGCTTACAAAAGATCTAAGAAGATTTTTGAAATCTTATCTGTCTTATGCGGGATGTGGGTCCAGGAGATCAATGAGTAGTAAAAGGGACTCAAAATCAGACATTTTGGTGTCTAACCATCATCCTTACAACATCATTAAGACATAAGTTCCCTGGGAAAGGAGTGATGTTGCAATACGTATTCATACTACGTATGCATTTGACCATTGGGTTAGAATAGTAATTGTGTTTACTATTATGTGAGACCCAAAGACCACATGGGTCTTAACTTCTTACCCTTGACTCTAATTTGTTCCTTTAGATTTGACTAGGTGATCGCTATCTTAGCATGTTGCTTATGGACTATGGTCAATTCGGTCCGACGGGGCATGTTAGAAAAGCGAGTCAAGTCAAGATCGAAAGGATCGCAAGAAGAGGAAGATTAATTTTATATTCACATTTGGACTTTAGAGATTCAAAGCTGGCCAGCCAATTGTAATCCAGATGGGATTCAATTGTTGAATATAAAGTATAAAAAATGTGAAGAAATAATCTAGGGTAAAACATGCGTTGATCTACTCAATTTTGCACCCTAAGGAGTGTTGTGTATCTCTAACAAGTACACAACAGCGGACTCTATGCGCATGACGGTCACACGGTCTATTTCTCGGTATGATAAATAGAAGAACTAAAGGAAAAGATGTTTCCTTACAATCCCCTCAAGTGTGAGTGGGAGATGTTGGATATAGACGACATGTATACACCCATGAGGGGATGTATGAGGGTCTATGGACCTCGGATGTCACGTACATGAAAGCATGTGCAAAGGGAACCTTTTCATGTGTGAAAAGGACCACTCGATAAGTGGAAAAAGTCACTTTATAAGTGCATAAAGGCACTTGATTAGTGCATAAGGAAGAGTATAAGGAAATGTACTAATATAGGCTAAAAAGCTTATATATGGTTATTTCCTACAATAACCACACCTTAGGCCTATAAATATGACCCAAGGGTAAGGCTTTTAAGGCTAATCCTTGATGCCATAAGTTTGCATAAGGCAATCTTCTTTCCTCTTCTCCCTTCCATTAAAGTTCTTCATCCAAGTAGAGATTTAGACGGTGAAACGCTGCTTCGATCCTATGTGACGAAGTACCGACCGTTGTGGCGAATCCAAGGGCAAAGTTCAGAGACTACAGCGCAGCGTACGCTAACGTATGTCTCTCCTTCTATCCTCCATCATCGCACGATGGGATCCTACAATTTTTGCTATACAAGATCATATAAGTTGTGTTTGATGATATGTATATTCTGTCATAGATATTCTTCCATGAATATATCTTGATGCACTAAGACTTCTTTGATGCTACCTTCGACTATATTGTGCTTACTCAAGTTTTTATTCTATTCGCACAATTGGTATGCATGCTTGCGCTGTTCATGATAACTTTATTCGTAGACTATCTTCATGATATTGCTCAAAAGATGTTTTGTCACATTATGCTTCATGTTGAATTCTTTGTGATATTTGAGCTAGGATGAGATCTTGTCTCTATTATGTTCCCTTGGTTTCCTTCTCAAGTGAGATCATGATCTTGACATTATTCGCCTGCTTTGCATACTTTGTTAGACTACATTTGGTATCATCTCTACATATCATATCTACATTTGGTATCATATTTACAATTGTTAGACTATTGATATTGGATATCATCTTTTCATGATCTTGCTTGATGCTAGTTTTGAGCTTATGATATAGTGCTTATCTTCTTTATGCTCATGGATTTCCATGCTTTTCATTGACTCTTTATGTGAGTATCTATTCTGGAATGCATGCTAGTACTATGGTTCTTTTGAACATTGTTTCAATTAATATCCTAGTGTGCTAGAATTGTGTATGACATACGTTTTATGATGTTTCTATCTTTTTTTGGCATAACAATTTTGCATGATATAGATATTTGTGTATGTCCACATTGCACACTTCACTTAGATTTGGTATGCTTACTTTTGGAGATGCTTTGTGGAGTTTGGCTGGAGATACTTTTGGAGATGATTTGGTATGACTACAATTTGTATCTCATGCCATTTTACTTAATTTGTGTTATTATTTAATAACATGACTTTGTACACATGGTTATAAATGATATTTCCACAATTGGTATCTGATATTTACTTCGTCGCTCGACGGTTATATTGATTTGATAGCTTTGTTTGTATGAAAACATAGAATTGTTTTCCATGCACTCAATTTGCTAAAATATTGATCTATGTCAATATGATGATTTTGATTCCACCATGATGTATTTAATCATGTTCATGTCATTTGTCATGCTCATTGCTCAAGGACAGTCTATCACATTATGCTTAATGTTATAAATTTTGTGATAATTGAGTCTGTTTGGGTATTTGACACTATTTGATCACTTGGTTTTCTTTCACAAGTGATGTCATGATTTTTGCAATTGTCACTTTTCTAACACTGCTCACACTACTCTTTACAATTAGTATCTATTGTAATCTTTTATCTCATATGCTTATTGCTTATCTTTTTGTGATAATTGAGGGTGGTTGAGTTGTTGTTGGATATATGCTCTTGCAATTGATATCTTTATTTTGATATCCTGTTTTCAATTGGTAACTTTACATTTGAGAACTTTACAATTGGTAACTTTTCAATTGTTATACATTTTTCTTTTCCACTCTATTGTTGCATTTGTTGTTTCTATACCCCCATATCTTTTTGTTAATGACAAAGGGGAGAGAAATAAACAAGATGTGCTTATTAATTGTTAAGTGTTAAACAATAACTTGAATCATATAGACTTTAAGTATGATCGTTCATGTACATGATTCAGGAGGAGCATTGGTGATTACCTTGGTTTATATTGATTACATTTTATATATATATATATATATATATATATATATATATATATATATATATATATATATATATATATATATATATATATATGTAATCATGCTCATGTTTATGATGTGTATCACCTATGTGATTTGTATTGTGTATGCATATTATTTCTGGTCATTCATGCGATATATCACAACCACATGTGATACACACACTATTAATTGCTGAATGATGCTATTGATTATTGATATTAACTTGATTGGCATCATTGCATGGGAGTAAGTATATTTAATGCATAATTATTTGTTTCGTTTATATTTGGTTTGTCATCATCAAAAAGGGGGAGAATGTTGAGTATTAGACTCTCCACCTTGATTTTGATGATGATCAAACACAAATCATTGTGACTAACTCTTGTGATTAAAGTTAGCTAAAAAGTCACCAATTAGATTCAAGAAGATCAAAAGTGACTACACATGTTGATACAAGTGGAGGACTTGGTAGATCAACAAAGGTGAAGCATTGGCTTGAAGAACTCAAAGGCTACTTCAAATCTCAAGCCAATGACATCAACAAATGAATGGAGATTCAATCCAAAGAGAAGAAAATAATGGATGAGTCAAAAGCTTCGAAGACCATGACGTTGAAGATATTCAAGTCATTCAACTAAAAGACTCAAGTCCATGAAGAATTATGGAGATCGTCGCCAAAGTAATTTGTTCATCTCAAGCGACGTCCCAAGACTGCCTCAGAATGCGTGATCATTGTACCAGGAGCTTTGTTGAAGCTCAAGGAGTATTCATGAAGTCAAGGGATTCGGATTCTCCATGTTGAAGCTTCGAAGAAGGTTCGTCATGCTATTTATATTATCTTCTAGCTTCGGTTTAGTAGAATGTTAAGCCTTGAGTAGTACTTGCCTAGAAATCTTCATAACTTTCATATCGTATCTCTAGGATTGCCTTAGAAGCCATTAGAAACTTTCATGTAGCCTATCGTTTCATTTCACGGCTTCATATGCATCTTAGTTTGTTCAAGAAGAAGAACCAACCGACTAGATGACGATCTAATCGGTTGGGAATCCTTCTTGAACCGACTATATATCCTTGCTCAACTCAACCCTGGTCAATTAGTCGGTCCAAGAAGGTTCACCGACCGACTAGATAACGATTTAGTCGGTTGAAAATCCTTCTCAGACAGACAGTTATCCTAATAAATTCAAGACCATTTGTTGACCAATTAGTCGGTCCAAGAAGGCTCACCAACCGATTAAATGACGATATACTCGGTTGGTGTTTCTTCTCAGACCGACTAGTTTTCCTTGTGAAATTCGACCTTTGTACTGTTGACCAGTTAGTTGGTTCAAGAAGGATGGTTAATGCATTAAAAGCTAATCTAGTCGGTCCAAGAAGGTTCACTGACTGACTAATTGTCAATCTAGTCGGTTGATGATCCTTCTTAGACCGACTAGTTCTTACCCAGATTTCACCATCTTCTATGTCAACCATCTAGTCGGTCCAAGAAGGTTCACTGACCGACTAGTTGTCAATCTAGTCGGTTGATGATCCTTCTTAGACCGATTAAGCAGCTTCAGAAATAGATCCGTTGGGCATTTAATGCCACGATTTTTGTGACCGTTTTCTCTCTTCTCTATATAAGTTTGAGTGCTTCAAACCTGTAATCCAAGGCTGAAATTAGAGACATTTTCATACCTTTGAGAAGAGCCATTCAACTCCAATTCCAAGCTCTCTCATCTCACAAGAATCTCTCCCTTACTCTTTGAGCCCAATTCCTCAAGAGAGATTCGCATTCCTTGTGAGCTTCTCAAGCTAAGAGCTTGAATCCAAGTCACCAACTCCTCCCTAGCCATCTATTGTTGCTCATCTTGGTGGAGCTAGGGTTTGGTGATCTCATCTTCCTCAAAATCCATTCTTGCCCTATATTGGTAAGTATTTCTCAAGGCATAGGATTTTGTGGTAAGAAGTTTTATATTTCATTCTTTATACTTCTTAATTGTTGTATACTCATGGTGGTGAGAGTGTTGGCTTGATCCCAAGTTGTGGAAGTCAAGATTTCGTTTTGCTCTCGGTTTGTGAGAGTGTGCTTTATCCCAAGTTGTGGGATTAAGGACTTTATGTGTTCCCGGGTTGTGGGATACACAGACATCGATTGTAGGTCGATTGCACTTGTGGGGTTTCCACAAGTGGGCTAAAGGAAATCTCTAGCGGTTTGCTAGAGTATCCGGAGGTGATCCGGGTGTTGCTGGAGTAGGGCACCGGTAACAAGTCGGGGAGACTTGGGTGGCACCGAACCAAGGTAGATTGCTTGTTTGCATTGCTTTATTCCTCGTGTTGTTGTTCACTTATTGTATTCCGCATTTGTTGGTTAAGTAGGGTTTTATTTGGCGTAAATTCCTTATAGTTCTATAAAACACTATTCACCCCCCTCTAGTGTTTGTTCCTCATCGCACAGGGTCACTACAATGACCATCTACTGTAAATATGCAAAGCAAACTATGAAAGAAACATCATCCCATTATTCCGAGATCCTCACCATTCCAGAAACAAGCCAAGGGTGTGTTTGTGTGCGCCTAGTGGTACATCACATCTCAGTGACGACTAGGTAAAAGGCTGTCGTTTTGGAGCTGACCAGATAGTCGAAGACCATGCCACATGCTTACCCCGCTTTTGAGGAGACCACATCAGAGGCAACAAAACATATCACACCTCTCCAGAGTTTTTGGATTCTACATCTGCTTACTGGTGGCGATATTTGCAATTTGTATATATCTTCTGAATGTTGTAAATATGAGTGATAAAAAGCGCCTAAGAGATCTGAAAGCCTAAGGGCTTGTACATATTAGGGGGAGTTAAAGAGAATTTGTACTCTTTTTTCTTAGCTATGGTTTTTTCTCACAGTTTTCCATAGCCAAAGGTTTTAACGAGGCAAATCCTATTAACTCAGGATCCTGAAGTATATACCACTCATGAAACATATATGATGCTCAGAATCTCGAAGTATTTATGAGGAGAGTTCACACTTATGGCTGGATAATAGTGAGTGTTATAAGTAGATTACTGAGTGTGAGGATAAGACTGTAATCTATTCAAAGAGATTGTATCATATCTATATATGAACTCTCACATCTCTTATAAATAAAGGCCTGATGTCTCCCTCAGATGATGATGTTCACACCACTAACAGATTATTGCGTAAATTTTGCTAATCTATATTACAAAAGAGGGCATGACAACTTGTTTTATAAATTTTGTCCCAGTTGGCATGTCTGTCCCAGTCACAAGCTGACTGGGACAAACACACACAAAATGACCCCCCAACCAACTTATTTACATGGTTGCCATTCCACCCAAGAATCCAAAAAACACACCTCCCAAAGTTACTTGTTTCTATGTTTGCACTCTTTTGGGCTTTTTGGGGTTTTGGTCTTTCTTTTGGGTTTTCGGGTTTTGGGCTTTGGGCTTTATTTTGGGGCTCTTTTAACACCCGACGCTACCGACCCACCCACACCGACACTTCTATCACCTTTATGATTGCGCGTGTGCACCGCATCATTTTCATGCGGTTTTTTCCGTGCCGTGCACTTTGTGCACGGGTTATTTCTAGTACTCATTATACTACAGCCATCATGTCACTAAGCACTAAGCACTCTTGAACTATGACATTAACGGAAACTATTATTTGGGTAGAAGGTGTTAGTGCTCCTATGCCAATATAATAACAAGGGTGTCTATTGCTTTCTAAGTCAATGGTATTTAGTGACACCATCCAATAGTTTAGCGGGTGCTAACGAAATTTACAAAAATTATTTGTACTATTATTGTTAGTAGGGGTTGTATTACTACTTGTAACGAAATATATGATTTTCGTTAATGCTGGTTGGGTTATCCGCTTCATGAAGACTTGCAAGGGGGTTAGGAAATTGATTGCTAAAACTCGCAATTGAGCTTTTCATGGACATCCTTAGGCAGCAGCGTTTAGTTTGAGAGGAAGCCAATGAAAAGAAATAAAATGAAAAGGAAATAGAAAACGAAAGGAAATGAAAATGAAATAAGATTCTAATTTATGTTTGGTTTAAAAAAACATTGTCAAAAAATATAAAAGGAAAATGTGAATTTCTTTTATTAGGTTGCTCATTAAAAAAAATTAAGAGGTATTATTGCTAAATTATTTCTAGGATTTAATTCAAATATGTATAGTTAAAAGATCTCGGAAATAATTCTATCGAATTCAGTAATAGTTTGTGTTAATATAATATGATAATATTATTGTAACTTAGTTATTTTAAATATCTATAAATATATCATCAATAAATGCTAGCTGCATATTGCATAGTTTGTTTCGCTTCCCAAGCAGAATGTATAAGTTCAAACCCTTTTAGCCTCATAAAGGTAGCAAATAATGTACCACTTGTGATGAATAATACTACAAACATCATGATTTGTACATAATTTGTTATTAAACAATAATTTACAAATTATACGAAAAAGCTAAAAATACGCACGCTATGAGAAAGATTCGTGGATGATATGGGTGGTTTTCAAGCAACATATAAATAATTCTCAAATAACATGTAAACACCAGTTTGAACCGACTTTAACAAACAGATTCCTTCGGTGGATTGGACATCAGCGCAAACATCATTGACACTTCGTACGCGTAATGATGTGGATTTTAATGTCATGATCCGTTATCGAATTAAAAACATGCATGTGGTTCTTTCTCACAACTGGTGGTTTCTTTCAATCTTTTTGGTACGGTAAACGATAAAAGTAAAATACCGTTTAAACTACCTTTTGAAAAAGCACACTCAAAAGGATGAAATAAACTACTTGGAGCCTCCAATTTTCATAATAAATTAGTAGAGTCATATTCCTGGCCGACCAATTATTTTGAACTATTCCTGCTGTCGCTCCAAGTTTCATGAAGATTCATACAAATCAATCATGCTTTTTGATGTTAGTTCAATGAAAACGTGTGCAAGCTTAAAGAAGTCGACAACCACGCCCGAACACATGGAGAACAATTTCAACAAAGCACAAGATTACGATTACATCAGCAATCAGGCAACCAGGTGTGCCTGGATAACATGAAAAATTGCTCGTCAACACATTTGAAATAATATATGCAAATCCCTAATATGTAAGATAGATATCATCGGAAACAAACATGGAGTCAGATAGCCTCAGTTTCTCTCTCCCTGGTTGTGGAGATGTCTCCAACTCCGGCAGCTTCTCTGGCAATCCCTCGCCCTCCGTTCGCTTCTTAGGCCTTCCCATGACTCTCGATCGCTGTTAAGAACAAAGAAAACAGAATAGACAAGAATAGACAATGAACAAATAAAAGAATGAAAAGGAAAAATGGGTAAAAATCTCTGAGAGATTTTTGGATTGTATTCAATTTGATAGATGGCTGAAATTGAGCTGGAGTTTGTCTTTTATGGGCAACACAGCGAATTGCAACAACCTCCGTGATTAGCGGAGTCACCCCGAGAATCAGGGAAAGCGACAGCTCTTCAGGCCGTTAGGACATGAGGACCATCCAACCGCTCGAAGTTGGACGCTGCTGATAAATTCACTTAAAGCTTGGACGGCTCAGATTATTTCCCTACGGACGGAGGATACTCCTCTCACCCCGTGATCCAACGATCACCCAGCTTTCTCCTTCACCTCAACGGCTAGTTTGGCGGAGCTCGCAACTGATAGCTTCCCGCTATCCACTGCCATCGCCGGAGATGCCCCCAAGTCTCTTACAATACCCCCTCCATTTTTCGACCTTGCCTCAAGGTCGAAGGTAGGAAAGCGCTTCACCAGGTCCCAATAGTTCTCCCAAGTGGCTTCCTCGATATCGCGCTGCTTCCATTTAATGAGAACCTGGGAAATCAAGGCATTAAGTTGGCGGATTGTTCTTCTCTCCAATATGAGCTCTGGCTCATCAATTAACTCCTCCACAAAGCTAGGTTGATCCGTCTGTATAACAGCATGGGCTCCTAGTTTCCTTTTTAGCTGAGACACATGGAAAACGGAGTGAATCCTAGAGGTGGAGGGCATCTCTAGCTTGTAAGCAACCTCCCCAATTCTCTGGATAACCCTGTAGGGACCATAATACTTGGGTGATAACTTGTGGGGTTTCCTCATTGCAGCTGTTATTTGTCTGTATGGTTGTAATCGCAAGAACACCCAATCTCCCACCGCAAACTCCCTTTCAGTCCTCCTCCTATCAGCATACTTCTTCATATACTCCCTTGATTTCTTCAAGTTGTCCTTCAGTATCTGCAAGGCCACATCTCTATAAAATAATTCCTCATCTACCAACTGCACATGGGAAGTATGGGGTATATAGCTGAGTAAGGATGGGGGTTTTCTTCCATACATTGCTTCATAAGGGGTCACATGTGTTGGAGATTTCCAAGTTGTGTTGAACCAATATTCTGCCAGAGGCAGCCACCTTACCCACTCCTTGGGTTTATGACTACAAAAACACCTTAAATAGCACTCCAATTGCTTGTTTGCATTTTCGGTCTGCCCATCAGACTGTGGGTGGTAAGATGAGCTCATAGCCAGTGTAGTCCCTTGCAAACTGAATAATTCCTTCCAAAATAGACTTGTGAAGATTGGATCCCTGTCACTGACTATAGCTGTGGGCAGCCCATGTAGCTTGAAAACCCCATTGAAGAAGACCTGAGCCACTTGCTTAGCAGTAAAGGGGTACTTCAGCCCAAAAAAATGTGCTCCCTTGGATAACCTGTCTACCACCACATAAATGGCACTGATCTCACCACATGAGGGTAGCCCCATTATAAAATCCATAGAAATTTCTTCCCAAATCCTCTCTGGCACTGGCAGTCAACCCTGGAGGGGCCACATTTTCAGATTTGTTGCGTTGGCATATCTCACATTCCCCTACAAATGTCTTCACATCAGATTTCATTCCCTTCCAATAAAATACTTCTTTCAGCCTATGCCCAGTCCTGATGGCATCAGAGTGGCCTGTGAGGGGTGTTCCATGGAACTCATGAATTAGGATTTTCACTACCTCCTTATTCTGATGGTTCACCAATATCCTTCCTCTGTAATAGTAGACCCCTTCTACGACTGTATACTTCTCCCTCAAGCTTTCATCCTCCTGCAATTTCTTACCCAGCTCTTTAAAGAACTCATCTTCTCTGACCATATCCTTGATTCCCTGTAACCAATCAGGCTGTACAGCCGATATGTGGCTTAAAGAGTGATCATTCCCTTCCAGGTCCTCATCATTCCCCATCTCCCTTGATAAAGCATCTGCCGCAGCATTACTTCTTCCTGGTTTAAATTCCACTGTATAATCAAATTGCTGCAACTTAACAAGCAACTTACTTTGTATTCCATGTTGGAGACGTTGGTTGAGTAGATGGCTGAGGCTGTGGTGGTCTGTCCTTATCACGAACCTCCTTCCAATTAGATAATGGCTCCACTTTCTGGTTGCTAAAATTAAGGCCAATAGCTCCTTCTCATACGTTGAAAGAAAGAGTTTTCTTCCCTTCAATTTAGAGCTTAAATAGGCCAAGGGTCTTCCATCTTGCATCAGGACAGCCCCTATTCCATGCCCAGACGCATCACATTCTACCACAAATTTTTTGCTAAAGTCAGGTAATCCCAATACTGGGGAAGTAACTAATGCATCCTTCAAGTGTTGGAAAGATGCTCTGGCTTCATTGCTCCATGCAAACTCACCCTTCCTTAACATATCAGTCAGTGGCGCTGTTATGCTTCCAAAGCCCTTGACAAACTTCCTATAGTATCCTGCAAGTCCCAGGAACCCACGCAAGGCCTTGACTGTCTTAGGTTCACTCCAATTCACTACGGCTTCAATCTTCTTGGGGTCAGCTGCAACCCCTTGCCCCGATATGACATGGCCTAAATAATCCACCGTCTCCTTTCTGAATTGACACTTGGACAATTTGACGAACAGTTGGTGTGCCTTGAGGATTTCAAATACTTCTTCCAAGTGTACCAGGTGGGATGCGTGGCTGGAGCTGTAGATGAGAATGTCATCAAAAAAAACTAAAACATACTTTCTCAGAACTGACCTGAATATATAATTCATCAATGATTGGAATGTCGAGGGGGCGTTGGTGAGTCCAAATGGCATTACTACAAATTCGTAGTGCCCATCGTGGGTTCTGAAAGCTGTTTTGAAGATGTCCTCCTGCTTGACTCTGATTTGATGATACCCCGATCGAAGATCCAATTTGGAGAAGACAACGGCTCCATGTAGATCATCCATCAACTCATCGATGATGGGAATGGGAAATTTATCCTTCACCGTTTGTTGATTAAGAGCTCGGTAGTCTACGCACATTCTCCAAGAACCCGTCGAACTTCTTCACCATCACCACCGGAGAGCCGTAAGGACTAGTGCTTGCTCGGATAACACCTGAACTCAGCATCTCTGCAACTTGCTTCTCAATTTCCCCCTTCAAAAAATGGGCATGTCTATAAGGCCGTATGCAGACTGGTGTAGCTCCTTCTTTTAATGGAATGTTGTGGTCACAGTTCCTTTGAGGAGGCAGCCCCTTAGGTTCCTCAAAGATGGATGAGAACCTGTCCAGAAGTAACTGCAATTCTGGAGGTTGCCTCTCCATTTTATTTACTCCCCAACAAGCAATGTCCGTTGTCAAGGTGATAGACTTCAGCTGTATGATAAACCCCGCACCTTCCTGTCGTAATGTTTTTCTCATTTGCTTCTCATTGATCACCTGAGACCCTTCCTTAGAGCCTTGCCATGTACACTCCTGGCCTTGGAAGTGAAACCGCATTTGCAGTTTCTTGAAGTTCATGACTATATCATCAAGCTGCTCAAGCCACTGCGCCCCTAGCACAATCTGATTCCCCCCCCATAGGCAGCAAAAGAAGATCCAAAGGAACTGTAATTCCTTGACATTTGAGCAACACTCCCTTGCACATGCCAGATCCCTCTATCTTGTCTCCGTTGGCAACAACAACCTTGAAACTTTTGGAGCCCTCAATCTCTAACCCCAGAGTTTTGGCCAGCTTGGGATGGATGAAGCTGTGGGTAGACCCTGAGTCAACCAAAACATGCACTGTCTCCCCCCGGATACTGCCTTCCAATCTCAAGGTGTGAGCTGCAGCAATCCCACACATTGCTTGCAAGGAGATTGCAGCTGGATCCTCTCCCATTCCTTCATCTCTAGCTTGACTATTCTCATGGTGGTACATGAGCTCCTCCCCATCCATTCCTGGATCATCATCCCAGACACCCTCCACCATAAACAACTTCTTACACTTGTGATCACGACTCCACTTTTCATCACAAGCAAAGCAGATGTGGTTTTTCCTCTTGAACATTACCTCCTCCGGGGTCAATTTCCTGGATACTGGTGCTGGGGTAGTAAGGGGTATTTTCTTAACTCCTTCAGACCAATGTGGGTTTTGGGTAGTAGTATTGCCTCCCCTCTACTGGGCTCCCACATTAAATCTGCCAACCTTCTTGGACCAAAGGAATTTTTCCTCAAAATTCTTTGCTAGATGAATGGCCTTGTGAAGGGTTTGGGGTTCAGCTGCAGCTACTTCAAACCGAATCTCCTCCTTAAGCCCTTCAATGAATTTATCCAGGATGTAGTCATTAGGGAGCCTATCTAGGAACCCCAAGACTTTCTCCATCTTCTTCAGATACTCACTCACTGTGCTCTCCTACTTCAGCCTCGCAAACACTTGGAAGGGTTTGCACATTTCCGGAGGTCCAAACCTGGCTACAATTGCCTTTTTGAAGGATTCCCACACCATAAATTCATCTATGCTTGATTTAGCCCACTCCGACCATAAGAGAGCATCCTCTTTCAGATAGAAACAACAAATTTTCACCCCAGTCTGTTTTATCAGTTTTATAATACTCAAAAATTTGTAAATCCTGGCTCACCCAAGCTACTACTTCTTCCCCTCCTTTATACATAGGAAACTCAGGTCGGATTCCCTTAGGAACGTGATCTCTTGCACCCCCCATTATTTCCCCTTCCATTACCATGATAGTCCTCCCTATTGTAGGAAGTCTCTCCTTTTTCCAAATGTGCAGGCCTTTCATAACCATCTGCGAAAGAAATTAGTTGCATCTGAGTTTTGGCGAGATTTTCAATCTTACTTGAGAGTTCCTGAAATTGAGCGCTATTGATAGTCATCTGCTGCTGTAGCTGTTTCTGGACAACACTCCATTGCTGTTTCTGTTCTTGTTGGAGCTTTTCCCATTGTTGATGGAAGAGAGCCTGAAGGTGATTTTGCTCAGCTTCAAGCCTCATGAACCGTTCAGTCCATGTCTCTTCGCTGAGGTGGTTATCTTCGTCATCCGATCCTTCCTCATAGACTGGATCATCACCATGGCTCGTCTGGGGCTTTGATACCAATTGTGGAGATGTCTCCAACTCCGGCAGCTTCTCTGGCAATCCCTCGCCCTCCGTTCGCTTCTTAGGCCTTCCCATGACTCACGATCGCTGTTAAGAACAAAGAAAACAGAATAGACAAGAATAGACAATGAACAAATAAAAGAATGAAAAGGAAAAATGGGTAAAAATCTCTGAGAGATTTTTGGATTGTATTCAATTTGATAGATGGCTGAAATTGAGCTGGAGTTTGCCTTTTATGGGCAACACAGCGAATTGCAACAACCTCCGTGATTAGCGGAGTCACCCCGAGAATCAGGGAAAGCGACAGCTCTTCAGGCCGTTAAGGACATGAGGACCATCCAACCGCTCGAAGTTGGACGCTGCTGATGAATTCACTTAAAGCTTGGACGGCTCAGATTATTTCCCTACGAACGGAGGATACTCCTCTCACCCCGTGATCCAACGATCACCCAGCTTTCTCCTTCACCTCAACGGCTAGTTTGGCGGAGCTCGCAACTGATAGCTTCCCGCTATCCACGGCCATCGCCGGAGATGCCCCCAAGTCTCTTACACTGGTACACTTTTTCTTTGCAAATTTGAATTCGATCAACCTCATTAAACTATTTATTGCAAGGGAGAAATGGAGCCAGAGAGTAAGGCGACGGATCAATTGAGATCGGCAGTTGCCAACATGAGGGAGTGGGTAAACCCACATTTACTTCAGTTACTTAGAGTTCGCCCCGTGAAGGGTGATGGATGATGTTGATGGTGAGTCACATGCCTTCTCCAAGCAAGTGATGCTCGCCAATGATCTAGATCATGTTCATTTTTCATTGCTCAAGGGATGTGTCGGTCATCATAGCACCCGGTAAGAGAACAAAATGGAGATGATGCATGATGGTCTCACGGGTGGGTATGCTTGTTTCTGCTGACGACGCGCATATGTTAAATGGATAATTATACACCAAAGGGAGCAGCATCTGCAACACTACTTCCGCTGGAAGAAGAATGCCATTCCAGAACAAGAATAGCCAACAATGGGCAAATTCCATGTCACCCGACATCTTTTGGTGCAAGAAGCAAGTAAAATGTCCTGCTATGGTCATGTGGATCATTTGGCTCTAGTGGTGGATTCTTTTCAAGTAGCTGCATTTTTTTTTCCCGAAAGAGTTTAGCTTCACGTGCACCTTTCAGAAGGCTCCCTACTGCGTTTAAAGTAGGCATTTTCAGATTCAATTACACCCTGCATACATCGTCCCCTCTAAGTTAGTACATGACATTTTCTGTGGCAAAAATCTAGATATCGAAAGGTTCAACTATCGGATACCTTTAGGATTATAACTGCTGCTTTCTTGTCCAAAACTTCATTGTATTCACTACATAATAGTGCCTGCAACACAAGCAAGCCTCATGGGTGAAAACTTTCTGACCAGATAGAGAGATTGGTGGAGAATAAAAATATCGTGACTTACTTGTATGCAGTTTGGACAACCTGCAGCTGTCAAGCAGCTACATGTTGAGACAAGCTCCAAGGCTGCAGTAAGAAGTTCCCTGAAGAGCAGTTGGATCTGTCACCATGATCAAATGTATCTGTCAAAGGTAATAATGGGCATTTACAAAATACAAAGTTTTTGCTGACTTGTATATAGAAAGCGGAACATGCATGTATAAAGAAAGAAAGATATGTGATACCAAGGAAAGAAATTTGGATACTCTTGTTGCCAATGATTTGGGGAAAAAATACATGAAACGCAACTCAGTTGATTTGAATACTATTCCAATCCTCATATAAGAACATATATCTTTAATTGATGCGTACTAGAAATGAGCTTAGATGGTATTCCTTCAGTAAGTATCTTGACCGCAACAGACTCGAAGTGTTGACAATTATATTAAAATGCACAAGATAAACATGTATTATTAGATAGCAGCCAAGATCACATGCCGTCATGCTTCAAGAGATAATGAATGAAGGGATGGGGTTATAAAATTAAAAGGAAATCTTTTTATATTATAAAACCCAAAAAACAGAAAATTACAAAAAAATTTAAACAATTCATATGGCATATACCTGTGCTGTAATACCCATGCCTCCAGGATGCTTATCATACAACAATAATCTTTCAGGAAAGCTACGTGTTTCATGAGGATTTGCACACTCTGTGCTCAAATCAGAAGAACTGCACATTATATACCTGAATAGAGAACAAAGTTTACATAGATATGCCAATCTTTCCTTTAAGCCAACAGCAGCTTATGCAATGGTTAATGAAGGACCATCTCGGTCCCTACTTCCCAATAATCCAACAAAAATCATCAGGAAAAAAAATGAAAACTAATTTTGGATAAATGGGTATGGGTGATATATAAGTTAATCTTGTTTGACAAGGTGTTACCTCACAAAGTTTTAAACATGGATTGGGTTGGGTTTTGGCATGAAGGTGATGGATGAGTCCCCAGGGTGGAGAAGAAGGGTTTTGGGGTGGGGGGGGGGGGCGGGGGGGGGGGGGAGGGGGGGGGGGGGGGGGGGGGGGGTTCAATTAGGACCATCCAATACTCCTGATATGTGTTGGGGAGTTTAACACCAACATCATTAGATAGCACTTTCATGAAGCATCTTTAGGGATTACTCAGATAAAACTAGATGATTAACCTAGGCAATCTATATGAACTTACAAAGGGACTACATTGAGAAGTGCATGTGAAGCCGCATGCAGACCGGCACGGACTGATAGCCCTTCTATTTCGACAGCTTCTTTTATCGATTGAGGAACTCGAATCCATACTGCCTGTTTCCATCATTGAAAATAGATATGAGGGTGTGAAAGTAGGCATAACAATATCATGGCAGGAAAAGCATCAGTAAAAGTTGTAAAGAGTTAAAAATAAAGGATAATTAGACATAACCTACCTGTGATTCATATGAGAACTCCGGAAGATAAAGTTCAAATGTGTCCAATATCTGGTTACTTGACTTTGAAATGCGGTAAAAGCCAAACCATTTTGTTGTTACTTTGCAAGAATGCACTTGGGCAGTCGTGCCGGCAGAAGCATGTTCAGACCCCCTAACTGCTGGATAGGCCTGAGCTAAAAGAATAAAAACGGCAAATGATAACGTTGTCGTTATTTGAATGGGTAAAGGATTGGTGTTCACCATCAGAAGTACAGTCTACCGATAGCTACACATGATTGTGAAATAATGCTGCAGTATCTGGCAAACAAAGCATGAGATCATTCTTTCAGAAGGAATTTTTTCTACACCATTTCAAATTACTAAAGAATAACCTTAGGATATGAATATCCAAGTTCTCACATTATAAGCATGAATATTTTTGAAAACCGTAGTTGTTCATGTCAGAGCAAAACATATTATACATGATGAAGTACTGTCTTACCCGCTGCTGTTGGAACTTATCCAACTAAGTTGGATCTTAATCAAACGTTGGGCTAATATGCGGTAAATAATTATATAAATGCTACGCTGTCATATTAAGCCCAATATATTGGTGATCTGGTTTTAATTAATTAAATGTGCTAAATGAGTTAAATAGGTTGTGGGGCCTTTATGTGTAGAGACTATTGGGCTTCAACTCGGACTCGTTGATGGGCCGAGTTGGAAACCTTAGGGCTAGGGAGGCTAGCCTATAAATACTTACGGTCATGGTCCCCGGAATACACGAACAAAGTTGAGCCGTCTTTTCTACGTCTCGTCGCTAGGAGAGAAATCAGGAGAAAGCTAAAGGGGTTCTCCAACGGTTGATTCGTGCTATTCTGGAAGATCATCCGCTGCGTCATCCAGATCGTCAACCTGATGGATTCAGTTACGATTCCTATCAGAGAAGGTAATGATTTAAGGTTCTGCATGTTCTTTATCTAGATCTGTGTTGTATAGTTTAAACGCACATCTAGATCTTTAGTTTCTACAAGTGGTATCAGAGCCTGCATGCTGTGTATCTTAATTTTTTGCCTGCTGCTTCCGATAGGGGGAAGGGGGCGGCGGTTGGCCGCCCCCATTCAGCCCCGACAGGCCGGGGAAGGGCCGGCGCTTCGCCGCCCCTCCCTTTCGATCAAAACCGCAGGCGCCTACGCGCTGCGGTAAAGGGGCGTCGTTTGCCGCCCCTGTTCACAAACGGCAGGCGCCTTTGGCGCCTGCTCGATGAGGAAAGGGGCGGCAAACGCCGCCCCTGTCAGGTTAGGCGGGTGCCGGCACCCCCCCCATGCCGGCGCCGGAGGAAAGAAAAGGGGGCCGGCGGCGGTCGGCCCCCTGATTGAGCCAAAATTTTGCTAGGGTTTCTAACCCTAGGAGATTTTGGGCCAAATTGGGCCCAAACAGATTATTTTTCATAATAATTCTTTAATTTTCAGTATATGGGCTTTTAATTTGGGCTTGTTTTGGCAACTACACAATTTTGGGCTTAAATTGAATTTTTTGGTATGTTTGAACCCTATTTTGGGGCTACAATTATTTTCTTTTTGAAGCCCTATTTTGGATATATTAATGCACTAATAATTAGAGGAAATAGAAGGCCATCTTGTGTATATTTCCTCATTCGGTTTATTTGTGCGTTAAAATTAATTTCATTCCGATTTTTACTTCTTTAGGCAAAAATTCAGTTATATATATACATTTCGAAATAATTCTAATTTTTGTAAAATTCCACCAAAGTGTGTTTTACTATTAAAATTGTTATTATTTCGGAATGTAAACGGATTAAAATACATACACCGTATGATTAGTTGCCTAAATGAATTTTAATTGGATCATAGGAGTAAATAAAAGTTTATCTCGATATTTCTCCTCGTTAATGAAATTCGGTATTAATTGTGCTATATTAAATTCAAATTTTGCTGTATGTATTTTTTGGGGTGACTTGGTGTAATCATCATCCCGCCAAAGTGGGCTCTGTTGTTTGCATCATTTCATTTCATAAATACAAAAGGAATTTTGTGTGCATATTTTATTCATGAATGCTACATCGGCCCAAAGGCAGATTACCGTTCTATACTAATTTATCCACACCTGTAGCAATAAATAAGTGATGATTGTTGAGACTTATGCATGCACTTTTAATTCGGCCCAAAGGAAGTTTTAATCTTGGCATGTTAATTATTGTCTTTATTTGATTGCTGCGACAAGATATCATTTACTAGTTAATAGATTATCCAAAGATAAATGTTAAGCTAATTGGGGATATCTTGAGATGAGAACATGCAATTTTGAATTTACAATTTTGCTTCACAATTAAATACTTATGTTAGCATGTTTGTCTATGTTTATTGTCCTGTTTTTTCAGCTGCTACTCCCGCAAATATTACTGCTAGCTTAAACTCAATTCCGGTGCTTAATGGCTCGAATTTCAAATCCTGGAAAGATAACTTACTTATAGTTCTTAGGCTATTGAATCTGGACCTTGCGATTAGAACTGATTGTCCCCCACTTACTACGGAAAAGAGTACCTCTGAGGAAAAGAGGGAGTTTGAGAAGTGGGAAAAGTCTAATCGCATGTGTGTCATGATTATGAAGAGAGCCATCCCTGAAGCCTTTTGGGGCTATGTCTGATTCGATCACGACAGCTAAATGTTTCCTTGCAGATATTGAGAAAAGGTTTGTCAGAAACGAAAAGGCAAAAATTGGTATGATTCTGACAAGCTTGATCTCAATGAAGTATAAAGAGAAAGACAACATAAGGGAATATATTCTGGAACAGTCCCATCTTGCTTCAAGGTTGAAAGCACTTAAGCTTGACCTCTCTGAGGACCTGCTTGTGCATTTGGTTTTAATATCCCTTCCTGCACAGTACAATCAATTTAAGGTGAGCTATAACTGCCAGAAAGAGACATGGTCTCTGAATGAGCTCATCTCGCACTGTGTACAAGAAGAGGACATATTGAAGCAGGAAAAGACTGAAAGTGCAAATGTTGCCTTTGCTCCCTAAAGACAATAAAAGGAAAAAGGGAAAGGAAGTTGCAGTTGCAGCCCTACCTAAGAAACAACAAAAGAAGCTTGTAAAGGCTGTCAAGAAAGATAGTTGTTTCTTTTGTGGTGCTGAAGGGCATGTGAAGAAGCAGTGCACTAATTACCATGCCTGGCGTGCTAAGAAAGGTACTCTTCTCAATTTGGTTTGTTCAGAAGTTAATTTAACTTATGTACCTATAGACACTTGGTGGTTAGACTCTGGTGCAACTACTAACATCAGTGTGTCTATGCAGGGCTGCCTGAACTGCCGAAAGCCAAATGATGCTGAAAGATTCATCTTTGTGGGCGATGGCAAGAAGGCGAGGGTTGATGTAATTGGGGATTTCAGATTATCTTTAAGAACTGGAAACCATTTGGATTTGTTTGAGACATTTATTGTACCGTCTTTTAGACGAAACCTTATTTCTATTTCTGCATTGGACAAATCTGGTTATTGTTGTTCTTTTGCGAATGGGAAATTCAATTTGTCTCTCAATTCCATTTTTATTGGTTCTGGTTATTTGTCTGTGAATGATAATCTGTATATGCTTGATACAATTGCTACAACTGAAACCTTGCTTGAGGGTACACATGTTTTAAAGCGTAAATTAACTGATGAGAATTCAGGTTCGTTGTGACACAAGAGATTAGGTCACATCTCCAAAAAGAGAATTGAGAGACTTGTGTCAAACGATATTCTCAAACCTTTAGATTTGTCAGATTTTGATATCTGCATTAATTGTTATAAAGGGAAAACAAACTAATAAAAGGAGATTTGAAGCCAAAAGGTCAAGTGAAGTCTTAGAACTTATACATACGGATATTTGCGGACCATTCCCTTCGGTTGCATGGAATGGTCAGCAATATTTTATAACGTTCATGGACGACTATTCAAGATATGGCTACATTTATCGCATACATGAAAAATCTCAGTCCTTGGACACGTTCAAAAATTATAAGGCCGAAGTTGAACTCCAACTAGGCAAGAGGATTAAAACTGTCAGGTCTGACCGTGGTGGTGAATACTATTGCAGATATGATGGTTCAGGTGAATAAAGTCCATGACCATTTGCTAAATTCCTAGAGGAATGCGGTATTGTCCCACAGTACACCATGCCGGGTTCGCCCACTATGAATGGTGTAGCTGAAAGACGAAGCAGAACGCTTAAGGACATGGTAAGAAGTATGATTAGTCATTCTACTTTACCAGAAAGCCTTTGGGGAGAAGCATTGAAAACTATAGCTTACATCCTTAATCGGGTCCCAACTAAAACCACTAATAAAACGCCATATGAGCTTTGAACGGGCAAACCACCTAGTCTAAAGCATATGCACATATGGGGATGCCCAGCTGAGGCAAAGCCTTATAGGCCTGCTGAAAAGAAGCTGGACACACGGACAATTAGTTGCTTTTTTATTGGGTATGCTGAAAGATCGAGGGGTTACAAATTTTACGATCCCACAAATAAGAATATTTTTGAGACTGGAAATGCCAGATTCCTTGAGGATACCGGGTTTGCGGGGGGAGATTTAGGAAGAGACATTGTTTTCGAAGAGGAATATGTAGATATTCCCACATGTGATCTTGTTATTGATCAGGATTCTATTCTTGTTATAGAACAAGAAACAAATATTCAAGACAATGTTGTTGCTCCTCCCATTCAGGAAGAACAAACCCTTGCACCTCAAGAAACATTGCCATTAAGGAGATCCATAAGGGAGAGGAGAAGTGCAATATCAAGTGACTACATTGCATATCTCCAAGAACATGCAGTTGATATTGGTGTGATGGAAGATGATCCAATCAACTTCCATCAAGCCAAAAATGGTTCTAACTCTCTAAAATGGTTAGATGCCATGAATGAGGAAATAAAGTCGATGAAGGACAATGACGTTTGGGATCTTGTCTCATTACCTAAAGACGTGAGACCCATTGGTTGCAAATGGATATTTAAAACCAAGAGGGATTCAAAAGGTAATGAGGAAAGATATAAGGCACGTCTTGTCGCTAAGGGATTTACTCAAAAGGAAGGCATTGATTATAATGAGACTTTCTCTCCAGTTTCCACGAAAGACTCATTCAGGATAATAATGGCATTAGTGGCTCATTTCAACCTTGAGTTACATCAAATGGATGTTAAAACAGCGATCCTTAACGGGGACATTGATCAGGAAATTTATATGGTGCAACCAGAAAACTTTGTGTCGGGAGACCCAAAGAATATGGTTTGCAAACTTAAGAAATCCATCTATGGACTCAAAGAGGCGTCTCGGCAATGGTATTTTAAGTTTCATCAAGTTATCATCTCATTTGGCTTCGAGATGAATTTGGTTGATGAATGTATATACCATAAGTTCGGTGGGAGTAAATTTGCATTTCTAGTTTTATATGTCGATGACATTTTACTTGCCAGTAACAATGAAGGCTTATTGCATGAAACCAAGAACTTTCTAGCTAAGAACTTTGAGATGAAAGATCTTGGTGACGCATCTTTTGTATTGGAAATTCAAATACATCGAGATCGTTCTCGAGGTATACTTGGATTATCACAAAAGGCCTACATTGAAAAGGTTCTGCAAAGATTTGGCATGAAAAGTTGTAAACCAGGTGATACCCCAGTATCTAAGGGAGACAAGTTTGGTCTCAATCAGTGCCCTGAAAGTGAAGTTGAGATAGCACAGATGAAGGATATTCCGTATTCTTTAGCAGTAGGGAGTATCGTGTATGCTCAAGTATGTACACGTCCAGACTTGACGTACATTACAGGAATGCTTGGCAGATACTTGAGCAATCCAGGATTGGACCATTGGAAAGCAGCCAAAAGAGTCTTACGGTACTTACAGAGGACAAAGGGACACATGCTTGTATATCAGAGGTTGGAAAAGCTTGAGATCGTTGGATATACCGACTCTGATTTTGCTGGATGTAAAGACAACATGAAATCTACTACAGGCTATGTTTATACATTAGCAGAAGGCGCCATTTCTTGGAAGAGTGCTAAACAGACTATTATAGCCTCTTCCACTATGTCTGCAGAATTCATTGCTTGTCATAAAGCAGCCAATCATGGTCTATGGCTACGGAATTTTGTCACGGGGCTGCGAATTATAGATGGCATTGAAAGGCCACTCAGATTATTTTGTGACAATATGTCTGCAGTAGCATTTGCCACTAACAGGAGCTCAGCAAAATCAAAGCATATTGATATCAAGTTTCTGATTGTTAAAGAGAGAGTTTGAAATAAACAGTTGTCTATAGAGCACATTGGTACAAACTCAAACATTGCGGATCCGCTTACTAAGGGACTGCCACCCAAAGCGTTTCATGGGCATGTTGCTCGTATGTGGGTCATGTCATCTAAAGATATTCAGTTTTAGTGGGAGTTTGTAATTTTGTAGTGCTTCTGTTTTTGACAAAATTTCAGCCTTCAGTTATGCATATTTGGTTTATGGTTTATTTCTGCATAAATAAAGTTCAATTTTTTAGTTTGACTTCATATTTCAACTCTATGTTTATAAATGCGTATGAAAATATGTGTTTATGTTTTGATCTCACTAAGGTTAAGGAGGATCAGTTGGAAATAGACATGTTAGATCACATCACATGTAATTTCCATGCTACACATCCACTTCATAATTCATGTCATTCTTTTGTATTAGCACGGTGACCACTGATGGGTCGAGCTGCAATTGCTGTGGCGAAGATCTCTTTGATCCATTGCTAATATAATTGATGGACCAGATTGTTTTTTGACTCATTAAAGAAATGACAGTAAGTTAAGATCTTATTTGGTTGTATGCACTATGAAATATAATTATAAAGTTTAGCATATAGCCCAAGTGGGAGATTGTTGGAACTTATCCAACTAAGTTGGATCTTAATCCAACATTGGGCTAATATGCGGTAAATAATTATATAAGTGCTATGCTGTCATATTAAGCCCAATATATTAGTGATCTGGTTTTAATTAATTAAATGGGCTAAATGAGTTAAATAGGTTGTGGGGCCTTTATGTGTAGAGACTATTGGGCTTTAACTTGTTGATGAGCCGAGTTGAAAACCCTAGGGCTATGGAGGCTAGCCTATAATTACTTGATGTCATGGTCCCCGGAATACACGAATAAAATTGAGACGTCTTTTCTACGTCCCGTCGCTAGGAGAGAAACCAGGAGAAAGCTAAAGGGGTTCTCCAACGGTTGATTCGTACTATTCTGGAAGATCATCTACTGCGTCATCCAGATCGTCAACCCGATGGATTCAGGTACGATTCCTATCAGAGAAGGTAATGATTTAAGGTTCCGCATGTTCTTTATCTAGATCTGTGTTGTATGGTTTAAACGCACATCTAGATCTTTAGTTTCTACAGCTGCACCTATCCATCCCTAACCGAAGAGGCATTTGATTAGTGCTTATGGCTCTAGGATTCCTAATTCTAGGTTTTAGGAATAAAATATCATACCTTCAATGCAAATCATTAGGCCTTTGGAGGTCATTATCTCATCTTGACAGCGCTGTTTACTTTGACTTACCCAGCAAGAGGCAGCTTTTACATATTTAGACATGCTGCTTTGAATAGCAATCAGGGTAACTTCACTTGGCTGTTAGGTCCATGATAGATGTGATCTCTTTAATAAAGATAGGAAAAATACTAAATGGTTTGCATGCCATAAAGACCTAAAACTCTAAGCTATATAAGTAGATTGCTAGTGCAATCATCAAGAACATGCATAATGGAGAACTTGCTCCTGCATGAAACTATTTTCTATCAAAATCTCATATTCCATTCCTAGCTATGCTTATTGGTTCTTACATGAATGCCATATAAGCAAAACCGAACCTGCCATCTGCTATCAGTGGAAAACATAAAACTGTGTGCCATTCTTATAAACTATTTGATAGGGATCCAACTAATGAAATTTGGATTCAGATTATTTTTAGTAGTATTTAAGTTTTTTTATTTTGTTATTGTAGTATTTTTTTAGTTTCCTTTTAGTAGGAGTTTGAGTGCTTTTTATTTTTAGTCATTCATTTTATTTTTAGTGATACATTATTTTAGTCCCACATCAATTGTGGTGGCAGTATGTTTAGGTTTAAAGCATATATAAAGAGCTCAAGTCTTGTTTTATTTTTTTTTGAAAGATCAATGAATGAAATTTTATGTAAACTCTATTTGCCACGCATAATAAACACGAGAGTGAGCTTGGTTGTCTAATCGTAAGATCTGAAAAATTTCTGCGTGCGAGACGTTGGAGTCCGTCATCATCAGATCTCTAGTATGCGAGACCTAAAACTTTATCAAACCCTTACATATTTCTTCCATAATTTTTCCATCATAATTCATCCCCTTCCACTTGAATCAACTTGGTATCAGAGCTAATGTCTCATTTTTAGCAGCATCTCTCTTTTTCTTCCATAGGTTAGATTAGTTTTTCTTTAGCCAAGAAATTCAAAATTAAACCATCCGTCACTCTCAGGTGGAACAACGAAAGCAAAAAAGAAAAAGAGAGAGAAAGAAAGAAAGAAATGAGAAGACAAAAAAGAAAAATCGAAAAAACAGGTTATTATGCTTCTTCTTCCCCGCTAGCCAAAACCTTAAACTGAACCCATCCCTTGCATCTGCTTCCATTGTCGCTTGCTGCCGCCACCGTCACCACCATCATCGTGAATATATCCGCCCACAACGGCCGCCATCACCTTCCCTTCACCTCCTTCAACAGTCATCACATTTAGCTTCAACAACCACTCCCATCATCAACGTCCTCTTTCACTATTAGTGTCGTCATCACCATCCTCCTACTCAATCGTCACCGTCGCCTTCTTCCGTTGCCACCATCATCGTCACGGATGTCAACATTCCCCTTCACCGTTATCATCCCCTTCGCTATCTCAGTTCTCGTCATAGACCTACCACCACGTCACCCTCGACAGTGGCTACGTCACCGCCAACAGTGACCCCTCCCGCCCATGACAAGCTCAAATTTCATAGGAGATGCTGCAGAAGATGTCAGCTCAATCTATAGCCAAATTTGAATGTCAATTAGCTAACATTGTTCATCAGCATAGATCTAAACTGATCCAAGCTGACAATATTTATTCGATGAGCCGAACTGATCTAAATAATGAAGCCGAGCCAAGCTGTTGACCGAGCTGAGCCGTCGGTTGCAACAGTCCAGCTTGGTGATTTTCAAGCAATGTTTTGGGTTTTCTGAAGCCATTATAGCATAATTTTCTATTTGTAGAGGATTTTCTAGGAAGTTCATCTGATTTTTTCCCACAATTTGTTATTTTGATGATTTTGAAGCTATTTAAGCCTAATTTTTGAACTGTTTGAACCCGTTGCAAGCAAATTTTGAGTCACTACATATTTTTTAGTTATTTGTATTATATTTTAATATAATTTTATAGTACAAAACATCATCTAAATGCTTGCCAATTTTAAAAAATGAGCTTCGAAAGTATCACATACCTATTTTTGCGGGGTTACATAGACCCTGTTATGAGAAGTAGAAGTCATCATTGGAAGATTTCTTTTCCAAGTACTGCTATGATCTAACTAGTCAAAATAAGTTTTGATATGCTAAATAAAAATTGAAATACAAATCTCTTTTGATGATGAATAAACCTTGTTACAGTTGACTTTGGTTGAAGATGTATCATTGACATCGGTATCTTCACAAACATCACCAGCATAATTTTGAGTACCACCAATTCTTTATTATCCCCACTTTTTAAGCATATTGTGATCGTGAAGATTATGAAAGCTGTGAAATTTTTATTAAAAGAATCATTTTCTCACTACAGCTTATCAGATGAAGAGAGTTATTGGTATGGTAGAAACTAGCTGGTGAAGCTCGTTATTGATGGTTAAAAATATAACCTATGTTGTACATGATGGTTTTTAATGAAAGAATAGCTTCGATATCATTATCTTCACAAGCGTTATTCATCTCCACTGCTATAACATTCAAGGGCTAAAACTAATCTTAAGACTTGATGAACTTTACACGGAATAAAAGCGATAAAGGGGTTGATTAGAAAAGAGTGAGAGCAAGAATTAAAAGCAAAGGCAACAATCGAGATGAAACTTAAGCCGAAGCCAATGCCTTAGCATGAGTTAGTTCCTAAGCATAAGTTAGAGCCTAAAACCCTAGTCTGGAGTTAAGTCTAGACTGAGCCCGAGCCCGAGCCCGAGCCTGTAATAGAGTCCAGACCTGAGCTTGAGTCCAAGCCGCGTTTGAGTTATATATGACTGAGCTTGAGCTACATCCAGCACATGATGCTTCAATGCTGAACTTAGTTGGGAAAACCCACTTAAGCTAGTTGAACATATCAAGTTCATTCATAACCCTCCAAAGCCCCTATCAATTAGTAGATTTTGCATGTCTTCTTATCTTTCAAGATTTTGATATATTCTTCAAAAGATTATTGTCCTCAAGTTCAAATTTTGCTTCATTTCAAAATTCAAAGGCAAGTATTTTCTATATAAAAGAATGTTGATTTCTGTGGGATTGTACTCTCTTATCACAATTCATCAAGTGATGAATTTTTCAAACCAGAAAGAATGATATAGATCCATCCAAACTGATTGGATTCGGATTATTTTTAGTAATATTAGAGTCTTTTTAATTTGTTATTTGAATATTTTTAGTTCCTTTCTAATAAGATTTTGAGTCTCTTTTATTGTTGTTTATTTTTATTTCAAATACTTCCATATTTTAGTATCACATTGGTTGGTAGTAGTCTGTTTATGTTGAAAGCCTATATAAAAACCTTAAGTCTTGTTTTATTTTTCATGGAAGATTAATGAATGAAATTTTGTGTAAACTCTATTTGTCATTTAAATCTTAAGCATGAGAGGTGCGAGATTGAGCTTGGTTATCTAGACATAAGGCCCAAAAAAATATTCAAGTGTGAGACATGTGAATCGGTGACCGTCAGATCTTAAGGATGCGATGTCCAAAATTTTATCAAATTTCTAAACAGTTCTTTTCCAATTTGTCCCACTACAATCCCTCCTCATCCGTCCTGCTTCGCTATTATTACTATGCTCTAGTTTCCATCAGACCACCAACATTCGAGTGCGCGTTGGATAAACCTTATGAACTACACCCTCACACAGTTCAGTCTGACACATGCTTAAACTGTACATGTTTGCTGCTCCATTGAATCCCCTAATCCTAGGACAAGCCTATAATCTTTAAATTATTAATTGAATCAACGAGAAATTGTTGCATCAAAAGCATCCGATCAATATTCCAAGAACCCAAACTGCACTAAAGATAAAAGTATTAACAGGCGGTGCTAGAGTGCCAGCTGCACATTAGGCGACTATCTGCAAGCATTGGTAGAGGTGGCTGACATGGACACTGCCTTGCTTTGAAGTGTGCCTGCTCCATGGCTGTTAATATGGCATGTGTTACTATGGCATGGGCATAGCTAATATGGTTCTACTAATAAGTAATAAAGAATCACCAAGGATATTCAGTATATAACCCTGAAAAATAACCCATGGATCCCCCCGCCCCCAACAAAAACAAAACAAAACAAAACACAAACAAACAAACAAAAAGATAGGAAGAAAAACTAGCTCTTGGACTTTGCATGCATGCATGCCTCTCTGTGTATGTTTTATTCCATTCATCTTCCTCCCTAAACCTCGCATCCTTCATGGCCCATTGAACCATATCTCCTTAACACATTGTCAAATGTGGCATCATTTAATAAAGAACAGTATATAAATACTTCAATTTCATTCAAAAGCAAACATGAAAAATAAATATTTGTAGAGAAATGATTTTTAGGTGAATAGTAGCTAATAGGAACTCTTAAATTATAATTTGGGAAGGATGTACATTTCTTGATTTTAGATTAACACTCGGTAATTAGTATACACATGCTGTTAAGAATCCTTTTCAACCGAAGATGTGTAACTAGAAAGATAATTGAACATTACTTAATCCTGTTCAATCAATAGCAAATGTTTTAGTATTGGCTTAATTACTCCATGGCAGATCATATAAGATTCATAGTTAAATTTAAAAAAATTGATTAGGCGATGCACATACAAGGTCACCGCCAAAGATGTGAATGTCAGTATAATCACGCGTCTTTGTATAGTACTTCAAATCTGCCTTCTGGCAATAAGCAATCTTCTCCGATAAATTCAATGTTTTCACAAGATAGGTGAAGCCTTGATGCATATAAACAGCACCTTCATATACCTGAATGGTTACAAAAGACACACTAAGTGAACATTTCAATGAAGCAATAATCCTCAACAATCCACAACAAGTTGCATTTTAGAATGGAGAAAACATTGATAATAAATTTCAAATTTGACGAGCAAAAACATGACTCAATGAAGAACTAGACAATTATACCGATGAATTATCTAGCATGTTCACAATCTTCTAAAGGGTATAAGAAAATCATGTGCAACTTTCTTGAACTAACAGCATGTATGCTTCTCACAAGCTATGATCTAATTGAAATCCGCACTGAAGATGTAACGAGCATTAGCTTAGCTCTCAATTCTTTCGTATACTGTCAACTTGAGGCTTACTAATGAGAATTATCTAAGATGCTTACTGGACATGCACATACCACCTCAATTAGTTCTTCAATACTCATTGAGTTCAGCATACAATCATGTGATAGAATTTCTCTTTAATGGGTTATAAGCATAGACAATGCAAAGAAGGGACTTGTATTGATGAATGCAGTCGACAATATGATATTTACTCCCCGAAATAAATGTTACCGCAAACGATTTGAACAGAAACAATAAATACCATTCCAAGATAGATGCAACCCACAACCTGAAAAATGACATGATAGCTATTGGCAACAAAAAACTAAATTTACCATTTCTGAATTCCATATCATGCTTTTAAATAATAGTTGCAAGTCACAGCCAGTCCCTTTGACAGCTATTTGTATATAAAAAAGTCTAAACTCTAGTGCATATGAATTCTGCATTAAGATTCAACTCCAATTGACTTATCTCTACATATAATATGACATCCAAGCGCACTCATGTGTGTTGGCCATTCACAATAAATAAAAGTGGGTTCTGGATTAGTTTTAGCCACTATTTTAGAACTACCTGATGTGGGATCCTCTATGTATGCAATAGATTTTGTGTAAAGTTAGGGTTGTTGACGAACAGAACGTTCGACGAACTACTCGCGAACAAGCTCGGTACATGTTCGTTTACGTTCGTTCAGGAAGCTTAATGAACAAGCTTGAACAGATTTTTAGAGCTCGGTTAGTAAACGAACAGAGCTTGAACATAACTGTGTTCGTTCATTTATGTTCATGAACAAGCTCGTTAAGTGTTCGTGAACAAGCTCGTTTAGTGATGTTCATGAACAAGCCCCGTTAAGTGTTTGTGAACGAACATGTACCGAAAATAGTAAATTTAGACAAATACTATATTTTTCACTATGCTTGGAATGGATGCTTGTAATGGGATTTATGGAGCTATTATGCTGGATTTGTTTATTTTTGTCATGCAAATATTTAATTCTTTTATTTAATTGATCTAGTCATTGGCAATTATGTTTAAATATTATTATTTCTGATTAAAAAATTGATGTTCATTTGTTTGATTGAAAATATGTTCATGAACAAGATTGATTGTATGTTCATGAACATGTTCCTGAACATGTTCACAAACAAGATCGATAAGTCTTGTTAACGAACAAAACGTTCGATTAACTACTCGTGAACAAGCTAGGTAAATATTCGTTTACGTTTGTTCGGTAAGCTTAACGAACAAGCTTGAACAGGTTTTTTGAGCTCGGTTAGTAAACGAACAGAGCTTGAACATGAATTTTGTTCATGAACAAAACCAAGCTCACTGTTCAAGCTCGTTCAAGCTTGTTCGTCAACAGCCCTATGTAAAGTATGCAAACTACATATAATAATGTATGTGGGTAAGAGAGATTTTGACAAACTCTCTCTAACTCTTAACCCCTAATATCCTCTTTCTCCATCAATCATGGTATTAGATCAAAAGTTCTGATATTAATCCAAAATCCTAACTAACATCATGACACAATTCACAAATCTCAATTCCTAAATCTCGTTCTAATCATAAATCCAAAATCTTAACTACCGAGCCACAGCTGCCAACCATGATCACGGGTTGTCAGCACCCATCACGTCAACACCTAACAATAGCCACCATCACAACCTTTCTCCAGTCGAATTTGGCATTCATCGACGTTGTCGATGCTGTCATATCCAGATTCGGCCACGAAGACATCACATTTGGCTAGATCCGATCAAGATGCCATTGCTTTTGACCAAATGAATCTCAACCGACTTTGCCATCATCATCAGAGCTCTACCTTAATGATGATAACCCCCTTGATCTTTGTCTTCGAATTTCGTTTTTCCTCCCTGCCATCACTCGCAGACGACAATCTTTCAAAACCCAATCTGTCCACAGCTCCACCAACATCCATTTTAATTCCGACGTCGATTAGTCCTTGATGTTTGCCACCACCCACCGCTTTTTCATCATTTTCTCTTTTTTTATTCAGATCTGGATTCTGATCGATAATTTGAATTTCAAAAATAAAAAATGTATAGGGTGTGTATCATTTTATTGCAACAAAAAGGCAGTTTTGAACCGATATGTCAGTTCTTTATGTAATGTTTTGATCAAGGTTTGAGTTATCGCCCGATACCAATCGGTATCTGGCATTTCGTCCCGGTTTCGTCCCAAACCGAGACAAAACCGGCCGGAAGGTTTCGGTTTCAGCCGGAACATTGCCGTTCCGGCCGGTTTCGGCCGAAACTGGCCGGAACGGCAATGTTCCGGCCGAAACCCAATAAGAAAAATAGTGAAGAGAGAGAGGGAAGAGGAAGAACAAGAGGAGAAGCAGCAGCTGCTGCTAAAAATTTAAAAAAAACTCTAAACAAAGAAGAGTAAGTGAAAGAGGAAGATGAAGAGACTTACCTGGGCTCCAGCTGCCTCCGCCCAAAAGCCCACCGTCGCCTCAAGCCCTCATCGAGAGAAGGAGCCCTAAACAGCCGCCTCCAGCGCTTCCGCCCTCAAGCCCTCCCGCTAAAATGGAAGAAAGAACATGCGAAGCGTCCGCCTCAAGCCATCGGCGAGAAAAAGAGCCCTAAACTTAAGCTGAGACAAACTAGTAAATAAAGGCAGCCAAACTTGTAAAAACTATAAAAACAAAATGTGTACGTGACTTACAGCACTTTAGCGGCCCACTAATGGGCAAACTTGTAAATAAATGTAATAGGTTTTAGCAAAATGTGTATATGACTAGCAGCACTTTAGCTGCCCACTAATGGGCAAACTTGTAAATAAATGTAATATATTTTGCAAAATGTGTATGGGACCAGCAACACTTTAGCCCCAAATGGGAAAACTTGCAAAAAAATGCAATGTGTAGCAAAATATTTTTTGGAACTTTTTTTAATAGTATTTGATAGTTTAATAGTAGATAGTATTTGATATTATTTGATGGGTATTTAAGTATTTAAAAGTTAAAACTACCTATACGGACAAACCGAAACTTACCACCGAAACCACCGAAACGGACGATACCGATACCGAAACCCAAATTTTGAAAAGACCGAAACCGATACCGAAACCGAGACCTAAAACCTTGGTTTTGATAGCTTGAATGTATTCCAAAGAATCATCATGGTTATTGGTAGATGTTTTTGTTGGATCCCAACAGAGAATCATGGTTGGTTGTAGATGTTAGATCTCAAATGAGAATATTAGTGTTTTGAAGTTGGTTCAGCTTGTTCTGTTGGAAGATGTTGGAGAGTTTGATTTAAAAGGATCGTGATTGCTACAGCTTCTTAAAGGGGATCATAGCAAAGATGAAGCATATCATTCCAGAAATAGGTTCAAATAAAGTCACATACTGAAAACTACATGGAATACTTTCTTGCATTGGAAGAGGCTTGTGGAGGTCAATCAAATTGAGGTAGATATAAGAAGCAATTAATAAATAATCCTCGTACACAAGTTACGTCGAGAAGACCATGGAAAACTAGCAGGTATATAACCATCTACTGAACTCGATAGAGTAAAAATCCAGTGATACACTCACAAACAAAGTGTGTATAAATTATGACAGCACTTGGAGGTACTTTATTTGGGGCAGAACAATCTAAGTAAAGCATATGATGTCACAGGAGATATGAAAAAGCAAGCAGGAGGACAAACCCATATCCTGGCATTATGCATATTTCTATAGGTTCTATGAGGGAGACACTTTGTTCCCTATTTCACCATATGTTTATTAGATGCACAAGCGTTAAGAGCATATGGATGTTTTAGCCTTTCTATGCATTCTTTGACCAAAGTGAGGGATGGCACATCCATAAATCATTGGATTAAGTTCATGACATCTTTACTAAAGACTTTGGATTAAGTTCATGACATCTTTACTAAAGACTTTCTATAATCAGAAGTAGATTTTTTTTCGAAAAATTCACAAGAGTATTGAAAGTTTATAACGTCCTACGACAACTCAATGTTTTGTGTCGGCAAAATGTAATATTTTTTGAGTCTCAGTCATACTTCCCCTCAGAACAAGTTTGATGACCTATCATCCTTCAAGCCATTTGATAAGTTTCTATTTATTTTAGTTCTCGCATCCAAGACACATACTGCATGGACAGACTTTTTGCCACCAAACCATCCAGTAGACATCAATGTCTACCCTATACGTCGATATGACCTTCAGCTTCACCTTCAGTGCCACCTACTCATGCTAAGCTACTCTTGATTCTCTTATGAATAATGGTGATTACTTTGCATCTGACCTCCATATCATTATTGCATATTATGCAGGCACTCGTCGTGTAATGATTATCCTCTTTCAAAATTTGTTTTCTACCTTGATGTTTTTCCTTTCATACAATTCAGATGTGACAGCCTTCTATTGATCGTTGCAAAAAGAAAATAGGAAGATTGCTTTTTTGGGTAGCTAATGGGAGACCACCATATGACATACTGATGCGTCTAGGGCTTTTTGTGGAGAAAAAGGTTGGGTTTTTATGGAATTGGACTACTAATTCTAGGGATTAAAAGCGAAGAACTGATCTGAAGATAATAATTAAACCTAAAACAATAGATCTAAAATCACGAACAAGAGAATTACCAACCGAAAATAATCTAGGATTCTAGAGAAAATAAGATTACCTTCACAATTCTTCGATAAAACCCATGCTAGGGCCGGCCGGCCCTTGATTAGGAGAGGGGTTAGTCACAATGTCGAATTACGAAATGGCCCTCCCCTATGGATGCGAAATTACAAGTTTGGGACCGGGTTCGTAGTGGACCCGAGTCGCCTCCGTCGTTGGTATACTTGAACCGGGACCCCCTCGTGAGCCGCATGAACCGCACCCATTGAGTGCCGCGTTGTATCACTACTCCCCCCAAAAGTGCCACCTTGTCCTCAAGGTGGAAATCTGGAAATTGGTTGCGTATCACTGCAAATGGCTCCTAGGTAGCATCGTAGTCCGGTAGGCCTCTTCATCGAATAAGCACATCTTGTGTCCCCTATATAGCCTGTCTAACCCCTGTCAGCTCCTGTGACTCAAGAAGCACCTCCATGTCCTCAGTCAAAGTAGGTGGCAAAGTTGGTGATAGCGTGTGATTCCCAATGGCTCTTCTCTACTGTGAGACGTGAAACACAGGGTGGATGGTGGAGGTGGATGGTAGTTGTAGACGATACGTCACATTTCCGATCTGAGCTGTCACCTCGAATGGCCCATAGTAGCGGGCTGCTAGCTTCTCGTTGCTACGACGGGCCAAGGTCTTCTGCCTGTAGGGTCGTAATTTTAGATAAACCCGATCCCCTACAGCAAATTGCACATCCCCCTGTGCTCATCTGCCTTAGTCTTCGTGATCTGCTGGGCTCGTAGCAGATGTTTCTTTAAATCCTCCAAATATCCGTCCCGCTCTCCCAGATGCTCCTCTACCTGTGACACAGGGATGGTCCCTCTGCTGTAGTGTATCAAATGGGGCGGGTCCCGACCATACAAAATCCGAAACGGTGTGCTCTGTGCTGCTGAGTGGTACGAGGTGCTGTACCAATATTCTGCCCACGCTAACCATCTGGTCCACTGTCTCAGCGCATCTGACGCAAAACACCTCAAGTAAGTCTCCACACTCATATTCACCACCTTTGTCTGACCATCCGTCTATGGGTAATAGGTTGTGCTCCTTCTCAGCTTGGTGCCTTGCACCTTGAACAACTCTTGCCAAAAATTGCTCATGAAGACCTTATCGCGATTTGACACTATGGAAGCGGAAAAACCATACAAGCGTACTACCTCTCGCATGAAAGCTGTAACCACTGTCACTGTCGTGTAGCGATGTTTAAGTGGCACGAAGTGGGCATACTTACTGAGCCGATCTACCACCACCAATTTAGAGTTGTAGCCCTCTGACCGGGGAAGCCGCTCAATGAAGTCCATGCTGATATCCTCCTAGACTCTCCGGTAAAGCCAAAGGCTGTAGAAGTCCTGCGGGTGCCATTGCCATATAGTTGTGACGCTGGCAAACGTCACACTGATATCATCTGGGCAATGTCCTTCATTTCGGGCCAGTAAAACTCCCTAGACATCCTCTTGTAGGTCTGCTATATTCCTGAATGCCCTCCGATGGCACTACCGTGAAGCTCCTGGAAAATCAACGGAATATGGGTGGAGCCCCTAGGAATCACCAGTCTCCCCTGATATAGAAGTCGATGCCTGCTCATGGTGTATCCCGGAAAATCTGCCGATCCCTGTTGCAGTGCCCCCCGTATCTGTGCCAAGTCTGCGTCGGCCTCAATCTCTCTGCCCAGCGGCTTCCGGTCTAGGATAACCGGTCCGGATATGGCTGCCACCCCTGCGAGCTCCTCTCGGCGAGACAAGGCGTCCGCCACCTTGTTCTCCAAGCCTGGCCGGTACTGTATCTCAAAGGTGTAGTGGACCAGCTTGGAGAGCCACATTTGATGCTCTTCTGTGACCAGACGCTGCTCAAGTAAATATTTCAGGCTCCGCTGGTCGGTCCTTAATATGAATCTCCTCCCCAACAAATAAGGCCGCCATTTCTGTATCAAGAGTACGATCGCCATCAACCCTCGCTCGTATACTGATTTCAGCCTCGCCCGTGCTAAAGAGTCTGGCTAAAATATGCAATAGGCCTCTGTTTCTGCATCAACACTGCGCCCAAACCATGTCCAGATGCGTCTATGTCTATAATAAAAGGCTTGCTAAAGTCCGGTAGTGCCAGGACGGGTACTGTCGTCATCGCCTATTTCAAGGCCCCAAATGCCCTAGTGGCCTCCTCGCCTAGAATTAGTGAAGGATTTGTAGGGATGATGATGTGGCATGCCCAATTGGAAGCCCAATCGGGCTTTGGGCATGCCATTCTCATCCATATCCTCGCCCCAATTGAAACTGTCCTTGAGCTGCTCTGTGAGTGGCCACGCAATAGAACTGTACCCCTGAAAAAACTTCATGTAATACCCCGTTAGTCCCAAGAAGCCCCGCAACCCTCGTAGTGTGGTGGGTATCGGCCAATCTAACATCGCGACAATCTTGGCCCGATCTGCCGCCACTCCCTCCGCTGAGACAATATGTCCCAAATACTCCACCTGTAGCTGACCAAATAAACACTTCTTCTTATTAGCACACAGTTGTTGGTCCTGTAGCTCGTGCAACACTGCCTGTAAATGTCCCACATACTCCTCAACACTACGACTGTACACCAGAATGTCATCGAAGAATACCAGCACAAATCTCCGGAGATAAGGCCGGAACACCTTATTCATCAGTGCCTGAAAAGTCGCGGGAACATTCGTCAAACCAAAAGGCATGACGAGGAACTCATAGTGCCCCTCATGAGTCCTAAAAGCTGTCTTAGGCGCGTCAACTGTCCTCATCCTTATCTTATCTGATGATACCCAGACATAAGATCGATCTTAGAAAAACATGCAGCTTCGTGGAGCTCATCCAGAAGCTCATCGATCACCGGAATAGAAAACTTATCTGCAACGGTTTCCTTATTTAGGGCCATGTAGTCCACACAAAATCTTCAGCTGATATCCTTCTTCTTTACTAGTAAAACTGGGCTGGAGAACGGGCTAGTACTTGGCTGAATCACCCCTGCCTGCAGCATGTCCTCTACTAACCTCTCTATCTCATCCTTCTGTACCTGCGGATATCTGTAGGGGTGCACACTAATGAGGGACACGCCCTTCCGTAAGATGATGGCATGCTCGTGGTCTCTGTACGGTGGTAGCCCCTGTGGTGTCTGGAACGCCTCCTCATACTGAACCAACAGCTGCTCGATCTCTGGTGCTACCACCTGTGTGTGGTCCTCTCTCTGTTCTGATGCTGTCACTGCCTGTAGCTCAACCAGAAAACCTCCCCCTGCTGTGTGGATCGCTCTAGACATGGCCTTATACGACCCTAAAGAACGGCAGAGGCTGGGATCCCCTTGTAAGACTACTGTCCTCCCTCCATCCTGGTACTCCATCATCAGCAACTTCCAGTTCGTCCTGGTCTCCCCCAGTGTCTGCAGCCACTTCATCCCTAGGAAGACATCGGTGCTCCCCAACTCCAAAGGAAGAAAATCTGTGACAATCTGTACTCCCTGAATCGTCACGATCACTCCGCGACAGACACCAGTGCTGTGTGTCACATGCCCAGTGCCCAGCATCACTCCGTACCTTCTCGTACCGCTCAGCTGTAGTCCCTGCTCTTCCACCAACCTGCTGGAGATAAAGTTTTGGGTGGCCCCACTGTCTACTAATACGATCACCTCTTGACCGCCCACCTGTCCCACCAATTTCATGGTGTGGTTCGGTGTGAACCCTACCACAGAATTGAGGGACACCTCTGCCAAGTCCAAGTGCTGGTGCTCAGTCTCCTCCTTATCCTCTCCTGCCTCTAGTATGACGACATCGTCCTCCTCATCGTTCACCAATAGTATCTGAGGAGTCCGATCCGCACATCTGTGTCCTGGGGTGAATTTCTCATCACATCTGAAACATAATCCCTTCGCCTGCTTCGCTCTCATCTCTGCATCTGTCATCCTCCGTACATGCCCTCCTGCTCGGGGCTCATGTCTCCTGTCCCTGTTGCCCCTGACAACTGCGGTAACTCCCTGGGCAGTTACGACCCCTGGTGTAGGCGCAATCCTCTGTCCGGTAGCAGACGCCTGTCCCTGAAAAGTGGTACCTCCCCACACCCCGCGGGCTCTCCGCTCCGTCTCCTGATGGTCCTCCACCTTCCTTGTCAACGTCATCATCCCGTGCAGACCCACTGTCTGTAGCTGTCTCAGTCCAGATCTGACAGTGGGCTTCAGCCCCTTCATAAAGCAGCCTCCAATGATTCCTCAGATACTCCTCGGACTCGATGGCAGAGCGACTCGAACTTCTTAATATAATCTCCTACGCTTCCCTCATGCTTCAATGAATAAAGCCTCTCAAACACTCCGCCAAACTGTCCTGCACCAAAATGCTCCACCAAGAGTGACGTAAACTCCTCCCAAGTCTGAAAGGGTTGCTGCTGATCAGTTCACCTGAACCATCCCAAAGCCTCGCCCTCCAGACAGACTTCTATCGTGCGAAGCCAGTCCCTTCCGGGTATTGCCGACACCTCAAAGTACCTCTCTACCCGGTACAGCCAGTCGTCAGGATCTCCCCCCTCAAAATGGGCACCTCCAGCTTCCTTGGCGGTCTCTCCCCTACGAATCCACCTCTCTCCTGCTGTGGGAATCCTCCCCTCGGCTGATACCCCAGTGGTCGATCAGGTAAATAGGCCTCTACACGATCGCGTATGCCTCCATCTGCTCCGCCCCACTGCCAGTCTCCTCTCGCATCTCCCTGTGGATGTTCAAACTCTGCCTGGGGACCCTTAGGTGGGCCCAAGTATGCTCTCCAATCTCCCGTCACCACCCAAAGGGCGGGGGCTGAGTCGTCGGCCCCCGGAAAATACTGACGCCCTGCAGGCTACTGAAAACCGGCGGTATGAGATGTTCGGGCCCCAAAGTGGGCCCCATGTGGTGCCACGGAGGCCCGCGCGTGCTGTCGGGGGACTGGAAGGCCGGCGGTGCCCCTCGGGGGTCTGTCGGAGCTCGGAATTCCACCTGAAGGCTGGACGAACCCCCCAAGGGGGCGCCTGGGGCTGCCGGCCCCAGTTTTGGGCCGGCGGCCCCCAGGCGCTCCCGCCTGAGGTCACCGGGGCCGCAGGGAGGGGCGGCTGCTGCTGCCGCCCCTCCTGGGGCGTGGCGGGACCCCAGGCTATCTGGGGGTTCGGTGGCCCCCCAGGTGGCCGTGGGGGTTCGGCGGCAACCCCCAAGGCTGCCGGAGGGGCGGCCCCCTGTGGTTGCTTCTCCAGCGCGCGGCAGCGTTGAGACGTGATACGCCTCCCAATCCTTGTCGCGAGGGTCGAAGCTTCTGTCGTCATCATGTTCCGGCCCTTCTTCATTAAAGATCACTTTTTTACCCTTGTCTTTCGCCAAAGGTGGCTTCTTTTTTGCTTGGATCCATCTTTGGGTTGAGATTAACGGTCAATGCCGCTATCGCCTCCCTATCGCCGTCAATTGTGTCTCCATTTCTCTTGGTTCTCCTTCATCTCCTCTCTGATCTTTGCGACGATCTCGACGTCCTCTTTTCGGGCTTCGAAAAATCCGTCGCTAACTCGTGTTTCGATCCTCTCCATCCTCTCTTTCAACGACTCGATCCGCTCCATAGATCGGGTATTCACCATGGATCTGAGGCTCTAATACCAAATTGATGTGTCTATGGCTTTTTATGGGGATAAAGGTTGGGTTTTTATAGAATTGGACTACTAATTCTAGGGATTAAATGCGAAGAATTGATCTGAAGATAAAAATTAAACCTAAAAAATAGATCTAAAATCACGAACAAGAGAATTACAGACTGAAAATAATCTAGGGTTCTAGAGAAAGTAAGATTACCTTCACAATTCTTCGATAAAACTCATGCTAGGGCCGGCCGGCCCTTGATTTAGAGAGGGGTTAGTCACAATGTCGAATTACGAAACGGCCCTCCCCTATGGATGCGAAATTACAAGTTTGGGACCGGGTCCACCAAGGACCCGAGTCGCCTCCGTCGTTGGTTACTTGAACCGGGAACCCCTCGTGAGCCGTGTGAGCCGGCCCCCTTGAGTGCCGCGCCGTATCACATACCTGATCAAATTGATCGTATGCCACCTATTCCTCATTAGTCTGTATATATACACACATATATGGGTAAAAGAGATTTTAACGAACACAGTCTTCTCTGTCTCCATCTATCACCTCATTACATGTGCCAAATACAAGTCTGCCAAACTTCATATCTAGACCACATCGCAATCCTAAGAAAAAATAATTAGAAAATAACTATAAGCCTTCATAATGGGTCATGCCAAGATATTCATGTCAAGAAAGTGGGCAAATCCCAAATTTTGAGCTACATGACAATTGTAGGAATGTGATTCCAATCCGTGTTATAATGGCTTACATTGGGCTTAAGAGGTGCATACAATCACTTATGGCAATTATATCACTTTACCTCTTCATAGAGATGCTAGTTAAGGAGATTTCTAGGGTTGCTCTTTGACTATAAGAGCATCTATTGTAAATATAAAACTTAGTCTACCAACTTTCTGATTGAACTTTTAGATTGTAATACGCAATCATCTACTAGTCATAAATAGCTTGACGAGACGACCTTATAGAGTTTGAGTTTAGATAGAAAACTAGTTGAAAAATCAGGATAATTCTCTCATGGAGCTTTTAACTATTAAATCATCTCCATTGCTAGCTCCCATATAAACGGCAGGTTTCATGATGATGATATTTATCATTAAAATGAGTTAGGGACAAATAAATGTTCTCCCTCTAGATAGAAAAAAATGCCACGGGTCCAAATTCATGCCGACATCACTAGCATCACTAGCAGTATAAATCTATGCTACTCTAAAAAGTTCAAGTTTTCCATTAGGTATGTTCTTCTAAGTTTGTCCATTGGATATCTTAGTCGTTGGTTTTCCTATGCAATTCCAAATCGTCAACCATAACAATATCTTTTTGTTCTTTGAAAAGAATTGGAAAAACTAATTATATGAAAGTTTGTGAAACATATTGACTAATAATGGTGGTATGATTGGTTAGACGTTGCAACCAAGGTTTGGAATCTTGGATATGTATTGCTCGTATCGTATCAAATTTCTAATATGCCAGTATGATCCATTCAAAACTAATTGATATTATCGGTACTAACTACTAACAACTTATATAAGTGGAGCTTTAAAGTTTTAACTGCTAAAGTTTGGAATTTTAATTTATTTCATAAATTGCATTTAAAAAATCAAAGTTCGAAACTTTAATTTATTTCACAATTAAAATCAAAAGCTTAAAATATTGACTCGTGATTGAATGGGTTAAAAAGAGAAAATACTATCCCATATAAGAGAAATGATCAATGGATAAACGGAACACTTGTTGAAGATAAAGATCTATGTGCAACCAACAGCTATTTTGAGCTAAGGTAACCGATACGTAAAGTCCGATACTTTCAAAATGTATCACCTGATACTTTCGATACAACTGATACTATAAACCATCGACCGATACCAAGACGAAGATTTTGAACCTTGGTTGTGATAGGTAAAAAGAGATCGATGGTATGAATCACATGATCTTTAGCTTTTCTTTTTCTTGTTTTTCCCCTTAATTCTATTCTGCTTTGTTTTATGTTTTTTTGTTCTTTTTTACCCTTATTACTCTCTTTCGGCATTTGTCTTTTATCTTTCTCGTTAGTTCTCATCTTTGTCTATTGTACACATATCACTCACTCTTTGGCACCTTGTCCTTGTATGACCCTCATGCCAACCCGGCCACATCGAAAAATAGAACTAATCCGAAGGCAAAGAGTTGAGAAAATCACCACCATTATTCTGGAATAACTTGGAGCTATGCCTTCTTTTGAGTGTAGCATCTAGCAAAAGAATATTATCATAATTGAGGTAATTGATTTCAACTGAATTGAACATGTTTGTCGATGATCTTTTTTATGTTTTTATCGTTCTTTCTGTTTTAAACCCCCTTTCCTTTAAGTCCTTTGTTTTAGTTTTTACTTTCTTTTTTAAAAGAAACCGCCTCAAATTAAAACATACGAACTCTTAATTGATTACGATAACCGACTAACTTTAAAAGACTATAACTTTAGCATGTGCAAAACACACATGTAATTTTGACAAAAAACAATACTATAATATATTTCAGACAAATAAAATGCATATATTTTTATCCTTAGGCTTGAACATATGACTATAATAATAATCCAACCACCCACTTTGAAGTTAGTACTTAGTAGAATTATGATAACACTGATCACAAATAAATACAAAGCGAAAAACCATCAATTAATTTACTAATACTAATCAAATAAGGATTTTGCATGGTAAATGTAGTAAACCACATCAAATAAGGAATTAAATATGAAACTAATTTATGAGAATTTTTAATGTATTGGTTTCTAATCAATTAAGATTTCTTCATTAATCGATTAAAAAAATTAATTGACTAAATTATTTTCTTCAAAATAATTTAAAATTATAATTATAATTGACTTCTTATTTAACAAATGTCTAATCAAGTAAGAACTCTGATGGGCTCATCACGTATCAGATGATGCACAAGCATGGAGGAGTGGTGGCTAGCCAAGGAGGGCCGGTTTCAACCAATTAGCCCAGGGGCGTATTCGTAAACCTTTTGGGTATTTTTGTGATTTTATATTTTTATATAGGGGTTATGTGCAATTTTGCAATTAGGAGGAGTATTTATACCCCTAGGGCCGGCTGGCCACATTATGCATGTTTTGAGAGTAATTTTAAGAAAGATGCGAGAGAGTTCCTCGTTCTACGGGAGAGTGCGGACATCCTCTTCAATCGGTGTCTTGGGAGAGCGATTACATCTACAATTGTAATCACCTTATCTTTATTATTTTCAAATTTCTATTAATAAATTTCAGATATTTGCTAGTTCATATCATGTATCAGAGCCTCTCGATCCATGTCGACAGCGGCGAGATCCAAGGAAAAAATCGAAACTTTGGAGGAAAACTATGACGGCGAGATTGTGGCAATGAAAGAAGTCATGGAGGAGATTAGGGTTAAGGCGGATGTTCGATGGCGTGGAGCGAACCCTAGCCCTAATTTTGCTGCAATTATCCAGGCTAGCAACGGCTAATCAAGTCAAATAGGAAGGAAACCCTAATCCGATGAAAAAGGTGGCATCTTTGGAGAAGGGCAAATGAAAAGAGGAAAACTACGAGGAAGGACTACTCTCCGACGCCGAAAAGTACTTTGAGGAAGGCGAAGAGCCATAGATGAACGACGAACTCGCCACAAACCAACGAAGCCAAGGGGGTGTCCGGCTGAACCCTAAAAACACCCCAGAGGGTCGGCCGGCTCACCCGCCTCCCCTAGTGGGCCGCGTGGCCCACCCTGACCACCGACAGAGTCAGCTGGACCCTGCGGCTCAACCGCAGGGTCGACCGGCCCCTCTCGGTCACTCGAGAGGACTGGAGACCCTGCCGACCTCTGGCAGGGCTGCTCTAGCCCCGACAGGGCCTGGGGGCTTCCCAGCCCCGTTAGGCCACAGCCGTGGCCCTGCAGGGCCGCCACGGCCCTGCAGTGCCACGGTAGGGGCGTTACGGCCCCGATGACACTCTTCAGACTCCATACGGACTTTTGGCGCATGCACACGACGACGAGCACTATTCCAGAGACTTTCCAGGATACGACAACGATGGTGGCGGGTTTCGAGGACTCCCAGACCCCCGATACAATGCAAACAGACGACGACACAAACTTGCAGCCTACGAGGGGTACCCTGGAGATGATGGAAGAGGCTACATAGACTTTGAGGATGAGCATGGAGACTATGTAGGAGGCGATGACTTGGGAGACTATGAATGCCAAGAAGGGGGCCAGAGAGATGCTATGGAGATCGTGAGCGAGACCCACCCAGGGGATTTGAGCGGCAAAGGAAGCGGTGGCAGCATTACCATTAGCCCAGGCACACAGGCGGACGAGCAGACTAGGAGACCTTTGGGGTGGATGGCAGGATACGGAAGCTGAAGTTTCCATATTTGAGGGAGAGAATCCTGTGACGTGGATTTACATGGCAGGGATGTGTTTAAGGTGTCACGCATGACAGAGGAGCAAAAGCTGGAGGCGACGGCGGTATGTTTAGATGGAAAGGCCCTCGCGTGATACCAGTGGAGGGATAAAAGGCGGTTATTTCGCTCATGGGATGAGATTAAAGATGTGTTGGTGGAGAGATTTCGCGACACTCACCTGGGAAACTTGCGGGAGCAGTTACTTTCCCTCAGGCAAGATGGCACGGTGAGGGACTACATGAAAAGCTTCGAGCCACTGTCAAGGCAGTGTGGTGAGTTTGTAATGAGATGATAGAGAGCACCTTCATGAAGGGGCTGAAGGCTACCATTCGCACAGAGGTTCGCATACAGAAGCCTCAGGACTTGATGGAGGTCATGTAGTATGCTCAGATGGTGAAGGATCGCCTGACGGAGGAAATGTTGTCTAGGGGCAGTTGGAGTGGACATGTGTCTTGCACCCAGACATCGACATGAGGGCAGAAGGTGACGACAGAAACCGCGCAGGCCAGCACGGAGAAGGCCGGGGAGAGGAGTGCGGCATCACCAGCAGGAGAGCAGTTTAGAAGGATGACAGATGCAGAGATGATGGAGAAGAGAGAGAAGTGTCTATGTTTCCGGTATGATAGGTTTACCCCAGGGAATAGGTTGTAAAGACCGTCTACCTTGCAATACTAAACAACACGCACACTAGAGGGGATGAATAGTGCAATGGCAATAATTGTGTAATTAAAAATTACACTTGCAAATGCAAAATTATAAGTGCAAGAGGAGATTAAACTACACAATTAAGCAAACACAAACACAAAGGATTTTACACTGGTTCCCCAACTTGGGTACATCCAGCCACACCAATATCTACTATAATTCTACACAAGGAAGTGAATACAATCCATACACAAGGGATACCCTATACAAGGGATTTGTCCTACACAAGGACACACCAAACCCTACACAATGGTTAGTCCTACACAAGGACTCAAACTCTCACAAAGAGCGAAACTATCTCTCACAAAGAGAGTAAGAGTTTCACTTCTAAAAGATGAAATTAAAGACTCTTACATATGCCTTGATGAGATACACTTACTCAAGTATGAACGCAAGGTATGGAAGAGGATCTCCTAGTGTTGAGACGAGCTTTGATTGCACTTGGAGGATTTCCCTATGAGCTAGCTACAATGCATGAAGAGGATTAAGGCTCAAAAGAGGGAAATTAGAGATATAAAAGTGGCTTTATGTTTCTCAATCATATTCAATGATGATCAAGAGTTCTAATAGAACTAAGCCATCTCCTATTTATAAGAAGCCAAGAAAACCAATTAAACCCAAGCAAAAAGCCAAAAGAAACAAATTAGCAACTGCTAGTTTTTGGCTGAAAAGTGCTCGGACATGCGCATGTAGACCATGCGTCAGTCGCCTGGTGTAACGGCTAGATTAATCCCAACGGTTATAATCTGAGCCAAGATAGGCGGCTGTAGAAGACTACACAAACGACTGTACCACTGTGCAGGCACTTGTAAGGGATTTAGCAGGTGACTGCCAAACATGATGGATTTGAGCGGGAAAATGACAACTTACGCACTTGTGTACTAGGCGACTGAAGAACAACGTTCAGACCCCTGATGGTTGATAGGCACCTGACAAGTCTACATCAGTCGTCTGTCACACAAGATGGATTGGAGCTCAAAATACCAAGTTACACAAATTGGTGCACTAGGCGACTATTGAACAAAGTTCAGTCGCATGTTGGTTGACAAGCGCCTGTCATTTGAACTTCAGTCGCCCGTACCAAATGCTCAAGTATAGAGTCAAGAAATATTGACTTGAGCTAGTGCATAACAGCCGCCTGTAGAAGGATGGCCATGCACCTGGTGAACCACCAGTCGCATGTCATGCCTTCAACAGGCGCCTGTTGGACGTCCAGAAACTCCAATTGAGTTTTTGGCATGGAGAACCTACTGGATTGATTTTTATAATGATCCTATTCACTAAGATGGTTTATGTGTATGCATGAATGAGTGACCATCTAATCAAGGCAACCTAACTCACACAAAGAAGTAAAAGACATAAATGTAAATATTACATGTATTACATTCATTTACTTCTAAGTACTACCCTTCAAGCTTGAATAACATTGATTCTCCACATCATCTTCCAAGCTTTGGCACCTCTTGATGAACTTCCTTTCATCAAACTCCAAGATATGACAATGCTCCTCTTGATGTCCATCCTTTCACCAAGCTTTTATTCTCCAAAATGTTATTCTTGAATTGTTAAACATGAGACTAAAACATTAAGAGTCATTAGCAACAACATAATGTTGTGATCATCATCAAAACTATATTGGTCTAAACAGCCAATACCTAACATTCTCCGCCCCTTTGATGATGACACACATTATGTAAAAGAAAAATAAATAAAGCATAATGCTAATGAGCTCCCCTACTTATATGCACCAATTGAAAATAAATAAACCAATAAAGCTTCAAATCAATTGTGACATATAATAGGCAAAAATTACATAAATCATATCTCTCATATCTCTCTCACATATATGATTTACATAATCGATATCTCTCTTCCATTGTCATTGTCAAAAAGGTGGACACAACATACAAAAAATAACTCTTGTCATTGATTTCCTTTAAAAATGTGAAAAACCAAGAGATTAAGAGATGTGTGATACATAATATGAAATCTTAATTGGGCATAAATCACTATCCCATGCTCCCCTGGATTATAAAAAAGGTCAAAATGTTAGCTTTTGTGATCTAATAAAAATCAATTGGAGCTATGGTGCCTAAATTTTTATCAATGCATTGATATAAAAAATCAAGCATCATTGATACAAATGACATTGCCAAGAGAGAATAAAACACATACAATGTTGGCAACATCAAGGATTGAGTTTGAGACCACAAAAACAAATTGTAGATAATGATCTCAAACATAACCCAAAATGAAAGTTAAAATATGTTTTAAAATAATTTTAAACATACATAACATATTAACTCCTACATTGTCATACATATGGAATAACAAATGGATGTATAACAATGAAATCCTCAAGGTCCCCATTTTCATGAACAATAGTTTGAAAATATTTTCAGAATCATGAAAAATCACACATAATCAATGTGTATGCTAAGATATAGAAATATAAGCATAATACTCATTCAATATGCACATGTGTGAGAGACCTATACATTAGAGAACCAAACCCAAGAAGAGTTTGAGTTCCTAACATAATCACATGAGGTGATCACATCCCTAACTAAAGAGTTAATATAACTATCCCTCTCTTGCACACTAACCTTATTAGGAATCAAAAGACTTAAGGATTTCATAGGCAATGGTTTTGCCTTTGCAAGATGGATGGATGTGACATGCATAGAAGAATGTTTCTTGGCATGCATATAGTGATGGGCTTGCTTTTTAGCAAAAATGAAGAATTTTCAATCTCCATCATCACCTTGTGATGTACATGCTTCTTGTTAGGGTTATTGTTATACAAGAAAGTATGGTGACTCTTCTTAGGTGCTTTAGCAATATGCCTTGATTTTGCACCAAAAGAAGAAATAGCGGCGGGTTTGGGTACCGCATTTGGAATATAACCTCATCCGCATCAATGATTTGCCGAATGTTTTTCCAACAAATCGTGAAGTGAATCCCTAGAATGTACAAAGCTTATGAGCTTTTCGGATTCATCTTCGCATTTCAATGTTAGTTGTTGAATGTGAGACTCTAAGCTAAGATTTTGAGCTACCAATTTTTCATTTAAAATGATCAAATTATTAACTTGAGAGAGAAGTGTGTCTCTCTCACTAGTGTCACAAATATGCAAAGCATTATCATTTACACTAGTAAATTCTAGTTCATGCAACCTACTCTTAGCATCAACAAATTTAGCTTTTAATTTAGAGTAAGCGTTGATGAATTTACCAACCCCTTTGGAGAGCTCCTTATTACGATATTCAAGCGCCTCATAAGATAGTTTTGGCTCATCCACATCTTCATCATCCTCATTTTCTCATTCCTCATCGCTAGAGCTTGATAAAGAATCTTTCCCTTTTGCCATGAAGCACTTCTTCATTGAGGTTGAGCCACGCCACCACCTCTTCATCACTTGAGGTTGAGGAGAGATCATCGAATGCCGTGAAGCACAAATGGGCTTCTTCCTTGTCATCTTCTTCGTTTGATGTGTCCTCACTTGAGTCATCAAAAGTGCCAACAATACCCTTTTCTTGTTCTTGTACTTGGAGTTCCCTTTCCAAAATTTCTTGCTTTTTTCCTTTGTGAGACTCTTAAGAGGGTTTAGAAGAGCATTCGGTAGAAAGATAACCTCTACCACTACAATTAAAACAAATAGGAGTCTTGTTAGATTTAGAGACAAACTTTGACGAAGACATACCTTGCTTGTCATTTAAGAACGCTTTGAGTTGCTTGGCAAGCTGCATGATATCATCATCACTAGCCTCATTCTCTCCATCTTCTTCACTTGAGGCTTCTTGATGGAATTTCTTTCTCCATTTGATTGGCTCCTTCGCGGCATGGAATGCAATCCCCTTTTGCTTTCCCGGCTTCTCGAGCCTAGATGGTTGAATTTCCTTCATATGTAGACGTTTTACCTCATACGTCATGAAATTCCCAATGCACTCCTCAACGGTGTATTTGGTCATGTCGTTTGACTCCAAAATACCGTTGGCCTTTGACTCTCATTGAGGTGTAAGAGAGTCACGGATCTTCTCCACTCGATCCTCTTGAGATATCACCTTTACATGTCCTTCCAAAGCATTCACGATATCCGTGAACCTTGTGAACATGTCTGAGATGCTCTCTCCTTCTTGCATCTTAAACAATTCATATTTAAATCTAAACACACTTTGTTTAGATTTCTTTACCTTTGAAGTCCATTCATACGTAATCTCCAAGGTATGCCAAATCTCGTTGGACGTTTTGCACATGGAGATACGGTTAAACTCATTGCGGTTTGTCACAATGGAATGCGTTCATTTCCCTCGCATTAGATTTAATCAAATCCTTCTCCGCCTTTGTCCTTGTAGCCGCGGGTGTAGTAGGCTTTATAAAATGACATTTTGTGACGTCTCATGGTATTGACCCTCCAAGTAGATCATCATTTTGATCTTCCAACGTGGGTAATTCGTTCCATTGAAGAGCATGGATCGAACGGTTGATAGACCTTCTTCTTGAGACAATGATGAAGCATTAAGATTCTGGTGGGAACTTTTTCTTGTGTAGGGGACGGTCTTGAAGAGGAGTACAACGTACCATCCACAGACTAACGGCAAGACTGAGGTCGTCAACAGGAGCATTGAGACCTACCTGCGATGCTTCATTTCAGAGACCCCTAAGTTGTGGGCACGGTGGCTAGCTTGGACGAAGTATTGGTACAACACTTCATATCACACAGCTGCTCAGACTACTTCCTTCAGGATAATATACGGGCGGGACCCTCCTCATCTTTTGGATTATGGGCATGAATCGACACCTGTTTTGGATGTAGAGCGATACTTAGCAGAGAGAGACATGATTTTGGAGGAGTTGAAGCATTATTTGACCAGGGCCCAGCAGATCATGAAGGCTCAGGCAGACTCACCGCAGTGACGTGCAGTTTGATGTAGGAGATATGGTTTATCTAAAGTTGCATTCTTATCAGACTTCTCATTGACTCACAGAAGAAATGAGAAGCTATCTCCTCGGTCTTTGGGCCTTATGAGGTGGATGCCAAGGTGGGACCGGTTGCTTATAGGTTGAAGTTACCCCACGATCGGTCATTCACTCAGTCTTTCATGTATCCCAGCTCAGACAGGCAATTGGCGATCATAATCCATCATCATCACTACCGGAGATATTGACAGACAACATGGAGGTGACTTTAGAGCCTGAGGAGCTGAAGGAGGTCCGTAGGAAAAGCACTGGTGAGCGAGAGGTGCTGGTGTGTTGGAAGGTCTTACCAAATCATGAGAGCACTTAGAAGTTGGTGGGCGTCATGACACATCAGTTTTCTAACTTCCACCTGGAGGACAAGGTGACTCTTTTGGGGGGAGTAGTGATGGACTCATCACCTATCAGAGTAAGTGCAAGCGTGGAGGAGCGGTGGCTAGCCAAGGAGGGCCGGTTTCAACCAATTAGCACATGGGCATATTCATAAACCTTTTGGGTATTTTTGTGATTTTATATTTTATATAGGGGTTATGTGCAATTTTGCAATTAGGAGGAGTATTTATACCCCTAGGGCCGGCCGGCCACAGTATGCATGTTTTGAAAGTAATTTTGAGAAAGGGAAGAGAGTTCCTCGTTATACGGGAGAGTGCGGACGTCCTCTTCAATCGGCGTTTTGGGAGAGCGATTACCTCTACAGTTGTAATCAACATATCTTTATTATTTTCATGTTTCTATTAATAAATTTCAGATATTTGCAAGTTCCTATCAAACGCATAACTAACTATTATATCATATTCAAATATTCTTAATTATAATTGCATTCTTATTTGATTGTTTCGTTTCGAATGCATAATTGATTATTATCACTTAATTAAAATAAGGTATTTTAAAGTGATATAAACGTGGGTAAGATGTTGACCATGCTTTTTTAAAAGCAGACGACTTTGAAGTTAATTTAGTTACTTGTTCTCAATTAATGCTATCATTATATCTACATGAAGTCTAGTTTCCAATTCTTCGAGTATTTATTCTCAATTAACACTTATTAGATTAGCTTTGTCAAAACTAGTTTATGGTCCCGCAATGAGTCAAACAAGTAAAGTTGCATTCTAGGTTGAGACATTTTAAACCTAAAATTTTAAGCTATTAGGTAGAGGCCCAGTTCCCAATATAAATCATTCCCTTTTCTAATATTTTTGATGTGATAATACTTTCATAACACATGATCTCTTAACATCTCTCTTCAAACTCAAGGTGAGTTCAGTTTTGAGTTTGTAATGAACTAAGCTTAGTTAGGGCAAGTGGATCCTTCCCTGGAATCTTTATATTCTTACTTGAAATCTGATTTTCTTACAACAATTGGAACCTCCCTTGAAATCCAAACAATCATCCCTTGGCATTACTATAGTTTTACTATAATAAAGTAAACGATCTTTTTTGATACTATGTTAGAATAAGTATACCAAGATCATATGTCGCTGATGCGTTAAACTGGTGAAGACATCTTGTTTATAAGATAGCATGTAGTAAGAACATTTGCCCAAAATACTTGCAAACATGCCTATTAAATAATAAAGTTCATGCAACTTCTAACAAATGTATTTCTTATGCTTAGCTACACTATCTTGTTATCGAGTGTATGCATAGTTTTTGAAAACAAATAACATTTCAGATATATCATTTAACCAATAAAGCCACATAACATGCTAATAATCATCAACAAATATCATAAAATAGTTAACACCAAGTTTTAATTGCACAAGACAATATGAGTAGGAATTATACACTCATAAAGCCTGAGACCATGGTCGTTTAAATTCTGAGGCATAAGTTATTTAGATTTCTAAGCCCGAGCCCGTTTTAGAGTAAATAGGCACAATCGGACCCGCATTCTTGAATCATAAGTATATAGATATGACATAATGCATAATTTTTAAATTAATAAATGACGTCTGGATTAAAATATAAATGAAAAAAGTAAGTGTTTTGTGACATCAACAAATTTTAAAAAGATTTAGAGCAAAATTATTTTATATTTATCATTTAATCAAACCACTTTTTATTTTATTTTTATATAACCATATAAAGTGGGATGATAATTATTCAACAATTATAACAGCGAGAAATACGCTATCGTATAAAACTCATTCGATATATAAATCAACATAATCAAGGTCATAAAATATGAATATATTTGTTGTACAAAATTTTCACACTTCATGATTAAATAAATAAGCGTACATAGATCTTTCGAGCCTAATGTGCCAAGTGCTCTAAACCCAGACCTAACCCGTTTACAAATCAAGCCAAAAAGCTAGGACCAAGCTCTATTAAAAGCTAAAATTGTTTAGCCCAAGCCTGGCTTTAACTATGTCAGATTAGGTCGAGCCTGGGATGCGCTTAGCCCCTGCCAATCTATGTGAACAAGCTTAAAAGGTCAATGATGTAAGCCACTTGCATAGTGTTTGCCACGTCGAAACAAGAAACATAAATGCAAGAACTATAACGCTAATGCAAACTGTCATATGACATCATGGACACCGACTCCTAAAATATATTGGAAAGATCATGTAAAGAAGGCTAAAGGTCACTTGATAATATACTTCTTTATTCCTTTTGTCTTTCCAGATGCATCCGTGTGTTCCTTTTACCTCAACGCATTTTTGGATCTGTTATGTACATAATAGTCGTTCAAATGTTCCCAAATTAGATCCTCGAGCTGTTTCTATCTACAAACAAAGATATTTCTTATTTCTACAGATGTCACTTTCTTTAATTCTCAAACTTATTTTTATAAAGAGCTGTCTTTAGAGTCAAGGAACATTTTGACTCTGTATTAGATGAAGAATTCCCATTCTTGTTCCATGTCACGAGTTAGTTGTAGATTCGAAACCTCAAAAGTTACAGAGTTAATGACAGAACTGATGCAGACGCACAATAGACCAGTCCAGTTATATACACGATGATCTAATGTTCCTATTGATATAGTGTCAGCATCTCCTGCTGATCCCACTTTTGTTAACTTTAAGTCACCTCGTAATGATGAGTCTTATGAACACTCTGATCTTTATCTTCCAATCACCATTAGACAAGGTGCAAATAGTCATATATCACATCGATTGTTTAAACTTGTTGTTGAGACCTGTGATGGTAAGGAGATACACTACGGGGGTGAATAGTGTATATGAGAATACCTCTAGAATTTTCTCACTAAGATTGCTATTAGAGTTACATAAAAAATCTTAATCAAAAAACTAACTTGCAATATTAAAGATAGGCAGCAGAAAGAAAAATGCATGAGACAAGTAAAGAGATCACAATCACAAACATATCAAATTTTTCATGGTTTATCTCTCCAGAGCTAGTCCAGTCTCCAAAACTCCGTTAGGCTTTAATTCACTTTTTCAACAAATAGTTACAACCCACCTCGCCTCTAACGAGGATTTACAAATACCCACATTGCCTATAACAAGTATTTTACACTACCATACCTACAATGAGAATTTTCCTCTCACACAACACAAATGAGAGAATACTTAGTATGCTTGAAGATATAATTACATATAGCCTTGCTTGAAGCCCTTGTATAGATGTGTAGCTATAAAAGAAAGCTTGATCTCAAAATATAGGAATCTTGGCTCATGAAGATCAAGTGTTTTGGTCTATGAAAATGACTGAAGACTTACAAAACTTTAACCAAGAGGAAAAGGACTTTTCTAAAACTTTAAAGTTTAAAACAATTTATCTCTTTGAAAATTAAGCTTGAGAATCATGTTAAAACCCATACCCAATAGCCCTATAAATAGAGATGAATTCTGCAAGAAACAGATCCCCCACATCGCTTTCCAATAGTTCTAAAAAGGCACAATGGCGTCAATCAAGCAGAGTCAAATATAACTGCTGTGGGTTTGGTAGTCGACTACTGTTTATTTGATAGTCAACTACTGGCTCAGGTAGTCGACTACCTGCATAACCGTAGTCGATTATTGTTTATTTAGTAGTCTCGCCTACTGGCTACCTGCATAATAGTAGTCGACTACTGACAGCTCCAATAATCTCTTGAGCCTCTGTTTTGCTCAGTAGTCGACTCCTATATATCTGGGATTCGATTCCTTTTCTGATACGCAGATTTGTATCACTCGATCTAATTCATTTTAAAACATTTTTAAAACATTTTACAGAAGTTCCTATGTGTGTGTGAGCTTCAGACTAGACTTTAACAAGGTACGACGAAAAATAAAAAGTTACATCAAAAAGTAAAATTTTACATAGAAATTTCTTAATGTAAGCTCGACATTTCAAGCTTCCTTTGATCTTTGCCCTTATTGAACTCACTACTAGTCTTGAGTGTCTCTTGATTTGCCTTAAAAATCTTATACCTGCATTCATAAATGTTAGATGTCATATTTGCTCATCATCAAAACTACACGGAGTGTGACCCGATATCTCAACACTAGTTTCATTTGTGCATTTTTCTCTATCATAAAAAGCTTTTATTTCATCTGTTGATTCTCATCATATTCCCAAATCTTTATCAAAAAATGTCACATCAAAGTTGGCTCAAAGCAATAAAAGAAGAAATGACAACATGTGACCATAATGGTACATTTGTGTCATCTCCTCTGCTAGGACATAGTTTTCAATTGTACATAGTTAAAGATTAATCTAAATGAAACTCTTGTCAGAATGATGGCTTGTTTAGTGGCTAATGAACATCCTTACACACACACACACACGCACACACACATGGAGTTATTTACTAAGACACTCTTTTATATGGCAAAGATGACCCTTGAAAGACTTCTTGTCTGGAACTTCTTAGTATTGATCATTGCATCAGCTTGACATCAACAATGTTGTTCTTCATGCTATATGGCATTCTTGATGATTCTTGATGCGAAATTTTACATGAAATAACCATCTGTATCTGTTGTTTATGGGCAGTTAGTAAGGTTTGTCGACTTCAACGCTCATTGTATGACCTAAAGCAATCTCCAAGAGCTGGTTTGAAAGATTTCTTGTAGTTTAGAAATTTGGTTACATGAGGCCCAAAAGACTACACTTTACTTTTGTACACATCAAAAAAGAGCATCCTATTGGTTATTTATGGTAATGAAAATGTGACTAATGAAGATAATGCAAAGTGAATTAGCAAGCTGAAGTCATATTTACAACTCTTTAACAAAAATCGTGAACGGTTGCATTACTTCTTAGATATCAAAGTAACTAGATTGATGAGAGGGATTTCCTATCATATTAAAAGCATGTCTTGGACATGCTTTTAGATAGAGGCCTGTTAAGTTGTCAGTCAGCTACTTCCACAGATCCACATTGCAAGTTGTTGATAAATCAAAAAGAGCTAGGCTAATCCCAAATGATATAGAAGACTTGCAAAAACTGAATTATCTCATTATGACAGGGCCTAATATTGAATTTCTTGTGAGTGAAGTTAGCAGGTTTATGTATGCTCTACAAACAAGTCAGTAGGATGTTGTACTTTGGATACTTCATCTTTTGAAGGGTGCTCTAAGGAAAGCTGATTGTGCCTATATTGATGGTTTCTACAGTGCAGATTGAACAAGATCGCATGTTGATAGGACATCGATGACATGTTACTGAGTGTTGGTTAATGGTAACCTTGCAGTAAGAAACCAATAAACAAAGTATATGTCCCAAATGAGTGTAAAATCAGAATTTTTTATATGGCCAATACTACATGTAAGAGTTTTGGGTCAAAGACAGTACAAATAAGCTTCAGTTCACACTTCCATCTCCCATGGGGAATCGGGGATATATTGTGACACCGAGGCAACAATTCATATTGCAGAAAATCATATCACCTAGAGAAGTTGGAAGACAACTTTGAAGACTCGATAGGTATTCTTTGTTAATCAGCAGATTTAGAATTGAGAATTCAGTTTTTATGTATAATAACTAATAAGTCAGCCACTCCAACTTAAAGGAAATAGTTGGATATATAGACGGTGCTTTCTCTCTAATTATTTCTCTGATAACAAACTTTAATAAAAATGCAAAAAATGTTTGACCAACATAAATTAATTACGAATGAATTCTTCATTGATAAAAAATTGATCACATAAAATTCTAATTATAGCTGAATATTTGATTAGGATAATGAATCATTTATGAATTCTTACTTAAGTATGAAACTCATTAAATTGATACTTGCCAGTAATTATTTAGGCCGTGTTTTAGGCCAATTTGTAAGATTGTGTAAAAGAGACTAGGCGGTGAAATGATAGTCGCCTAGATGCCCTATTTGATCTAGTTTGACAACGAAACTAGATCCGACACTTTACCTGCTTTCATTCATGCTGCCATGCCATGTTTAAATTTCAATTAACGGTACGCAATTTATCTGCTCATTGCCATGTCATGTCATGCATCATATGTTCTTCATGATTGAGTAGCACACGCTACAAATGTTATTGCTATTGAGGCTAGGTGCACCCCTACGCCAAATGAAAAACACTTCCTGGCTCGTGATCCAGAAGCGAGCACAGTGTTGTTGGGAAACCAACGCTCGATACACGTGGAGGGGTAGGGTTAAGCGACCACTCAGCATAGAAGTGAGCCCGTACAGCCACTTCAGCTGTAAGGCGTAAACTCTGTGCACAATGTGAAAAGTTAATGTTTCGTGAAAATCGTGAAATAGTGTTTTCGTAGTTTCTGCTACGCCGTGCATGCATCATGTCATATAAACTATTGCACTCTTTAAATGTCATTTCATATTGTTTAGAACTGCTAGTCGTTTTCTATATTTGTATCCTTGCACAAAAGTTCTCCGTTTTCCTTGGGAGACTTTTGCTGACATGTGCCCCTTTTCTCTTTGGGTGTCACATGTCAGACTTTGAGACAGAGCAGGTAGCAGAGGACGAGCAGTTCGTTGACGCTGAGTTTGAGGTCCCTGCTGAGACCGAGTTCGAGGACACTGGTGACCAGTCCTAGACTCGTTTGGAGTCTCCCCTTAGTTATTATTTTTCCTTAGTTGCTGTTAGGTTTCGGTGCGTAGCACCTATCTCTCGTTGTTTTGTTTGGCCATGTTTTAGGCCTATTGTTCGGACTTGTACTTTTGTGACTATTCTGTGATGTTGTAATATTGTTGGATGTTGTTGGTGGATGTTCTTTAATCTGCTTTATTATCGTTGTTGTTTCATCGCAATGCAAGGACCTGCACTTTTTCGAAATTTTTACAGACGCTTATCAGACTGCAGCTTCACAGCTCCACGTCTGAGCGGACCTCCTCACGTCTCGCCTTCCATATTAGGGAAGCGGGGCGTGACAGGTTTTAGTGTCACGTATAACTCAGAATTCTTTTGGATTATTTTTACTGAAAAATCCATTTGATTAATTAGTTAAATCGGATAAATTTGTCATTCAGAAAGCTGATCAAATATTTAAAAATTCTTAGAGATTTGTTTACCAGTGTAATCTGATTAAGATTCGGAAATTAATTAAGAGTTCTTTAATTAGAATTTATTAATTTTCTTATAACATATCATCTCCATCATTAGCATTCCATTGATTTAATGGCAAACCATTCATCGGGTCGCAAGTTGAAGATCGAGGCACAACATTTGTTCAAAATGTATCATTGTCATGTTGTTGTTTGTTGTTGCTTGTTGTTGGTTGCCCACATGCACTGTGAGTGTCCAAAAATCCACTTTAAGAAAAATGTGTGGGTGGAAGATGAGGTTGACCAACATAAAATTCTGATGGAAATCTTCTAGTTTATTTGTCCTGCAACAAATAGAGATTCGCAAAACTATAAGAGAGAAACTCTAAATAAGAGTGGCTAGTGGTGATTTCTCACATTACAATCATGAAAATTTTAAATTCCCAAAATTTAGCAGCTCATTTAAACAAAAGAACGTATTTAGCTACAACTAATAAACCAAATTCAAATTTACAGGTTAAATTTAAGTCATTGGGAGATGAAAAAGTGAGTGTGTACAAGAAAACTCGAGTAATTAGATACTAGTATTAGACTTCCAATATGAAATCAGTGCAGTCCAGAGAGAGCATAACTAAAAATGAAGGTGTTTTCTTCTTCATTTTTCCATTCTGTACAACAGCCAATACCTGAAAAAAGGCCCTGCTTTCTTCAATTTCTTCTAGTAGTTCATCACGTAACTGATCCATCACTTTGTATTTTTCAGTTTCTATTGCTCGTAAACTAACTTCCATTGAAGGTCTATCCTGGAAAGTCATGTATACATCATAAACAGAAAGCACATAAGCACATTGTATAATCAATAATCTAAATGTCAGTGTTATTCCCATTAAACCAAAGTTACCTCCGGCCCAATATAATTCCACATTTCAGTGGGAGAATCTCCTAGCTGATCAGAACATAAATATCCTTTGTTCTTGAGGCCAGCAATTGCACCATCCAGGCCAGAACCAAAATATTTTTCATCATATACAGTACACAATGGAAGTTCAAGAGCAGCACAGGTAATATGTTGTTCTAGAACCTAGGAGAGAGCAGAATATAGTCAAATATTCATGTAGAATTTAAACTTAGACAAGACTATCGGTCTAGTACAATTTTTTACCCTTTTTTCAAGTGTGTGTGCATTTATACATATGTAAGCATTTATATGCATGTTTGAACAAATCATGGGAATAACACTTGTCTATTGTGATGGTATAGTAAATTAATAAAATATAGTGCCCCCTCCTTTCTGTGACTTGTGTCTCTATAGCACCTTTGTAAAAAGATAATTTCTCAATAAAATGTTTGCAACAATATAATTGTGAGGAATTGCATTCGTCCAGAAAGCTACGGCATGTCGACTACTACTCCTGGAAAAACTGGTCAGTATCTGACACTCATGAACAGTACACTATTATTCACCTTAAAATACCACATATGCCCGGTGATTACGATTGTGCATCCAGGTATTCATCCTAGAAATATGTATCAGGTGAATTAGGCTACTTTCTTTTAAGAAACACAATGTTTTCTGGATCATTTTACTAAAATAATTTCTTTCATATATCAGCAACCAACTAAATATATGTATCAGATGTACACATATACCCATGTCCTTGTTTCTAGCTCTTGAATAATTTCCATCTCCAACTCCGTGTCCATATCAGACTGAGTGTGATGCTCATGTTTTCGCCTAATATTATCCACACACAAAAGTAGTCTCTATAAATACCCACAAATGGTTAACACAAAAAATAAACAGAAGAGAAAAACCCTTGTTGCTAGGAAATTCCATGTTTACAAAATTCCCCATGTCAGACACTCAGACACTTCACGATACATGGACAGCCATGCCTTACGAGGACACGGTGCGTGTACAATCTTCTTCTTCTTCTTCTTCTTCTTCCTCCTCCGAAAAATTTGGGGTTAGCTTCAGGGGCTCATGTCACGTTACATGGTGCTTGTACAATGTACACATAAACTAGCGCATCATTGTAATAGAAGGAGAATGATTAGAAATAATATTTGAAAAGAATTTATAAGCAAACAGGGAGAAATAGAAAAAAAAGAAAGTTAATAAGTGGTATGTTTCTTTTACTCTTACCGTCATCCTTTTCTTTTCTAATTATGTCAATGTCATGTTTCTTGTACTCTTACAGTCATCCTTTTCTTTTCTAATTATGTCAATGTCATGGTTGGTAAACAAACGGAACTAAAGACATCCTAGTGCTCCTTGAAACATGGGAACATTAGATATATTATATCATACTATATGTTATATTATTTTATTTTATGTGCCGTCATATAGTATCATATTGTATCATATTATATTACAGTATCATTATAATACATCTGTTTCCCTGTGTCCAACTATTTAAATTCTGATGTGTCACACTTTACAATGCTAGGTCAGTAATTCCAACATACGTGTCCAGGCAACACCGCAAATAACTAAAAGATTCTCCAGCTGAACTGACCGCATAGTGTACACAAAACTCAATGCTAGAATATTTTTTCCTTGATTGAAACAAAGTTCCAAGGTCTACTAAACCTTCTGATTAGAACCATCAACTAGGCAATGTTCAACCGGTCTCGAGAAGAGCTTATGTGGAAATTTCATGAAATACTGGTCCAAGGGCCCTTCAAATGCAACATAAATAGCCAGTGATGGCCTCGATCTTCTTCCAGATCTACCAGCTTGCTGCCACAAGCTATTCAAAGAAACAATAATGATCAAGCAAGAAATAGGAAAATGAAAACAAGGCTGTGTGTGTGTAAACGAAAAAAATACGTGTCCTACCTGGCAACACTACCAGGAAAACCAAGATGCAATGTAGCATCAATATGCCCTACATCAATCCCAAGTTCCAGTGCATTTGTAGCAGCAACCCCCAAAAGGGTACCTCCAAAAAACTGTCTTTCTATGCTTCTTCTATCCTGCTCTTCCCAAAATTTACATACAGAGACCAGGATCAGCAGACAAGAAGAAATATCACCAATAAAAACCTAAAGAACAAAAGAGCATGTAGCATATACACACAGCATAGATTAAAAAATGAAAACTAAGACCCAAATTTGATAAAGAAATTACATTGTCCTTCCAAGGTACTGCAAAACAGATCTTTCTCAGTAACCTTAATTTGGGAAATTTGCTGCTAGATAACTTTCATCTGCCACTAAAAATATCGGTAGAATTTACAACTGGAATCTTATTAAGATAAATTAATTTGCAGTTATGATATCTACATGAAGCCTTCCGCTTGAAAAGCATCTCTCTAGAAATGTTCAATACACATTTCTTCATTTTTTTTGGTTTCGATATAACAAATATTTTTACTTCAAGAGTGTGTGTGTATGTGCATGAATGTGCATGCTGATGACATGGTGAGCCGAGATTCTTATTTTTGAGCTGGCCTAATTGGTTACATGAGAATAACAGGCACTGTCCATCTTGATGCATACATAAAAAACCTATATCCACAATCTAGTTTACTTGAACTCTTCAACCCATAGATCAAGCTAATCCAATGGTGGTACTTTCCAAGGTAGCCTGAAAGCCATCCATTTTGTGAACACCTGATGCATTTGGTAAAAGGCTCCAAATAATCCAAATTTTCATACATATATATCTTTTGATGAATAGATCAAAGATAGACAGTCCCAGTCATCGATTTGGTAAACTGATTGGTCTAGTTCAAAATAAAATTACTAGCTATCCATCACATTGTATCATTTTCTATATATACATATATTGTGTGTACGTATGCATGCATGATACATAGATGCAACCATAAATATATGTATGCATGAATGTGCTAACCATCACAATCACATGTATGCATGCATGTATGCATGCATACACATGTGCATGATAAATTATTAGCTTGCCATCACACATGTATATGTGCATGCATGCATGTACACATACATTCATAAGTACATATATATTTATGTGGCATATGAGTAGCATGTACATGAAATAAATAAATATATGCATATGTATATGCATGTAACTATGTGTGTGTGTTCATGTATGTATAATCTGGTATATGAGCAGTTGATGTAGGAAATGACCTATACCGACCCACAAAAAACTGTACACCCGTTTCTTTCCTCAATGATCGGCATAGACAGCAGAACAACATAGAAAGAAGAAAACCAAGTTTTAAGGGCCTACACCGGCTACTTGTACACTGAATACCCCCTATACACACATATAAAGAGAGACTATGCTATTGTGAGGATCAAACGTGGATCCTACCCATCCAAATTCAAAAATTGGCAATTTAAATGGCCTTAAGCTGGGTTTCACGACTTCTTTGCTCCCGCCTGTAGCGACTTGACCCCCCGCAGACTTCTCAATACATCAGGAGCGACGGAAGTAGTAACCTCTGGAGCAGCAACAGTAGTGGCCTCGGGAGCACCAGTCGGAGCATCCACCGCAGGAGCGGTGGCAACAGGTGTGCTCTCGGGGGCACCAGCAGACGAAGCAGCAGCAGCATCACCAGAAGTGCCCTCGGGGGCACGGTAGAAACACGCACAAGCTCCTCAATATCCTCCTCATCCAACTCCTCCTCGTCAGAAAATGACGGGGGATCTCAATATCAAGGTGACGAGCGATACAGCAGAGAATCTCCTCAGAACGAGCATGACGAGACTCCAAACGTCGCACAGCACGAACGAGCTCGGCAAGAGTGGAAGAGGGAGCAGCTGAGGCAGAAGCAGAGGCTGACGCTGAAGGTGTCGTCCTCTGAACGTGACGGAGCGCCACAAGAGACTTCTTGACGGCCGTCGCGTTCAGGGGAGGACCAAGTGGATGCTCATCGTCAGGAGGAAGTGTGACACGGAAGTGGCGAAATACCAGAGTCAACAAGCACGGGAAGGGGATATGCGCCGACTTCGTGGACTTGCGAATACACTCGAAAGAATCCATCTTATCGAGTATAATTCGAGCCCAGTTAATCGAGCTCCCCATGAAAATTGCATAAATCAACTTCAAGAAAGGCTGGGACGGCAAAGAGGAGGAGCCGTACTTGGGAAGCAAGCACGACTTCAGAATCAAATTCAGGACCCAGGCAATATGCTTGAAGGACTTGGAGGGAACGCCAATCATGGCGGGGGGATTCTCATGGAAAATCTGAGAAAGCACGACCTGATCAAGTGAGGATATGTCATCAACAGAAATGTCAGACGGTATAAGGCCAGACGAGGAGATACCCAAACCCTCTCCTAAGATTTCTGCTGTGAGGACTATCGGAGTCCCCAAAACAATCGTCTCAATCGAGTGGGACGCGTCGTACTGACCACGAATCCTATTGGCATAGAAGAGCTTCACGAGGCGAGGGTAAGGGTATGGGTTCGCCTTCGGGTCATATCGGAGGTAATCGAGAAGACCGGACGACGAAAGAAGATCTGCTAAGCCAAGGAAGTCGGAAAACTGAACAAAGTGCTCCAATAACAGCGGGCAGTGCTCGATACGGTTGTAAGCCGCGAGACAAAAAGGGTCGTCGCGACACAACGAAATATCAACACTGCCAACCGGCATCGGAGCCTTTCCCTTAGGCTGACGGATACGGGGGCGTGAGCTAGACTCAGGCTGCCTAGGAGGAGGTGACGGTTCCCTACGAGTCTCGGTCTCGGTAATGTACTCGGTGTCGGAATCCGAAGCACCGGGTGGAGTGGGAGCACGAAAAGTCACTGGCTTAGGCTTGGGTTGAGATTGGGCACGGGGTTTCGAAGTCGCCGTCCTCTTACGCTTAAGAGGAGGCGAAGACGAAGAGGGTTGGGTGGTTTTCGAACGGCGTTTCGGAGGGGTTCACGTAGGTTGCGGGGGGTCCGAGGGTGGCAAATCGACAGTCATAGGCGAAGGGCCAGAGGGAGTGATCGGAATACGTGTACGAGCCATAAGCGCGGCACGACACGTCGCAATCAAACGAGATAACCCTAGACACAAACCCTAGAAATCGAAAATGAAGCCCTAGCCGTGAGAATCTAACCCTAGAGAGCTAACCCTAACCCTAGGAAGCTAGGAGAGGAGAGAGGATCACCTAGGAGGAGAGGTCGACGGTTGGCGACGGAGATGGCCGGAAAGATGATCGGAGAGGGAGGAATACCAAGCGGCACGAGGGAGTTTCGAGCTGGAGGGATATTCTCGATCGACTAGAAAAGAAAAGAGTCGGTCGGGATGAGTTTTAATCGATCAGAAGCTCAAAAGACAAATCAGTCCCTGGCACAACTAGTCGGTCACAGTTCAAGCACTGACCGACTAGATCACGATCTAGTCGGTCGGTCAATGAGCTTGAACCAACTAGTTGTAAACAGTAACTGAAGGAAAATTTCCTGATAAGATTTAATCGGTCTAAACTCATTCACTGACCGACTAGAACTGAATCTAGTCGGTCGGCCAATGAACTTGTACCGACTAAGAGAGTTCAAAAATTGAAAATTTTGAGATTTTGATTTCTCTCCTAATCACACTTGGATGAAACATTAAAATACTCTCATTAATCATTATATTACCCCATTAAACATCGGAAATCTGAAATTTGACGATTACGGACAAATCGAGCTAAAATTCAGAAAATTCAACAAAAATCCGAAAATTCCAATTAATCTAGCATGAGCAAATATAATGAATTGAATAGCATGCAAGATTATTGAAAACATATGAATCCTAAATCTCGGATTCACCCATAATCCCCAATTCTCGACGCAACCGCACAAAGGAGTCTTCCTTTAGGGGTTTCGTGAAAATATCGGCGATTTGCTTCTGGGTTTCAACGTACACTAATATGATGTCCTTTTTAGCAACATGATCATCTAAGAAATGGTGTCGGACATCTATGTGTTTCGAACGGGAATGGTGCACTGGGTTCTTGGAAAGACATATTGCACTTTGGTTGTCAACCATGATATGGCAAGTATCACAGTTTATACCAAAGTCTTTAAGTAAGTGTCTCATCCAAAGAACATGAGTACACGCGGCACCGGCGGCAATATATTCCGCCTCGGTGGTTGAAAGTGATACGGAATTCTGCTTCTTGGAAAACCAAGAGACAAGAGAATTTCCTATAAAATGGCAAGTGCCACTAGTACTTTTCCTGTCGGATTTGCATCCCGCATAATCTGCGTCACTATATGAGATTAACTCATACGTGCTAGATTTTGGATAAAGTAATCCAAAATCAAGTGTATAACTTAAATAACGGAAAATACGCTTTACCGCTACTAAGTGAGACTCCTTAGGTTGAGACTGATAACAAGCACATACACATACGGCAAACATAATATCGGGCCTACTTGCGGTAAGATAAAGTAAACTACCTATCATACCTCGATATAGACGAATGTCTACATCTTTTCCGTCCGCATCTTTATCAAGATGTGTAGTCGTGTTCATCGGAGTCTTTTTTCCGGAGGCATTCTCCATTCCAAATCGCTTAAGCAACTCCACCGTATACTTCGTTTGATGGATGAAGATTGCATCGTTCATTTGGCGAATTTGGAGACCTAAGAAATATTTGAGCTCACCCATGTGGCTCATCTCAAATTGATCCTTCATCACATTAGAAAACTCTTCGCAAAAAGCAAAGTTAGTAGCACCGAAAATGATATCATCAACATAAATTTGAACTAAAATTATATCATTATTCGAATACTTAACAAATAATGTGGAATCAACTTCTCCCATTTTAAAACCTAAATCCAAAAGAAAATTCTTTAGACGGTCATACCAAGCTCGAGGAGCTTGTCTCAAACCGTAAAGAGCTTTCTTAAGTTTAAAAACATGATTTGGAAATTTTTCATTTATAAAACCCGGAGGTTGAGAAACATAAACTTCCTCAACATCTCCGTTTAAAAATGCACTTTTTACATCCATTTGAAATAATTTAAAATCCTTATGGCATGCAAAAGATAATAGTAATCTAATTGATTCTAATCTAGCTACCGGAGCAAAGGATTCTTCGAAATCGATACCTTTCTCTTGCCGATAGCCTTGAGCTACTAACCGAGCTTTGTTCCGGACGACGACTTGGTTTTTGTCGGTCTTATTCTTGAAGATCCACTGTCCCTATGACGGTGTGGTTCTTCGATGGCAATGGAACAAGCTCCCAAACTTCATTCCTTTCGAATTGAATGAGTTCCTCCTCCATGGCTAAGATCCAAGCGCTATCTTCGCAAGCTTCATTAACATTCTTTGGCTCTATCGAGGAGGCAAAGGCACAATGAGCGAAGTGGTTGACTTGAGATCTCGTCTTGACACTAGCATGGATATTGCCAATGACTTGCTCATGAGGATGGTCACGAACGGTATGAAGCCGCTTGGGAATTCCTTGATCATTAGGAACATTCTCAACAACTTCATTAGTCGGGTTAGTATCAATAGAATCAATAGAAGTAATAGAGTTAGAATTACCAATTGAATCACATAAGACATCCATAGAGTCATCATCATTAGTAATTCTAGTTGGAACAAATCCTTCATTAAATGGAACATGAAGCGATTCCTCAATCGTTGAGGTTCGTTTGTTGTATATTCGGTAGGCTTTGCTACGTGAGGAATACCCAACAAAAATCCCCTCATCGGATCTTGGATTGAATTTGTCTAAACTACCATACGTGTTCTTAATAAAACATTTTGAACCAAAAACAGGAAAATGTTTAACTTGAGGCAACCTACCAAACAACAATTCATAACAAGTTTGTTTAGTGTCGGGCCTCAAAAGTATTCTATTAAACACATAGCAAGCGGTGTGTACCGCTTCCGCCCAAAATTGATGGCCAAGTTGGCTATCATCAAGCATAGTGCGAGCACACTCCACTAGCGTCCTATTCTTTCTCTCAACAACACCATTTTGAGGAGGTGCGCGAGGGAATGAAAAGGTGTGTGTAATACCAACTTCATCACAAAATGTCTCAAAAGACTCATTCTCAAATTCACCTCCATGATCACTACGAATAGTGACAATGGTGGTTCCTAAGAGATTTTGTACTTTCTTAACAAAAATTGTGAAGTTTTCAAAAGCTTCATTTTTATTACATAATGAAAATACCCAAGTAAACCTAGAAAAGTCATCAACGATGACAAGTCCATATCGTGCATTTCCTAATGAAGCAACTCTAGTTGGCCCAAATAAATCTAGATGTAATAGCTCTAGTGACCGCTTAGAAGAAATGTTTTTCTTAGGTTTAAACGACGATTTTGGAAGCTTGCCTCGTTGACACGAGTCACAAAAGCTTTTCTTTTGAAAGACAAGCTTAGGGAGCCTCTAATAGAATTTAACTTGGAAAGCTTAAATAGTGTTCCAAAGTTCACATGACCAAAACGTCGATGCCATAAGTGTTGTTCACTTGTGTTGGCAATGAGACATTGTTCATGTGATCTTGGAAGATCTAGGATGTATATATCCTTATGACATGTGCCGGAAAACAATAATTCATTATTATCTTTTCTTAAAATATGGCACATTCCTTTCGCAAAGCTAACTTTGTAACCTTTGTCACAAAGTTGACTTATTGAAATGAGATTGTGGTTTAATCCTTTAACAAGGTAAACATCACATATAAGGGGTTTAGAAGGATTACTCACTTTACCAACACCTATGATGGTTCCGCTCTCGTTGCCTCCAAAGACGATGCGGTTTCCATTAGCAATGGGAACCACTCTGGAGAGCAATTGAGCGTCACCCGTCATGTGTTTTGAACACCCGCTATCGAGTATCCAATTCCCCTTGGAGCTAAATTTAAATTTGTTGCTCCTTTTCTTTTTCTTTTCCTTGAGTACCTAAAGATAGAAAATTTCATATCATGGTACCCAAGGTCATTGGGTCCAAAAGGTTAGACCTTTGGAAGCCAAGTCCAATTGGACTTAGACTTTCCCACATAATTAACATTGTCCACAACATCCGAAAAATAAGCATTCATGTAAACTTATTTTTCATTCATGCTTGTGTCCTTTGGGCTCCAAATTGTGAATATTTTGGGAGCCCTCATCCTATTGGGTGCATGCATGCGTTGTTGGTTTCTACGAGATGCATGACGTGGATAGGCATAAGGAACATGATGAAATGGTGCATGTGGATAATTATTCATGTGATGATATGGGTGTACATATGCATGTGGAGGAACACGTGCATGAGGGTGTCTCACATTGTGTGCACGTGCCCGTGAACGTGTAGCATAGAAATCATATGTGTGAGCCGGTGGAGTAGGACGTGTGTTCCTACGTGGCATAGTATTGGTATACATGTAGGCATGGCCCTTCTTTGGAGGTCCACCCAAAGTGGGTTTCTTTCCGAAAGAGGGTGTGGACGAGGTGGAAGCACCATTGGTAGATGAACTACCAATAGAGTGTTTGCTACCACTCGTTGAGTCACCGGAAGTTGGCCTAACAAAAGTAGTGGCCGATTTGGATGAACTTCCCATCGTATACCCCAAGCCAATGTGGTGATTGGCCGGAAGTAAGTCACTTAGGATTTTATCCAAATGGTCCTTACCCTTATTGAATTTATTAATTCGGCCTAATGTGTTCTCATATTTCTCGGTGAAAGAACGCATAGAAGCATCCAAAGTGGATACTTGCGATATGAGCACATAAACACGAGATTTAAGATTCTCATTCTCAATACTCAAAGTCGAGTTTTGAGAAGTCAAATCCGCTATCTTGTGTTCCTTCGGATCCTCAATGCTAACATGTTCAAGTTGAGTCTTGAGATTAACAATCTCATTCTTCAACCCTTCAACAACGGTGTCGTTGTTGGTGATGATAGTTTTAGGCGAGGTTTGAATGCTAGCTAAGTCATCTTTTACTTTAGTATACCTATTTACTAATTTAGTATACTTAGACCACAATTGAGAATTAGCATTCCTAAGGTCATCCATTGTTACCTCATCGCCTTCGTTGTCGCTATCATCGGAGGAGGCATCTTTATCTTGCTCCTCTCTAGCCATGAAGCACATGTGTGCTTGCTCCACTTGCTCATCATCCGACTCTCCGCTTGAGGAATCATCGGAGTCGGTGAAAGTCCCGACAAGCCCCTTTTTGTTTCCTTTCTTGTACTTCTTGGACTTGTCGAACTTTGGCGCCTTCCACTTCTCCTTTTGCTTGTTTAGAGGACACTCCGCTTTCATGTGTCCTGGCTTGTTGCATTTAAAGCACAAAGAAGAGGAGACGTTAGAAGAATTAAACTTTGACTTGTTTTTGAAGTTACCTTTCCGGAAGAACCGGTTGAACTTCTTGGCCATGAGAGCCATGGACTCCAAGTCCAACTCGTTTTCCGAGTTTTCATCATCGGTCGCTGTGGAAGTAGATGGAGCGGCCTTGAAAGCAATCGCTTTCTTCTTTGGCTCGTCTTGTTGTAGGTAAGACTTCATCTTTTCCTGCAACTTCAACTTGCTATCCTTGCGTACCTCGTATGACATTAAAGTACCCATTAATTGAACTACGGTATACTTGTTCATATCGTTACCTTCCTCGATGGCGAAGGTACGCTTTTCCCAACTAGAAGGAAGTCCTTCGATAAGCTTCGAACATTTCTCCTTTTGGGTGTAGGTTTTGCCGAGAGCCTCTAACTCGTTTATGATGTCGACGAAGCGAGCATAATACTCCTTCATCTTCTCACCCAGTAGCATATGAAACATCTCGTAATTTTTATTAACTACAACGAGTTTATAGTCTCTTACCCTACTCGTCCCTTCATGTAAGATGAGGAGGGAGTTCCAAATTTGATATGCACTCTTACATGTGCATATCTTATTGAAGTCCTCGGGCTCCAATGCGCATTGCAAGGCGTTCATTGCCTTGGCATTGCTTACCTCCGCGGCGACCTCCGCGGGAGTCCATTTCTCGAAATCTTCTTCGGCGGGCTCGACATACTCCTTCATTGTGGTCCTCCATAGTGAAGCACTCCGGAGGAAAGTTTCCATCCGGCATTTCCAGTACCCGTAGTTGGTACTGTTGAAGAATGGAGGCCTCGTTGAGGAATGTCCTTCCATTACCGAAGACGCTCCTTCACGATTCTTGAAGGTGCTATAGTCGGAAGGTGGACGAACGGTCTTGTTGTCGTTGGCAGACATAGCTATAGACTTGGCTCTGATACCAAATGTAATGCCTTGCTAAGCTACTGTACAAGTACTAGAGGGGGGTGAATACTACTTTAAAATAATTAAGAAGCTAATTCCTAATTACCGTGCAAACTCTACCAATTAATGCGGAAATGTGGAATAGTAAATAATCGACAACAAATAAACAAACGCAAACAAACGATATTACTGGGTTCGGATCCACCCAAGTCTCCCCGACTTGTTCCCGGTGATCCTACGTCCCAAACACCCGGATCCCCTCCGGATACTTGAGTTAGAAACCATAACTCAAGATTTCCACTATGAAATACTTGTGAAGAACCTTCACCAAGTCAAATCATACACAAATGAACTTGTGACTTCCACAACCCGGGATCACAAACACACTCTCACAACCGAGAGCGAATCACTTACAATATCAAAGTAAATTGAAATGAAATAGCTTACCACAAAATACATATGCCTTGAGTATACTTACGAATTAGGGCAAGGATGATTTTGAGGAAGAAGAAGGCACCAAACCCTAGCTCCAAGATGTAGATCAGCGATGGAGAGCTATGGGGTTGATGGTGACCTAGGAACAAGCACTTGGCTTGGAAGGCTCTCGATCAATGAATCTCTCTTTTGAAATGAATGAGGAAGAGATTCTTGAGAGGGAAATGAATGAGCTTTAAATGAGAAGAATGATTTCTCTTTGATCTCTAAACTTGTCTTAATATCAGCCTTGAGTGCAATGAATGCAGCTCAACAAGTATATATAGGTTAGACGAAAGAGAGAGAGAAAAACGTTTCAATTAAAGCTCCAACGGCTCTATTCTGATCGCAACTAGTCGGTCAAAGAACAACCACCGACCGACTAGTTCATCAACTAGTCGGTAAGTCAATCAACGTAGACCGACTAATGAGTGAACAGGAAATAGGTCGAAGTTCAGACAAAAGGAACTAGTCGGTCCACGAAGAGTAGCTGACCGACTAGTTTCACAACTAGTCGGTCGGTTACTCAACTGAGACCGATTAAGAGATAAAACTGAAGTCTGAGCACAAATAGATTTAGTCGGTCCAAGAACAAATGTTGATCGACTAGTTCACCAACTAGTCGGTCGCCAAATGTGCATAGACCGACTAACAATAAACAGTAAGTCAGGTGAAAATTTGCATGTACAGGAAAACTAAACTAGTCGGTCCAAGAAGGAAAGTTGACCGACTAGTTCATCAACTAGTCGGTCGATCAATGAACACAGACCGACTAATTATAAACAGTAGCTCAGGGTCAAATAGGCATGTACATGGAAAGCTCAACTAGTCGGTCTAAGAAGCATCACTGACCGACTAGTTCACAAACTAGTCGGTCGGTGAGTCAACGTAGACCGACTAACTGTAAACAGTAAAGAGCTATGAATTGAGAAAGCAAACTAGTCGGTCCAAGAAGGATTGCCGACCGACTAGATCACCATCTAGTCGGTTGGTTCTTCTTCTTGAACCAACTAACATGCACAAGAGTCGCGAAACGAAGCGCGATGCTTCGGGAAAGTTAGTATGGACTTCTATTAAGATCATATGTCTAAGATAGGAGCGTTATGAAGATTAAAACGTAAGACCTACTCAAGGCTTAACATTCTACGAAAGAAGCTTAAAAGACTATAAATAAAACTTGACGATACCGTCTTCAAAAGCTTCAATCGAATATTGATGACTTCTAAAATGGTCCAAAAGCTTCAACGAAGCTTTAGGCATACGATCACATGCTTTGAGAAGTCTCGAGACGTCGCTTTGGATATTCAAGTGAATTTGGCGACGATATCCATAACTGCGCTCACAAATTGTTAGTTCACAATATATTTATGTTTGTTCATCATCCAAAACCAAATCCGGGGAGTCCAATATCCAACAGGATGGACATCTAGAGGAGCATTGCTAAAGTTTGGAGCTTGATAAAGGAAAGATCATCAAGAGGTGCCAAAGTTTGAAAGATGTTGGAGAGCATCAAGTGTTGAGTATTGATTCCCCGGATTTGGTTTTGGATGATGAGCAAACATAAATATCGTGTACTAACTCTCTGTGAGCGCAGTTATGGAGATCGTCGCCAAAATACTATGTATATCAAAAGCGACGTCTCAAGACTTCTCAATACGCGTGATCGTGTGCCTGAAGCTTCGTTGAAGCTCAAGGAGTTTTATTGAAGTCAAGAGTGAAGATTGAAGCTTTGAAGACGGTTCGTCATGTTTAATTTATTGTCTTCTAGCTTCGTAGAATAGAATGTTAAGCCTTGAGTAGGACTTACATTATAATCTTCATTTCGCTCATATCTTAGAGCTAGGATTATCTTAGAAGCCATTAGAAACTTTCCCGAATCCTATCGCTTCTTCCCTCGGCTTCTAGTGCATCTTAGTTGGTTCAAGTAGAAGAACTAACCGACTAGATGACGATCTAGTCAGTCGGCAATTCCTCTTGAACCGACTAGATGTCCTTACTCAATTCAGCTTAGGCACTGTTGATCAATTAGTCGGTCAAAGAAGGTTCACCGACCGACTAGATGACGATTTAGTCGGTTAGGAATCCTTCTCAGACCGACTAGTTATCATTGCCTCATTTCAGCCTGAGCTACTGTTTACAGTTAGTCGGTCAAAGAACAATCGTCGACCGACTAGTTGTGAAACTAGTCAGTTGGAATTTGTTCTTAAACCGACTAGCTGTCTTTGAATCCAGCCTATACTATTTCAACTCTTAGTCGGTCAAAGAACACTCACCGACCGACTAGTTGGCAAACTAGTCGGTTGGCAAGTCTTCTAAGACCGATTAGTTCATATCGCCTGGAATTCTCTTTATTGGCTGTCAGCCTCTTAGTCGGTTCATGTTGAATCACCGATCGACTAGTTGAGAAACTAGTCGGTCAGTGATCCTTCTTTGACCGACTAGTCTGCTTCAGAATAGAGCCGTTGGAGCATTTATTGCACGAATTTCTCTCCCCTCTTTCCTCTATCATATATATACTTGAAGGGGTTCTTTCATAGGATTCAAGGCTGCATATTTTGGGTTTTAGAGAAATCAAAGAGAAGCAAATCCACTCCATTCTAAAGCTATCTCTTCTCACTAGAATCTCTCCCTCACTCTTATTCCTCAAGAGATATTCATTGATTGTGAGCCTTCTAAGCCAAAGAGCTTGAATCAAGGTCACCAACTCCACCCTAGGCTTCTATTGCTGGTCAACTTCTTGGAGCTAGGGTTTGGTGACATCTTCTTCCTCAAAATCCATTCTTGCCCTAAATTGGTAAGTATACTCAAGGCATAGGATTTTGTGGTAAGTATTTCATTATTTCATTTACTTCGATATTGCAAGTGTTTATCTCGGTTGTGAGAGAAAGTGGGTGATCCCGGATTGTGGGAGTCACATTTACATTTGTGTATGATTTGGTCGTGTAGAGGTTTTTCTACAAGAATTTCATAGTGGAAATCTTGGGTTAGTGGTTTCTAACTCAAGTATCCGGAGGGGATCCGGGTGGTTGGGACGTAGGATCACCGGTAACAAGTCGGGGAGATTTGGGTGGATCCGAACCCGTTACATACTTTGTTTGCATTGTCTATTCTTGTTGTTTGTAGTCTATTCCGCATTGTTGTTTGTGTGTTTGCACTATAATTAGGAATAACGCTCTTGATTATTTTAAAGTATTATTCACCCCCCCCCCCCCTCTAGTACATGTGCAGTAGCTAGCCCAGGGCACTACATCAAGGTATCATGTGCTTAAAGACTTAGACTCTAGGAGATGCAATATGTAATCAATGTAATTTCAATTACTTGTATTTCTCTTTTTGAGTCTAGGATTATGGTAATGTCATGATAGATGGTCTACTCATTCATGCATTTGCATATAACCATCTTAGTGAACCTTAGGATTATCATTGAATCCAACACATTAGGTTTACCAAGCCAAATGAATCAGTTGGAGTCTCTGGCTCTCCTACAGGCGACCGATGAAGGTCAGACAGGCGACTGGGTGATTCCAGGTGCCTGGCCAGCCTTCTACAGTCGACTGTTGTGCACTAGCTCAAGTCAACTTTTATTGACTCTATCTTGAGCTATTGGAGTCAGTCGACTGATGTTCATTTTTACAGTCGTCTTTCTTCCATCAGTCGCCTGGAAAATGTTCTACAGTCGTATGTATACCAAAGTGCGTAACTTGCATTTTCTAGGTTTCATCCCACTTTGCAAGTCAGTCGACTGATGACGAGATTTCAGTCATCTGTCATATTACAGACGCCTGTGTTTTGTTCATCTATCGTCTGAAAGTTGCATTTTTCCAGCTCTGTTTTCATCCTAAGTGACAGTCGCCTGCTGAAGGATATTCAGTCGCCTACTGAAGGATATTCAGGCACCTGCCCATTGTACAGGCGCATATGTAGACTTCTACAGTCACCTTTCCTGTCTCAGATTATAGCCGTTGGGATTTTTATAGCTGTTGACCAGTCGACTGTCAATTGTTTATTAGTCGATTGTCAGTGCCGTAAACTGACAAAAATCTAGCAGTTGCAGATTTCTTTCCTTTGGGTTTTTGGCTGGTTTTATGGGCGTTTCTTGACTTCCTTTATATAGGAGTTAGCTTAGTTCATTTAGAACACTTGGAAATCAGTAGGAATACATTGAAGATCAATTCATCTCTTTCCTAAGCCACTCCTCTCACATTCCCTCATTAGAGCTTCAACCTTATGCTATAGCATCTAAGCTCTAGGGAATTTCTCCAAGGGATTTTCAATCTCATTTCTTTCTTGGAGGACATCTTTTCTCTCTTCATTCATACACTCAATTGAGAAGTGTTAGGATTCATTCCTAGAAGAGAGAAAGATCGACAAGTGCAATCAAAACAAATCTCAAGCACTTGGTCATCCACACTTGCATGCCTTCTTCATCACATTGGTAAGATCATTTCAATGCATAGATAGGTAAGTGTTATTTCGTTTCATCTTTTGTGAAACCCCTCTTTGTGGGAATTAGTCACTCTCTGTGTGAGAGTTAAAGTCTCGTTGTGTGAGAGCAAGGATATCTTTTTGTGGGGATCCAAAATCCTCTGTGTGAGGTCTCTTTGTGTGAAAGTAAGGATATCTTTTGTGGGAATCCAAAATCCTCTGTGTGAGGTATCTCTGTGTGAGATTGTATTCACTTCTCTTTATGTGAATCATAGTAAATATTGGTGTGGCTAGACATACCCAATTTTGGGGAACCAGTGTAAAATCCTTGTGTTTGCGATTGTTGTTGTTGAGCACTCTGTTTTTTATTTTCCGCTGCTTATTCTGCTTTAATTTCAATAAATTTTAATTAAGCACTTTGCTTGCCATCACATTATTCACCCACCTCTAGTGTGTGTAGCCCCGCAGAGTCCTAACAAAGTAATGTCCATGAAAATTACTGATCGAAAATTAAACTGGAATAACTTCTTACAATGGAAAACGTTGGTAAAGATCAACCTGATAGGCATATATAAGATGAGTGTTGTTAGTTGCACCACAGGATTTTATGAATTCACCATGTTTTTATTTACAAGTTTGCTATTACCAAAATGTATAAACAAAATTACCTTTTTACCCATCAGTTATAGAGTTCACTATGTTATTTATTGCTGCAAAATAGCACCAGGACATGCTTTAAGGGCCCATCTCTTTATGGAACTGGTTGGGGTTGTTGGCAGCCAAATGTCCAAAGCTTTGGCAACCGACCGCAAGCCAAAAGGGCTACACTCTCAATTTTTTCCAGTGAGCAAAAAAAGAGGCCAAGGCACTCTCAGTTTCAGAGAGCAGAGAGCAAAAGCTTTGGGTGCCGTGCTGCCATTTTTTTGGGTGTACTTGGATTTGAGAATTGGAGGAGAAGAAAGCTAGGGAGCTCCTTGTCGTGTGAGATCCAAGGTGAGTGTCTATATTTCTTCTTCCGTGTTTGAGATCTAGAGTCCATTGGGTAGCTTCCTAGTTTGGGGCTATATTACCAAGGAGTGATCTCCATTGATGTGGGATTGGTCCCTTGAGGAGCTCTACGTGTTGTAGAGGCTTTGTTATCAAGGATTCCCACTTGGTTGAGAGTGTGTGAGCTTGGTGAGAGATCTAGGGTTGGGTCTTGTTGCTTGGAGCTATTCTCTCATTATGGATGAAGATGATGGGGTCGATGTATGCCTTGCTTGATCAGTAGTGGAACCGGGTGCATAGGATTCTGGATGTAGGTTGTTCGCAACCGAACCAGGGTAAATCTCCGTCTCTTTTGTGTTGCTCTTAATTTCGTATTATATTTGTGTGCCTACATATATCTGTCGCAAGATCGTTAAGAGGATTGTTTGTTGGTGACAACTTTCTTTTGTGCTCGTGAGGTGTTTGGGTTTGTGCCTAGGTGACATCTCGGTGGAATTCGGGCTTGGGATTGTTTGGCCACCGTTTCCGCATATTGCAGGTGGCATTGTGTACCTAGCCTAGTGTTGGTGGAGGTGCACTGTGATCCAACAAGTGGTATCAGAGCTTCCGGTTTGCGAAGAAGTGTAGTGTCGTGATGGCGTCTTGCTCATATGAGGAGGCGGCCGGGTGTTTATACGAAGTAGAGAGGCTTAAAGGCCGGGACAATTATGGTCCGTGGCAACAAAAGATGGTGGCTTTGTTGAAGCACCATGGAGTGTACGGTGCCGTATGTGATACAGGCATGCCATGTAAGGCAACGGTGAATGATAAGCGAATGATGGAGCTTAAAGCCCTCGGTGAGATATTGCAATCCTTGGAGGATGAGATCCTTCGGCAGTTTACCGATGTAGAGGTCGTGAGCGACCTATGGAGGATGCTTAAAGCTCGGTACTCGACCAAGACACCGATTGGACGAATGTTGCAATTGTGGCAACGCTTCTATACTCACAGGATGAAAAGGGGAACCTCATTGTGGAACCATATTGGAGAGATGGACCGTATAGTAATGGACCTACGGGAATTGGGGAGTGTGATAGAGGACGAGCAACATGCTATGGCACTATTGTGTTCTCTTGCTCCGGTGTATTCCAAGTTTGTAGGCTCGATGTTAAATGGCCGAGACTCACTCACGTTGGATGAGGTGAAGTTTGCATTTCATACGGAGGATCTCCAAAGTTTGGTGTTAGGAGACACCGATGGTTGTGAGGTACCCAATGTCATCCGGGGTCGCCAAGAGGGCGGACCCACTCCAAGATCCAAGACAGGCCGTTCCAAGAGTCGGAATCGGCGACGGCAGCAGCGGTCCAAGTCAATGGGCTGCGGTGACAACAAATGCTTTCTATGTAAGGAAAGCGGGCATTGGAAGAGGGATTGTCCGAGGTTGAATGCGAGGACATCGATTGACATTGTGGAAGATGTTGCTCAGAGTTTGACTCATGTTGGAGTACGAGACCAGATGTTTTCTGACGAGGATGATTGCTCGGTGTTTGCGGCATACTCCGTGGGAGAAGCACAATGTTCGTGGTTATTGGACTCCGGGTGTTCATTCCATATGACTCCGGATCGGAGTGCGTTCGACTCATACATTCCATGCATTGGAGAGAGGATTCTCGTGGGAAATGGTATGGAGTGCGAGCAAGTTGGGAGTGGCACAGTCAGAGTCAGGATGCACGATGGCATCGTCCGTGTGTTTGATGGCGTCAGACATGTTCCTGATCTTTGCAGTGACCTGATATCGATAGGAGCTTTGACCGGGATGGGCTACAGAGCAGTGATCGAAGAGGATCGACTGCATATTTCCCGAGGATGCCTGGTTGTCATGAGGGGGAAGAAGCGTGGCAACTTGTATGCGCTCGATGGGCACACAGTAGTAGGTGAGACTGGCAGATCACAGGAGTTCGAGTGTAGAGATCCAGTGAGACTGTGGCATCTCAGATTGGGGCATGTGATGAGCAGAGCCTTGACATTCTTCAGATGAGGAGTGTGTTCGGAGGTGATCGTGGGCTTGAGTCTTGCAGTGCCTGTGGTGCAGAGCGGCAGAGGCAAGTGCAGTTTGGGACAGTTGTCAGACACAGTAGGGAGCCCCTAGAGTGCGTCTACGTCGGCGTATGGGGTCCATGTCCAGTTCCTTCCCTGGAAGACGCGAGGTACTTCGTGGCCTTCATAGATGACTTCTCGAGGAGAGTCATGGTTACTCTCATGGGATCTCGGGAGGAGATCAATGAGAAGGTGCTGCTATGGAGGAGCATAGTCGAGAGGCGGATAGGTAGACCCGTAGGAGAGATCTGTACCAACGACGTAGAGATATAGGATGTTTGAAAGTCAGAGGGGATCGCATGCCGATACACCATTCCTGATGGAGACCCTCACGGTGGCGTAGCAGACAGCATGATCAGGATGTTGGTAGAGAAGACACGGGGGCTATTGAGACCATCCGGCCTTCCTAGGGAATTATAGGCGGAGACCCTTGCTACTGCGATATACCTCATCAACCGAACACCGTCACTAGCCGCAAGTAGTTCTATTCCTGAGGAGTTATGGACGGGCAGAGTCGTTGACTTTTCGCACTTGCGTATGTTTGGATGTCCGGTGCGGCCGCACGAGAGGGACGATGACGATGTAGGACAGTGCATGCATGATTGTGTCCTAGTCGGGTACGCTAGTGGAGGTGCGAGAGGGTACAGGTTATGGTGTCTTAATATCCGCGAGGTGATTGTCAGACGACACGTCATGGTTGACGAGTCTGCAGTGCTTAGAGCGGAGCAGACTCATGATGGTGTGCAGAGAACAGAGGACAGCCCGGTCCATAGAGAGGATGAGGCGATTCAGATTCATACTCAGGCAGATGATCAGACACGTGTACAGAAAGACAGGGTGCAGAGTTCATCCGATGTGGTCGGTGTCAGTGATCAGCAGGCATCTCATGATGTAGCTCCAGATTCAGTTCAGTTGGAGGTGCAGAGGACAGCGGTCTACGAGGAGGCATTGCAGTCAGTAGTCGTATCGATGCAGTCAGTTGCAGTGTGTGAGGAGACAGAGGTCTCTCACAGTTCCAGCGTGCATGTTATGGGTGCTCTTGAGGAGACCCAGCATGCTGAGGTGTGCAGCTTTAGCTTCGAGGTAGAGCCATCGATCTACGAAGGAGTAGGGCAATTGGTTTCTGCACCGATGCCAGAGGTTGCAGTGGGTGAGAAGACGGAGGTCTCTCATGTTTCTAGCACGCATGAGGTGAGTTTGCTGGGTCTCCTCAAGAGCTGTTTGTGCAGAAGGTGAGTTTGGCCACATAAAGAATTGTTTTAAGGCTGAATTTGTGCAGAAGGTGAGTTTGTGTTTTAATTTATTACATTGATATTTAAAACACTTTTTTGTGACTCTTGCAGGTTATCTCCAAGCAAAGAAGAGGAGCCACCGAAATTATTATGTTTGCACACAACGCAGAGGTACTTACATGAAGGTGGAGAGGATTAATTAAGAACATGGGCATTTAATTGGAAGTGACAGCACTTTGAAGGAGACAAAGCTCCACAACATCTGACGGCTTATGAGATAAAAATTGATGCGGCCTTTGAATAAATAATTGCATATTGTAGACCCATTGCCGACCATCAACCAAGCTTCAACCATCAAAGGAGGTCATGACATTTAAGCACCAATCAAGGGGAGTTAATACTTGCTAGCTGCAAATTTCAGAGCACCATCCAAGCCAGTTGATTAAGGAGAAGAGCCGCAACTTGAGTTACCGTTGCCGAGACATGTACATCCTGTCAGACGTGTTCTGACCCGAGCTGATTGACGAAGACATCGACGCTACACGAACTAAGCCTTCTAAACTCTGTCCTTTATTATTTTGTGTAGTTGTTGTGTTATATCTTCGTAGGGAAAACTTTTACCTTTTGTGTTACTTTTTGGGGACCTGATGACTTGGGAGTCGTCACGGAGGGAGAGCATCTGACTAGATTGAGAGTGTAGAGCACGTGGTGTGCGTACGAGCTAGGTGAGAGTAGATTTGGGATATTGACTCATTGTAGCTGTACTTGATTACATATCTATCTAGTAGTTGCTTTCGGGGCTGGAGTAGGTCGTGTGGACGACCGAACCAGGGTATATCTGTGCGTATTCTGTGATTGCCTTTTTCATTGCCCGGTCTGTGCTTATAACTGCGTGGGATTTCTCGTGGATTGCACGAGAATTTTTATTAGCCTATTCACCCCCCTCTAGGCTACGATCCAGATCCAACAGATCCGCCTCCGGACCCCCTAGACTTTCTCTCTTCAGCCAACCTGTCCTCCACTCTCCTAGCCACTCGCATCATGGCTGCCAGCCCCTGAGGGTCATGTACTCTCAACTCCGCTCTCACGGCTGGCTTCAGCCCCTTCAAAAAAATTTCCCTCCAACGATTCCGCAGACACACCATCCACTCGGCTCGCGAGTGTCTCGAACTTCGTGATATAGTCCCTCACGGTCCCATCCTGTCGCAAGGTGTACAACTGCTCAAACAGCCCTCCCGCGTGGGTCTCCTAAAATCTCTCCATGAGACACTCTGTCAGCTCCCTCCACGTCCGTATCGGCCTCTGCTTCTGGGTCCACCTGTACCACCCAAGAGCCTCACCCTCGAAGCTCAATGCTACCGCCCTCAGTCTCTCCGCCTCCGTGAAGCCTGTGACATCAAAATACCTCTCTATCTGGTAAATCCACCCATTGGGGTCCTTCCCATCGAACAGCGGTGCCTTCAACTTCCTCATCCTCGTCTCTGGGTTGGTGTCACCTCGTGGTGGCCCTTCCCCGTTGGTTACATGACGCCTCTGGTAAGGATGCTCCTCTGCTCTCCACTGTTCTTCATCTCCCCTGGTCCTTTCGTTGGCGAGTCCGCCCACATCATCCCACATATCAACATGCTCCCGCCGGGGTCTCCCACGTAGCCACCCCTCTCCGACGCCCCCAAAAGGAGGGGGAAATCCTCATGCGGGCCCCAGATGGGCCCGTCCGTCCTCGCCGCCCCCCACGGAGTCCGCTCACCTCCTGTGGGCCCCAAGTGGGTCTGCCACCCTCCTCCGCCCCCCACGGGGGGCGGTTCTCCATCTGCGGGCCCCAGGTGGGCCCGCCTGCCATTTCCGCCCCCCGCCGGGGGCAGAATCCCTCCCGCGCCCCCAGATTGGGGGCGCCATCCTCCGCCGCCCCCCATGGGGGCGGAAAACCCCCAGCGGGCCCCAGGTGGGCCCGCTGTTGGTCGCCGCCCCCAAAAGGGGGCGGTTGACCTCCGGCGGCCCCGTTTCGGGGCCGCCCGCCTTCACCGCCCCCAGTTGGGGGAGACCGATCATCGGCGGGCCCCTGGTGGGCCCGCCCATCCTCCCTTCGTCCCGTGGCGTCCTCCCATGAAGGGCAAGTCCCTCCTTCAAACCCTAGGGCTAAGGCTTGCCTTCCGCCGTCACCGTTTTCCAGGTTTGTTCGCGAGATCAGAGCTGAAGATCCGGACGATTTCGGATCCAGATCTCGCTGAAAAAATTGCTGCTGAAATATCTTCGCCATCTCGGCAAACCCCTCCATCTCGCGCGAGTATCGCTCTGACATCCGATTCATCTTCTCATCCATGGTTGCGCTCAGATCTGCCTTGATCTCTTCCTTCATATCCGTCATCTCCTTCCGCAACCCTGAGATCTCCTCATCCAGTCGCTCCTCCAGAGTTTTCGTCGCAGTCGCTCGTGTGCTCGCCATAGAATCGAGTGCTCTGGTACCAAATTGATACGATTTGGGTTAATCGTAGCAAAAGTTCAGATTTTTAGTGGAAATAAAGAAAAGAAGTTTGATTTGGACAATAGAAATTGATATTAAGATAGGCGATCCCTTCTGGAGTGGATCTCTCCCTAGCTTGAATTGCTGGATCAAGCCTAATCCCCCAAATCCCTAACAAGAAACTACTCTCAAATGATCGTTCTTCGATAAAACTAAACTAGGGCCGGCTCGTAGGCTTTTTTAACCCCTCCTAAATGTGAAAATAAGTAAAAGACTAATAAGCCCTCTAATGGCTAAACACACAACTCGACTAATGAGCAAAAGGATAAAATTGCTAAACACACAACTCGCCAATGAGCAAAAGGGTAAGTCACCCCCGTGGGTGCGCGTCGCTCCGCTTGGTGTAGACCCGGATCACATCAATCTCTTTGAATCTTCTGGGGTATTGTGGTAGCCCACTCAAGAAGGGTATTTACTTATCCCAGAAGAACTATGTGATTGACATGTTATCAAAGACAGGAATATTAAGGTGTAAACCAGTTATCGCACATACAACCCCGCATTTCAAACTTATGCCAGTTAAGAAAAATCATTACATAATCCAGATAAATATTAAAGATTGTTGAAAAATTGTTCTATCTGACCGAATCATCCAAATATTATATTTTCTATGAGTGTGATCAGTCAATTCATGTATTTCCCATGACTAGGCATTGAGATGAGGTTATATAGATTATCAGATACTTGAAGCATGCTGCTGGTGAAGGCCTCCTCTTATCAGAGTGTGCATACAGTAGGGTTGGTTTCTCTAAATCAGATTAGGCAGGCTCACCTTATAATCACAGATCCATGATAGGACACTGCCTTTGTAAGAGGTAATCTAGTATCTTGGAAGGGTAAGAAGCCTCCAGTAGTCTTTAGATATAGTGCTAGTGCTGAGACAAAATACTGAGGTATAGCAAATATCATTTATGAGTTGATATGAATTTAGCAGTTATTTACTGAGCATGGGCTTCCATCAGCTACTCCCAAGAGATTCTATTGTGATAACCAAACTGTTATCTATATTACAAACAATCTGGCGTTTTACGGAAGGACTACCCATTTAAAAGTTGATTATCATATTGTTCGATAGAAATGTGAGACAAAAGTGATTAAAACTAGACTCTATGAGCTCTGTAAACCAGCTCGATTATATGCTGACAAAACTTCTTAAGAAATCACGATTTGACTATATTTGTAATAAGTTGAGGATTGAAGATATATATGCTCTAGTTTGAGGGGATGTGTGAGAATATTAAGACGTAAAAGGGTTCTTTGTAAAAGCGTGAATATATAGGTGTTAGAAAGGTAACAAAACCTTTCTAACCCTTTCTTCCAAAATTTCATTCTTTCTCTAATCAACAATACCGAAAATCTATTAATGAAATTCCAAGCATACTCAAGCAATAAATATATGCAAATAATAGTTAACAACTTTTCTATTGTAACTGACTAGGTCAAAAAAAGCTTACAAGCTAATAAGTTTGAAGAAACTTCTGGTTTCTAAATTTCTGTTGAAAAGTTTTGAAGCTTTGACAATATTTGAGAAATTTCTAGTTTTAGAAACCAAGAAAAACTTTTAGCTTAAAGGCTTTATTAATAATTTAATATACTTCTAGGTATGAAGAATTTTTCAGGCTTCAAGGATATTGAAGAAGTTCCTGATCTGTCATTATTTGTTATATCAAGTACAAAGTTCAATTTCTAATTATGATCACCATTTAGCAACTGTTTTGTCACTGCAATTTGGCTTGGCTGAGCCACTAGTGAGGCAACATTTCACTCATTGAACTTAAAACTCATTTTGTTATTATTTTCTCACCCTTTACAATTACGGATTGGAGTTCAATGGAAAGGTCAATGATTTTGGATAAGTGTCAAGGTTTTGATCAATAGACGCACATGGTTAGAGTTTGGAGTAAATCACGTACAACGATGTTTATATATGTAGCTACAAACTTCTGTCTAATAGAAATATTTTTACTGAATGTGATATGACTTGTAAACAATGTTTCATTAGTGCATATGTTCTAAATATTCTGCCATTAGCAACAGTTCATCTCAATTACATGTCGCCTTTGTCACGCACTTTGGCCGACGCTACGAGCTAGGTGTATTATACATGGGACATATGAACCCATTATTCACACATGTACATAAACATGAGATTAATTGACATCCAAGAGCATCCAAATAAATTTCCACAAATAACAGCCAAAAGTCCACTTAGCACTTCTCTTTTAATGATTAACAACATTAATATTGTTTATTTCATGAAACATAGGTACACCAGAAATATACACTTTTGCATACAAATTTCCCTTTGCTTTTATGGTCAAAAATTCAAGGGTTTTTAAATAATAGAATATACATGACCAACAGATTTCCCAACAAAGGGCATGAAAGACTTAAGATTTTTAGTATAGCCATGTTTTAGATCATGAGGATCACCAAGAACAGTGCTAATCGTCAAAGAGAGTAGATAATGGATTTTTCGCCATATGAATGTGAAAAGAGTGTTAAAATTAAGAATTAACAAGACATAGTGTATGTGATAGGACTGCAACCTAAGCCAAAGACTTATCTGGAGCCTTTTATGGAACGTGCGCCAGAACTGTCGAAAGAAGAACCGCTGATTCTAATCGAGCATATAGATTTTGTTATCCCAGATCCTCCTCCCTTAACCAACAGACGTGTTCAATATTTTTCTATTTTTCATGAGTTGGAAGAAATTTTTAGAAGACATACATTAACAAGTTTGGTATCATGATACACTTCAAAATTTGTAGACGTGTTTTTTTCTAACTGCAGAGGATTACTGATTTCGGCCTAGCTGTGCTACTTCTGCCTACCTTCACCAGGAGGTAAAGTTCTCAAGCAGTGGAGAATGATAGGGATATGATCAGGATTCTATTTGTATTTTAGTATTTAGTTTATTTTGAGTCTTTTAGGAGTCTAAATCTTTTGTTTGAATTTAGTCCCACTTCAGATGGGTTAGGAGAAGTGTTGGGTTATGAGCCTATATAAAGGCTCTAGATTTGTAACTTTGAAAATAAGTAATAAATTAAAATTTGAGAATTTTCTCCAAAACACGTGAAAGATTCATCCACATGTGAAAGGCCCTCTCTTCCTTGGCGCGAAGCCAAGAAACCCTAGTTATCTATTTTTTTTTTCCAATTCTACCAAAACCCTAAAATCCTCCACAAGATACCTACATTCTACTTCGTCCTGCATCAGTATGTGCACTCCAAAGCCGTATTGAATGTTAGGTAGTTGCGTATCAAACCAGCATATGAAACACTCCAAAGTAGTCAATGAAAAAAGGAATGTTAAATATAATGATATAAATTAACAATAACTCCTGTTAAAATATGCTTAATTAGAAAGTAGCTACACTTTATATGGCTTTGTGAGTTTTTAAGCGTGCTTCCCACTCCCTTCACAATGGAGTTTTACTGTAAGAGTCAAAAACATGTTTCAAAAAGATTGAGTTTAAAAAGAGATTCAAAAAAATGGTCTATATGCAGTAAACTAATTTGGTTGGCAGGAAAACATAACCCTCTCCCATTTTCTAATTCGCACTTAGATCATAAGAGTGTTAAAGCAAAGAAATGGTTAATTCAACAGTGATAAGCACAGTTTGTTCGCGTGGTTATGATACATGGATTTAATCTCACATAGCTATAAAACCAACTTGCAAGACATACAATAGCCTCCATACAATTGTGCCCACTTATCCGCTCCTTGTTTCTTCCTTTCTTCTTCTTCAGCCGCCCTCTGCTCCCATAGCTGCCTCTTTTAGGTGTGCGAGGAAACCCTAGCTGCCTCTCCAGCACCCTCCTTGCCTCTTTCAACATACCAAGATCCATCAACAGTCTACCTATGGAAAAATCAAACCTATAATCTCTTCTGCCAAATCTGAAATCTTCCTCTAGTGAATCCAAATCCTTGGATCAAGCCCTCAAACATTATCATATAATTTATATACATCCTCTTAAAAATTTCAAACCCCACCCAAATCAAGTTATTTTGTCTTTAAACTCCTTCACACTCACCCCACATCTTGTTTCTACCTTGATCATTGATGGTAATGTGAAAATGTGAAAGGAGAAATTGGTAACTGAGAGAAGGGGGTTAGTATACTCATACATTTTATTTAACTAAAAGTTGTCCCATTGTGTTGAGCATACTTGACCGTGGACATTCTTAATCTTATGTTTGTAAACCATGGCAAACGACATATACAACCATAGTGGTTGGCAAATGGCATTCATGGAAAAGTTTGATCTTGATGTTTGGTGTATCCAACCATGATTTATGGATGTTTTGTATGTATGGAAACCAGCATATATGGCCATGGTGGGATAAATTTTTGTCTGCAAAAGCGACGTCCCTGTGGAAATACAAGAGCATCATAGCTTTCTTAAATTTTCGGTTCAAACGGATCATGTGAGGATTTAGGACTAGACTTTTGGCAAGCTAACAACCAAAATTTAATTAATATCCCCATATGGCAGATTGCATGGGTTTCATATAGGCTAGTTTGGCCTTAGAGATTTGAGTCATTTATTTAACTTTTTAGTTATTGTGAATACCAACAACATCAGCTCAAAGAACTCTTAGTTATTGGCCGGAAGAGGATTTCAAGTAACATGAAACCTTATTAAACCTACTTGTCAAGTTTTAACTCCAACCAATGATAAAGGAAAATTATATTGGCATCCATACTCATGCATCTCAATGCAGTCTTTTGCACTGGAGTTTTTTTTTACAGCTAAAATGGGCAGAACATACCTTTGGTGTATAGCCTCCACGATAGACGCATATAGAATCAACCAGATTTACACTGGATTCTTGGAGAATTTCACGCCTGAATATGTTTAACAAAATAAACATATTCAGAACTGCATCTTTAACCCCGGGGGGCTAAAACAGCAAAATCACATAAATAACGACACTTTCAGAAGGTTGGAGGAACATACGTGTAGGACAGAACTAGTTCGCTGAGTTTCCGCGTCTTACAAAATACAATAGAACGGAGACCGTGTCTAACCATTTCAGCAAAAAGACGAGAAACTTCCAGAATTGAGCTACAAACACGAAGATCATTAGACATGTCATATTTCAAAAATAAAAACGAAATATAATCCTAAGTCAATCGATCGTGCATGTTCTGAGATTTAGGAACATATATTTACTGAAGTTATTCTCAAGTGCATCACAGTTTCTCATGAAACCTAATGCATATAAATAATAATTTGACAAGGTTTACGTAAACTAATTGTTTTAGTTCTCATGAACATGTGCTGGATCTTGACCCAAATAAAAACCCAACCCGAGTCCATTTCCTTATCAAGATCCAGATCCTATAACATACTAAGAATGATTGGAACCCTACCATGAGTCTCATATTCCAATAGTATTAGGAACTATAAAACTTGGATTTCTTCTGGTTTGCAATTTCGGATATATGGGTTCTGAATATAGTGGGATATCCCTCCAACTTTCCCATTTGACAAATTAAAACATAACATATATCAGTTGTTGCTGTAGACATTGACCATCGAACCGAACCGAACCAAACCTCATAAACTGCTATGCCATTTGTGTTGCTGTCATTCTACTTTTTCCTTGTGCTAGTACAACTTGATTTGACATTATGATTTATTCCACCATGACAAACTAATATCAGACCTTTAAGTGATCGATCATGATCTACGCCATGTATTTTATCCATGAAGCACAAGATCAACAAGTTGGATAGGAAGAATAGTTTCAACATATGGCGCATCAAAATGTGTACAATAGTGATACAAAATGATCTCTTTGTGTGCTTTTTTGGAAAAGATAAGTTGCCAAGTTCGATGCATAACATGAAGAAGACTGCCAAAGAAACAAGGTCACTTGCTGCCATCCAACTGTTCATATTTGATGAAGTCCTAATGGATGTTGAAAATGAGCTGACTATAAGTAACTTGTGGATCAAGTAGGAATAAGCATGCACAACGCAATTGTTGACCAATAAGCCATATTTGCAATATCATATGTCCATGCTGTGAGGTGCAAAAAGTCTATCTATTTTGACATAAGAATATATCATATTGAGATAAGCAATTTGTGTCATTCTGTCAACTGCATCCTAGGGAGAAAGGGTGTTTTGGCATGCTGGTTGCTGGGTTTTAATAGGATATATTGTTAATTACCCATGATTTAGGGATGTTATGCAACATAAGAAAGAAACTCATACAAAGGACAAAAGAAATTTATTTCATTCCATCTTAAACACTGGAACATGATCTAACTAAGGACATACCCTCAGTGTCCAACGGACAATAAAAGGAGAAAATGTAGAACTTTATGTTCCTTTAAATAACATGAAGGTCAATGTTTGAAATTTTTAAACGATGCAATGGTCGATAACTTAGTTTTGATTCCTTCTAGAAATGTGGAAGTGGGTATTTGTGTGCCCCTTTTAGCAACATGGGTGGTTGAGTTTTGGATATTTCAATTTTGCCCATTTTAACAATGTGGAGGTTAAGTTTGGAGTTCCCTTTTAGCGATGTGGACCTCGACATTTTTTTGACTTTGGGGATGTGTATGTTGTCATTCTTTGTTCCCTTCTAGCGACATGGAGGTTAGTCTTGGATTTTGTTCCATTTAGCCAATGCAGAGGTCGACAATATTTCATTCCCTTTTAGCTATATGGAGATTGATACTGTTATATCCCTTTAAGGATGTAGATGTCAACTTTAACTTGTTCCCTTTTAGTGACATGTTGGTCAATATATTTTAATTTTGTTTCCTTCTAGTGACATACAAGTCAATATTGAATTTAGATCTCATTGAACTGTTGTAGGATTGTTTGAAGAAGACATTATCCAATGCCCATAGAGAAAGACCAAGTGTTGTAGATTTTTTTCCATAGATCACATTTAATGTTGTAGCGTACTGGAAAGGACACATTAGTCAATCTCCGAAGAGAAAAACTAATTGTTGTAGGATTGTCTAAGAAAACGTTGTCAATGTTCACCAAGTGTGTCGAATTTTCAAAGAACATGTTATTCAACATCTAAATATAAATGATGATTGTAGTCGGATTTTTTTGAAGAACACATCAGTCAACGTTTTAAACACCTTAAGTTGGAACATATAAAGCACATCGGTAGAGATGGCTAACTAGTGGGAAAAGAAATTTCATATATCAAACACACTAATCATGCCAAAGGAGACAATAAAATTATAAAAGATTTTAAACATAGGAATCATACTAGTCATGTTTTAAGAGATGATTATATGCTAATTCAATAAGTATAATTGATGATATTTAAAGTATAATCAAATATTTGAATAAAGTTATGTATGAAAAACTTGATGAGTGTGCTGTAAAACGTGATGAAGTTTCGCCTTTCGTGTTTAGGTTTCATAACCCATAATAGAAAGACTTTAGTCGGGATTTGGATTGGTGTTGAAAAGACTTCGAAATGGGCTTTTGCGATAGAAGATCGTACATATGTAACTATCATTAGATCTTATAAAAAAAGTCTATGGTGACATTTTGCCTTGGGGAAATGGGAGTTTTTGTTTATGGGCTTGAGTCCAAGTAGTGTCGGAGTAAATAACAGCTTGGATTTCCATCTGAGGCTTGTTGAAAGGGCAATATGAAGGAAGTTTATCTTGTGAATGGAATGAATGGAAGGATATCTTTAATCAAATGAGAATTGTCCTTTAATTTTCAGCTAGAACACAAGATGGATGCCTAGGAGATTCTTCTTTACAACCAAAGAAGTGAGGGAGGAGTTTTAGAGATGAGAAAAGATAAAGCATGTAGAGAGGAGATACCAAAAAGAGAAAGGACAAAGAGGGATAGTTACCTTCTTTATTCTTTACAAGTAATTGATGGTGATGGTAGGTGTACAAAGCTTGGCAATTTGAATTTTTTTTAACTAAAATGGGTATCGAACAATGCTTTGGAGAATAATGTCTGGGAATTTTTTTTAACCAGGATAAATATAGCAATTGTGTTTCTTTCTTTTTTGGTTGTCTTGTGTACTTGTGTAAGTGATGTGTGTGTGCATGAGTATCGCAAAAGCAGTCCAACATGCACTCTTTAAACTCATCGCACAAGCACACATGATGTCTCTGCTCTCTTCACTCTCTGCTCTCTCTACTGAAACCATGTTGATACATTACCTGCCAAACATAGGGCACCGCGTCAGCTTCTCTTCCTCTGTAAGTCGGTTCACTGCGAAGTATCTCTCAGCACGGTACACCCATACATAGGTGTTCTCTCCCTCAAAAATTGACATCTTCAACTTTCGTATTCTCGAATCGGTGCCCGATTGTCCCTACCCGACTCTCCATCGGGGCTATCCATAATGAAACTAGTATGCGTTCAAATTTGGAGCTGTGTGAACCCCAAAATCCTCCATTGATACCTCTTCCGCCTCGCCGCCTTGCCTCCATCCATCGTCGAACAATGCGGGACACCTAGCCCACGTCGAGCCACCACGGGTCTCCACCGTCTTCACTGATGCCCCAAGTGGTCTCCGTCCTCTGTGGCATGTCACTGGACCCAGATGGGCCATCCATCTTCTCCCTAAGGGCCTCAAGGCCCATGGCTGTTGTCCCAAGGGCCGCCGCCTCATGAGACTAGCCGCCATGCTCAAGCATCCCCTCCATCTACTCCTCAGTGGCTGTGGGCCCCTGGCTGCTGTCCCAGGGGCCGCCACCCCTGGGGCTGGCCGTTGGGCCCTGGAAGCATATCGGTCTGCTCCACATGGGCCAGGGGGCCCTGGCTGCTGTCCCAGGGGTCGCCACCCCTGGAAATGGCCGTCATGCCCAGGAAACCCTCAGCCGCCTCCCTACGTATCAGGGGTGTTTTCAGCCCATATGCGTGAGAAACACGCGCCGCCTTGCTCCGCTTTCTCATATATGTGTGGGGTCATCTTTCCTCTTCAACGATGATAGCATTTCCTTGATGTTTGTGTTTTTGTGGCCATGCCGCCATCTCCTGTGTCCCCGTCGTTCAGATCCATCTCGGTAGACCCCACCACTGGTGGTGAATGGCTATTCATCTTCAATAATTATTTTATCATGGCTTCTATAGATGAAAACCTTTCATCAATCATTCCAATTCGTTCCTCCATTGTTTTCTTGAGGACTTCCACCTCCTTCTCTAATTTCTCCTCTAAAATGTCCACCTTTCTCGCCGCTATTGGTTTACAGAATCGACTAGTCTGATGCTAATTTGATATGATTGGGGAAGTATTTAGGGCAAAAGATAGAATTTTTATTGATATTTCCATAGAACTACAAGATTTGGCCTCAATTCGAGAGGAAGCACACTCTCCCAATAACCTAGGGCTAACTAATCTAAATAATAACTAATACTCTCTCACTAACTAATATTCTCTCACAATTTTCCATATACCTCACTCCCAATCCTTCCTTCTTATTTATAATAAAATCCTCCCTAATGAGCCGCTTCACTATAATTACAGGTTTTGAGTCACCGTTCTGAAATTACAGAATTGCCCCTCACCAAAACCGGCCTAACATAACTTCTAGTTCAAGACATATTATGTGCATGTGTTTCAAACATGTTTTGGAAATGAAAATAGGTGCTGAATGTAGCATCACCCTTCCAGCTTCGCGATTAGTAAACCAAGCAGCAGAACACTTTATGCTTCCTACTTAGAAAAATCTTAAGGCAATGTGAACATGTCCTTCACGCATGCCACAAACTCAGCCGACTTGCATAAAACTATATGTGCTTTACATTATTGGTTCAATTTTTCCACCCCTTATATCAGATTTTTTATCAATCTCAATGCATTGGTCTCAGTATATCAAACAAAAACATAACAAACAGGATCCAAGATCTTTCAAAATAATGCAAGTCCATTTAAAGTTGCTTTATAACATAACCAGCAGACTTTCCCATAAGATGTACAAAACAGGCCATGGCAATCAAGTTACGAGAGATGATCACCACATAAGAAGGGGGAATCAATTACTAAATCAACTCATCTGCGGATTCCATGATACGAGGAAAAGATTAACTAGAAGAGTGGGAACTTGCACCAACGCAACAAGTGGAAAACCAAAAGACCATGACAGCAATATTAAAAAAGAAGGCGATATCTATACCTTGATCGCCTCATACATGGTTCTTTGTTCATAAGTTTATGTCCATTTCTGCTGCTCAACTTTGATTCCTAAGAAGCACATCAAAATAATGAATTACATTTGTCAACTAGTATGATGATGATAAAACAGCACACCTTTTGCAAGTTCAACCATATATTTCTTTTCTTTTCAGACAGTTCATGGTAAACATACTGATCGCAGTGGAGGATTCCACAAAAGAAAATATTTTCGACCACAAGGACTGCCATCCTGCTGAATCAACTCTAAATTCTGCAAGTTGGCAAGCTCCTGATAAAATCAAAAATTGTGTCATAAATTGATAGTGTGCACATCATAAAATTAAAGCTAACATATATGATGCAATGAGGATGATTGAAGAAAATAATAAAGTGACAATGATATTTTTACTGAAATACAAAAGCTACCTTCCCAATTGTAAGACCCCTAATGTTTGTATACGAGTATAATGTATGTATTTTTGGATGTAGTCGTACGTATTAAATTTTGGGTATTTTCTAGAATTTTTCTCTAATTTTTATGATGTCAAAATTATTTTTAATAATTTAAAGCATCATTTGGATTAGAAAAGGGTTGGTATTTGGATGGAATACTAGTATTTGGGAGAGTATGTTGTATTATATGGTGTATTCCTATTTATTAGAAAATAGAAATTCCTAAAATTCCTAATGAGGACACCTAATCCCTATAGGTGTCATTACCTCCTTAAACCATACCTAACCTCACACACATGGCAACACTAGAGAACAGAGAGATTATGACAAGGATGAGGAGGAAGATTAAAAGGTGAAAATTTAGAGAAAATGGAAGAAAAAAATTGGAAACCCTCTTCTCCCTCTCTATGCTCATGCAAGAAGCCCAGCCAACACCATTTGATGCTCCCTTCATTCACCAAAAAACCCAAAGCCAAAGTCCGAAAACCCACATTTTGAAGGAGGTAGCTTTCATATGGTCTTCAAGGAGAAGGACCAAAGACGTATTGAAGGACTTGCAGAGGTAGGATTCTTAACTAAATTGGATAGGGTTTAGTTTCAGAATCGTGTAGGATTTAGTTTTAACTTTCGTGGAAATCGACAGTATATGAAACGACACGGCCGTGTCAAGGTCGTTTTGATCGACAGCGGCGTCACACGGTCGTGTCTCGATCGTGTCGTCGTCTACGTGATTTTCCCGTCACACACGGTCGGGTCAACGTAGACACGGTCGTGTCACATGCCGTGTAATTCGTCTGTCTGACACGGTCGTGTCGACAGTAGGACACAGTCGTGTCGACAGTAGGACACGGCCGTGTGTTCGACCCAGAATTCACATCGCAGTATTCTTCTTACACAGCTGTGTGGTCGATGAAACGACTGTGTGGTTGTATTAGTTCTGAACTTCTGAATATTGTGAGTCACACAATCGTGTGGTGGGAACCAAATGACCGTGTGGTTGTTTCTTTCTGCACTCTCGAATGTCGAGTACCACACGATCCTGTGGAATGGCCAAACGACCGTGTGATTAGTCTTTTTCTGAGCCTTTGGCAGATGGTGCTCCACACGGCCGTGTGAGAGCTCCACAAGGCCGTGTGGATGAAATTTTCTAGAATAGCTGTGGATTACCTAGTTCAGTTGTTAATATGTTTCATACAATTAAGTCATGCCTTATGAAAGACAAATTACATGCTATTGATATGCTTCATGTGGTAGTAATAATGTTATGGGATTTCAATTTCATATGCTAAGAATTCATGTGTAAAGTTTATGAAAGAGGACACCAAGATATTGTTACTATGGCACTTATGTTCATATGCAAGAAACAACTTCATGTTATTTTTTTTTGAAATGGTTTCATATGTGGAAATCGGACGATGAAAGGAATGTGTAATTGAACTTGATAAATGAACATAGTGAAATGTTCATATGGTAATGATGGTGTATGCGGTGATGATACCGCCGAAATGAAACATTGATGAATTGAAGTAACAACTAAGAGTGGGATGAGAGTTAAAACTGGGACTCTCGGTCCATTTGAAGATGCATGATATTCCAGTTATGGGTTTGGGGAAACACGTGAAAATTGTATGTGTTAAGGAGTGGACATGAATAGTAGTCTCCCTCGCACTCCCGACAGCCGGTACGGAGAGTGGGCAGTGTTAGAGAGGCCCATATGTGTACATGTGATGCACCATGAGGTAGAGGAGTAACACTATCTCACTCCCGAAACAGTGGAGTTACGAGAGGTCCCTACAGTGCTCGTGTTACTGATAGAGGTAACACTATGTTCACCCACCCTGAGTGATGTCCAGCTCTTTAGCGTCCTACAATTTACGCGGGTTTCCAAATATTAATTAAGTGCAAAACTCAAAGACATTTACCATTAATCTGTGAATGTTACTTTTCATGTGTCTCAGCTTTTACTTTTCAGCACATGCATGTTATGATCTTCATTATCTTCCAGTTGTAAATCTGTGTACATGTGTACTTTCAGTAGACCGACCCTTTTAGTTAAGTAGACCAGTTCTGAAACTGAGTTCTATCTAGTTTAGTTAGGTTTTCATACTGGGTCATGTTTTGACGTGTCCCATCTATATTTTTCAGGATTAGGAGCGGAGCAGACCGTTCGAGACTTGACGCAACAGACCCTTCCACATCTCGAGGTACAGATGGAGCCCACCAAGGGTGATTTTGTCCAGTTAGACTTTTCGGGGTAGACTAGAGAGTGAGTTGTCCCGGGTGTGGACACTCTTTGATTTTCTTTTGTGGTTGGGAGTTTCTTTCTGTTTCCCTACTTTTGTACCCATGTACAGTGATGTATGTATAATATATTGTAATGTAAAATGTAAAGTTTTAATGTACTTTGTTATCTGTGGTTTTATATTTGTTAGAGCACTTTACTTTTCTTCTGTAGTATTCCAGTATATTGTAGTGGCCTGTGAGAGTTTCTCTTATAACAAATCATGCTTAGTAGTATTTGGAATATATGGGCTCAAAGCCCTGAGTCTAAATACTACTGTAGCCTTGTCATGTTACGTACTCCTGTATTTGAGAAAGCGGGGCGTGACACCAATACAATGAACCTTCATTTAAATAATGGATCCAACCCCTCTCTCTCATTATTGCCACGTGCAAATTACTTTATCATTTAAAGCATTGCACATGGCCTCTTATTTGAAAAACTACATGCATGACAATAATAGTATTGCCTTTTATCTTTCTCGACTTTATCATCATGTAAATCTCTATTTAAATTAAGGGTGTTTCGCATATACGTCCCTTAAAAATGCGTATTTTGATATTTATCCCTTAAATATGTGTATTTTCTCTCAAGTCTCTCAAATCTTAAACTTTAATCTTAATAGTCCATCTCTCTAATTTTCGAAGAGGAAATATTCTTAGATGCCAGTTAGGGCTTGGGAGGCTTCTGGTTGGGGGCTCCAGGAAGCTCACGGGAAGGAGGGGAGGCGGCGACGACGGCAGCGACGGTGCCTCCTCCTCCCTGTCATTTTTTGGGGGGGAGGCGACCGCATCCTCCCCCTCCTAAACACCGGAGGAGGGGGCGATGGCGCCTCCTCTCCCCCTGCAAAAAACCGACGATGAGGGGGAGACGAAGGTTATGCCGCCTCCTCTGCCCTCCTCCTCATCAATATTTGCGGGTGGAGGCGGCGCCGTTGCGTCCTCCCCGTCTTTTCTTTTGCAGCAGAGTATCGTCTCCTCCCCTGAGGAGGCGGTGCACCTCTGCCCAAAAAAAGACGGGGAGTAGGCGGTGCCGCCGCCTCGGTCCAAGTTTAATGAGGGGGTGTTTTTGTGTTGGTTAATTGTTAATTAGTGTTTAATTCTTAATTAATTAACTATATTCAGTATTTAAGCGTTAATTAATCTAAGTTCGGTTAACTCTTTAACAGAATATAGGACAGAGTAACAATCAAGGTTAAAGTTTAAGCTTTAATGGACTTGAGAGCAAATACGTATATTTATGGGATAAATATCAAAATACGCATTTTTAAGGGACGAATATACGAAAAACCTTAAATTAAACATTCCACATTTTTCCTTCATCATTCTCTCCCTCGTTGAAAAAGATAGTCCTCGAGCATGTACAATCTGAAACATTGAATATTAGTGAAACCGCTTCCATTGCAAAGATGCAAATTCAAATCGTTAAAATACAAAGAAGATGCATCTTTTGGAGCCGGAAGAGGTGATTTGGCTATGGTGTGTTTTCGAAAGGAGAGGATTTCTAGCAGCACTTATCACAAGCACATCACTTATCACAAGCACATGAAGAATATGACTATATCGCATGCTGAATAAAATTGGATATAATACCTATCGAGATAAGCTTCCTGGAGGTTTGGAAGTAAACCCAACCTTTCCGATGCGACTAAGGGTGGGCGGCAGCCATGGAAGATCTGTAATTTCTGGACGCGTGGGATAAATGTGTTAGATTCGGCCACTTTTGGGGGCATTTTTGTGATTTTTATTATTGAAGGGGTATTTGGTTAATTAGACATTAAATTGGATGATTATAAATAGAGGGGATAGCTAGCCGGCCCTAATGTGTGTTGAATTTGTGCGTTGTTTTGATATTTGAGATGAGAATGTTCCTCGTTCTAGGGGGATGCGGACGTCCCCTATCAATCGGCGTCTTGGGAGGGCGATTACCCCCTAAAAGTGGAATCATTTATCCTTTTAATTTTCAGTTTATTGCTAATAAATTTCAGATTTGGTTTGGTTCCTATCATTTTGGTATCAGAGCGGTTCGATCTCGAGAGAAGAGATGAGATCCATGACGTATGAATTGGAGGCTATCATGCAATTAATCCAAGAGTCCAGGCAATTGGGATAAGAGATCAAGCAACTTACATTCCTAGGGGGCGAAAGGGGGAAACGACGGCAAAACCCCTAATTTTGGGCTAAAGGCTTTGGACGAGAAAGAGAAAAAAGTCAATAGCTTTGACGCGGATCTGGAGAAGGAGAAGAGCGGCGCCACAGATCTAGAGAAGGAGAAGAGCGGTGCCACAGATCTGGAGAAGTTGAAGGCAAATGGTACAGATCTGAGTACAACAGTGGCGTTTTTCGACGATGAGCTCCATTTCCAAGGTGATTCGGCACCAGATCTGAAGGAGACGGAGAATAACCAGTGGCGGAGCCACATGGGGGCAAAGGGGGGCAATTGCCCCCACTGACTTTTAAAAAAAATAACTTTCATGTAGTATATATATTAGATTGATCAATGAAAAACTAATATTTGCCCCCACGTTAATTCTCTTTAATAGTCAATTAGCTAGTATAGCTAATTATGTATATTAGATGTATAATAGACATTGAGATACTGACTTTGCCCCCATGTTAATTGCACCCTTTATTAATTGCCTGGTATTCATATTAATTATTTTGACTTTTAATTGACCCCGTGTTAATTAGCTAGTATCCATATTAATTGCCCCATTTGCCCTCGTGTAGCTCTGCCACTGTACGCAAGAATAAATGTCAACATAGTAAAAAAGAAAAACAACTACTATATCTCTTTATATCAACAATTTAGTGCAGTCCTCATTTAAATGTAATTACGATCTTCAAATACAATGGTCAAATTGAAAGCTCAAATTTAGCTCTAAAATAGAGCAACCCATTTATTTTACACAAAGTCCATTCATCTTTCTTCCTTTTTTGTTATCATTTTCTTCTTTATAAATTTTTAAGGGGAAACTCTCAACTAAAGATGAAAGAATTGAAAGAGAACTTTTTACTCATTTTATCGTCAAGTTATTTTTAATTATAAACGTGTTTCTCTATTTTCTTGATACTTTATTCAAAACGTTTTATTGCTATGTTTTCCTTACCCCTAATGGTTATTCTTTAACTCATTGAATCTTGCAAAATATTCATTTGCTAAACGTCTACATGGATTCTACAAATATTTGCAAAATATTCATTTGCTAAACTTCTATATTGATTCTACAAATGTTAACATTTGATTAGATTAGTCTTTTTTATGTTCATTTGCAACTTCTTTGAAAATGATGATATAGATTAAACGTTTGGTTCTATTTTTGAATTAAACAAATACCGATTATCTCATCCATTTCTTACTACAAACTTGTGTTCATGTTTCAACATTTCTAATTCAATCTTTCTGGAATTTTGTTGCATAAGTTTCCATTCTTTCTTCTTCTTTCCGCATTACAAAGTATTAGATAGCTGAAATTCATTTTTCTCTGTGTTATGATTTCTTTTTTGATTCATTTTGTTCTTAGAAATTTGTATCAATGAAACCATAAATTTTGCATGTATCCTTCTTTTTTTGTTTCTAAAAAAGTGGTTTTTTTGTTAAGTTTTTGCCCCCACTACGAATGTTTTCTGGCTCCGCCACTGAGAATAATTGTGCAGATCTGAAGGCCACGATGCAAAGCCACAAACCACGAAGCTCTAGGGCATCAAAACAGGGTGAGAGGAGCATTCCGGCAACGAAATGGAGGGGCCCGCCCCTCCAAGGTATCCCCGAGGGGCTGCCGCCCATCCAGAAGGGGCGCCAGCCCCTCCTGGTCCCCCCAGGGGGGCTGCCGCCCCTCCTGCAGGGGCGCCAGCCCCTCCAGGGCCCCCAGGGGGCTGCCGCCCCTTCAGGAGCGACGATGGGCCCTCCGTGGCACCGAACAGTGAAGATTTGGCTTTTGGGGCCCAAACAACGTGCAACAAAGCTCTTCCAGCAGCACGATGACGACGATGACCTTCCAAAGTACTTGGAGCCCGATGACGCCCTCTGGGCCCCGCCTTGGCCCGACAATATTTTTCAGGACCCGTTTTGGCCTGTCGTCACTCTTAAATGGCCCCAATGCCATTGGTTTTCAATTGGAAGTCCATCCGAGCGACAACATTTTAGTTTGGGTTGTGGAGAACCTTCAGATCTGTTGGATGACTACCGTGGCGTTCGTGAAGACGACATTGAAGGCGGTGGAGAACAATCTCTTCCTTTTGACACGGGAGGAGGCATGTAATCAGAGCTTGAAACGGAAGCCCCACACACCTCATGCACCACCTTAACGACAATGTGAATTTTCGGGGACGGAGTAATGTTAGGTCCGGCCACTTTTCAGAGCATTTTTGTGATTTTTATTATTGAAGGGGTATTTGGGTAATTAGACATTTAATTGGATGATTATAAATAGAGGGGATAGCTACCGGCCCTAATATGTGTTGAATTTGTGAGTTGTTTTGATATTTGAGAGGAGAAGTTCCTCGTTCTAGGAAGGGTGCGGACGTCCCCTATCAATCGGCATCTTGGGAGGACGATTACACCCTAAAAATGTAATCATTTATCTTTTTAATTTTCAGTTTATTGCTAATAAATTAAAGATTTGGTTTGGTTCCTATCAAAATGATAGGGATACTATCACTATTGTATTTGTATTTAGTCTTTAGTTTATTTTGAGTCTTTTAAAAGTCTAAATCTTTTGGGTGAGTTTAGTGCCACATCAAATGGGTTAAGATAAGCGTTGGGTTGTGAGCCTATATAAAAGCTCTAGAGTTGTACCTTTGAAAGGAACCAATGAATTAAAATTTGAGAATTTTCTCCAAAACCTGTGAAAGGTTCCCCCACCTGTGAAAGGTTCCCTCTTCCTTGGCACAAAGACCTGGAATCATTGGCACAAAGCCAAGAAACCCTAGTTATCTAGTCTTTTTCCAAATCTCCCAAACCCATAAAATCCTCCACCAAATACCGAGATCCTCCTTCGTCATGCATCAACTTGGTATCGGAGCCGAATGACTCTATTTTACTCTTCAAATTTTTATTTTCAAAAAAAATTCAACCTCTAACCTTACATACCTCTTCCCAGCTGTCACTTCCTTCCACCAACAGCAAAAAAACAAAAGAAAAAGAAACAAAAAAACCCTAACCCTACCTAGCTCTTTCGCAGCTGTCGTCCCATGCCGCCACTCCAACGACCTCCCTGGCCATCGCCCCACCGCGCAACCTATGCACGCTCTAGTCGACGATTGCAGAGGATTGACGACACCTGCAGATCCCGTCACCCCTCCTTTCGATCGCACGTCGGCACCGCCTCCGGCCACCACCGGGACCAAAAGTCCCTCCATCACCTTCATCTCCCTCGTGCGACACCATCGGCGAATCGAAACCAGAGTCGTCGGAAACCACCGCCACACAACTGCCGGACTTCGCCGCTACCGCTGCCGACGACGATCGAAGTTAGCGACCCCCTAAAAGGCTGCGCCTCTCTCAAACGAAGTCACGGCAATAAACGGCATGTCGAACAGCTGCGGAGCTGCCGAAAAAGCGCGTCAACGCGACCGGAGCCGATTGATCTACAGTGTCGGCTCGATCGAGCCAAACCCATGCCCGAACCGAGCCGACAGTTCATTGGCTAGGGCGAGCCGATCCAAGCCGACCAGGAGCCGGCTCGAGCCGACTCCTGGCTGGCTCAGCCCAAGCCGTTGACCAGATCAATGGCTCACCCAAGCCACCGCAGTGAGCCGCGACTCCAATAGTGCTTTTTGCGATTTTCTTTCTTGCGATTTTCTTTCTGGGAATTTCTGCGCAACTTTTGTATCTGATGATTTCAGACCGGTTTGAAGTCCAAATTCAGTACTATTTGCGTCGGTGGATAGTTGACTCAGCCAACTACGCAGCGGTATTATCTGTACAAGAAGATCAGCTCTAGATTATAGGCTATCACACTGATTACTATGACGAAGACTACAAGGACCATTCTCCTAAGGCGATTCACGGTCGGCTCCCATACTTTTATGGCTTCGATGACAAATATGGATATGACGATTGGGAATCGCATTTGAAATATTTCTTCTCCAAATTTTATTTTTCAGAAGAGCGAAAATATATGTATGCATATCACGCATTCAAAAGAGAACCATGATCTTGGTATCAGCGTCTTCCACGTCATAGTCATCGATGGTCAGTATTCAAATCAAGTTCGTTATTCTTTCAAGCATCTATATAATTCATAGGAGCTCCAGTATTCTTTAGTCGTGAAGGTAGAGAAGTGGTCAGAAGAAGAGTTACGTGAGAGTAACAAGCGAATTCTTCAAGCGATCGAGAAATGGAAATGAGAACCAATGTTCTAAATATCAGTCTGCAATCCGATATATCGGCCGCTATATCCGAAATATTACAAGGCCAATACAATATTCGCTACTTCATGGCGGTTTCCGGTTTTCGAGCTCATATCGGCCGATATCCGATATATATGCCGATATTTCGGATCAAAATATCGGCTGATATCGGCTAAACTTTGTTGCTTGGGTTAACGGGTGACGGGTCAGTCCATGGCACAGTGGATCCGACCCGACCCTTTACCCAATTCCTTTTATGTTCGAAGGATGCGATTGCGTTCGATGAAAGAGAAAATTCAAGCGAAAAAAAGTATAAACTATGCAGCGCCCTTTGGCCCCTTCGTCGACTCCCCCTCTTTCCTTCGAACTGATTGGAGGCGATTTCTCACCGTCGTCGCCGATCTTCTTGCCTGTGGGAGCTGCTCAAGTTGATCGCATATCATCTCGATACTCGAAGCACATGTAATTTTTTTCACTTCTTTTCACTTTTTTCCGATGTTTTTAGTTTTAAATTTTTTCTTCAGTTGAAGCTCACGGTGAGCACCGAGCTCCTCCATCTGTCTTCTCCTCTCATGCGTCGTCACTGGTCATCTAGCTGCTCGAAGACTCCTCGGTGCTCAATGTTAAAAAAATTTCTTTTTTTTTTTTGAAATTTTGTCCTTGACTACTCGAAGCTCCCCGAGATCCAACAATGACACTCCGATATTTAGTCAATATCCCCGATATTTATGTTTAACGAGAGAAGTATACCCAAAACATACTTTTATTTGGGTTAGTATAGTTTATATCTTCTTAGATACATCTATGCTTGCATATGTCATCATTTTTAAGCCTCCGATATGACACTTCGATATTTAGTCAATATCCCCGATATATCCCTGATATCCGCAATCCGATATCAAATTTCTTAGGCCGATACCCGACTGATATCCGATATTTAGAACACTGAAGAGAACAGAGTAAAATCAGATCAGATCCTGATTCCGAGATTGAGACGCAGTTGGTGCATGTATCTGAATTAAAGCTTGAGCCTGAATTGGAGCTTGAGCATGACTTGGAGCCCGAGCCATCATTGGAATCAGATCAAGAGTCTGGACCAGAGCTTGATCCACTACTGTGTTCTAAACCAGAGACAGAACTGATCTAGGACTGCAACATAAGCCAAAAAAATTATCTGGAGCCTTTTATGGAATGTGCGTTAGAACTGTCGAAAGAAGAACAGCTGATTTTGATAGTTTGTTATCACATATCCTCTTCCCCTAACCAACAGACAGACAGGTTCTGAATATTTTTCTATTTTTCGTGAGTTTTGAGAAATTTTTAGAAGACATTCATCGACAAGTTTGTATCATGCTATACTTCAGAATTCGAAGACGTGTTTTTTCAACTGCAGAGGACTATTGATTTTGGCCCATTTGCGCTACTTCTACCTACCTTCAGAATTCGAAGACGTCTTTTTCCAATTGCTGAATTATAGATGTTTGGGGGGCTGGGTTCATTATGATTATGCAAAGATTTAAGACAAGAATTGAAAGAAGAAAAGATTAGGAATAGAAAAACTTATATCTTGGGAGAGTTAGGCTTTTCTCTCAAATCAAAAGCTACGAAAGCGGTCTTTCCACTCAAAAGAAGCCAACTATCTTTGTAATCTCGTTTGAAATCCAATAAAAATCTCACCTTTTCCACAAATCCATTACAAAATCTTAAATTTATCGACAATTCTCATCCCGGTCGTATCAAATTAGTATCAGAACATATATCCTGATGGCAACGACAAGAAAAGTAGAAGCTTTGGAAGAGAAATTCGATGTGAAGTGGAATAACTAAAGAAAACAATGGAGGAGAAGAGAACGCAAATCGTCTCAATCGAATCCGGAGTGAAAGCATCAGAAGCAAGGGTGAAAGCAACGTTGGAAACCTTCATGCAAGTAACACAACAAATCTTGCAATACAGAGTTGCAAGGGGCGAAAAAGTTAAATCTGGGCAAAGCCGACGACAACTCAGATTTAGAACGAACGGTGTGATCTTTGACGAAGGGGAAGGAGAAATTCGACAACTTTACAGAAAAACAATCCTTGTAAGATGTGGATCTGAGGTGAAGTGCAAAAATTTTGGTCAAAATGAGGAAAAGATCCATCTGATGGAGGTTTCAACACCGGAACTGATAAATGACGACGACGATGAAGCAGATCTAGGGCAAAGGTTGCCACCTTTGAGCCAGAAAAGGAGGAAAATCATCAACTCTAAGGAAGATCTGCATCCGGGCGACGAAAATCGGGGAAGGGAAGGTGGAGAGCCCACTAAAGTCCTTGGAGGGTTGCGGCTTCGGGTAAAGGGGCACAGAACGACTCGGGGGTGGATCGCCCAGGCCATAGCAGGTCGCTGGCAGGTCACCTGAACCATCCATGCCACGCCTGGCCCGGTGCAGGCCACCTATGCCCATGCGAACCCCGAACAGACTGCAGAGATCCAGGCGGGCCACACTAGGGCCCGTGAGCCTTGGGTGGGCCCCCATTGCACGATGACAGCTTCAAGGGCCCCACGACCTCTGGTTTCTAGGTGAGAGGCCTTGGCATTAGCATCCAAGACGTGGTGGCCCTTGGGGGAGTTTGGAGATTATCATGACGATTTTGCAGCCTACGATGGTGGTGACACAGATTGATGCGAGGGTGATTGGGGAGATGGCGATGGGCCTGAAAGAGCACAGTTTGGAGACTTCGATGAGCAACAGAACGACCACCAGCCATTTCAGTACGGTCGGTCCGGAAGGAGATCAGGTCAGGGATCTTCAGCACTGAAAGTAGGGTCCGAAAGTTGAAAATGCCATTTTTTGAGGGAAATGACCCTTATACATGGATCTATAGAGCTGGAAGATATTTTACAGTGAACAGTGAATCATTTAATGGATGAGGAAAAAATTGATGGCTGCTACTATGTGTTTGGAGGGAGAGTCACTTTCCTAGTACCAATGGAGGGAGCAGAGGCAACTGGTGCGCTCAAGTGAGGAGTTCAAACATGCACGCTTGACCGCTTTTGCGACACTCAAGGAAGGAGTCAACATAAGCAGCTCTTTGTGCTCGAACAAGAAGGCACCGTCAAGAAATACATGAAGTTTGATAGGCTTTCGGGCCGAGTGACGAGGTTCTCTAAAGAAACGCTGGAGGAAACTTTCATGAAGGGATTGAAGGGTAACATCAGAGCTGAGCTACATATACTGAGACCGAGGGGGTTTGGAGAAGCTATGAAGCTTGCCCAAATGATGAAAAGGACGGGATCAATGCCAGATAGACTGCCAAGAGATCAATAAGCGGAACCACGTCCCACACTCATGTCACGTCAGAGGCTCAGAAGTCCTAGCCAGTGATAGGTCGACAGTCGAGGAGAAGAGTGGCGAGCCTCCAACAGACTTCAGGTTAAAGCATCTCACACAGAAGAAAATCCCGGATATGCACGCTAAGGGGTTATGCTTCTGTTGTAGCGAAAGGTTCGGGCCAGGACATCGTTGTCGGGATCGTGTTATGCATGTATTGGTCGTCAAAGAAAAGAAAGCCGCAGCAACTAAGGAGGAAAGCTAGGAGGGAACGAACATCCTTATTTGGAGTAGCGTGGCCCACGGATTTCATGCACCAACTCAAGGACGAAGTGGTTCTTTGGGGACGGAGTAATGATGCGACTAAGTTGAGTAGTATCAATTACAGATCTGTAATATCTAAGCACATGAATAAAACTGTACTTTTAGGGTTCTATGGCATATATGTAATTATTAGGAAATCTGAATTATAAATATATGGGGGCTGGATTCATTAGGATTATGAAAAGATTTGAGAAAAAGAGTAAGAGAAGAAAAGATTAATAGTAGGAAAACTTAGATCGTGAGAGAATTACGCTTTTCTCCCGAATTAAACACTAAGAGAGCAGTCCTCTCGAAAGATGACAACTATCTTTGTAATTTCTTTAGAATCCAATAAAATCCCATCTTTTCCCCAAATCCACTACAAAACCTTAAATTTATCTCCAATTCTCATCCAGATCGTATCACTTTCATAGTTCTGATCTTTCCCGGTTTCACTCAAGGACAATATTGGAGCTAATGCTTATCGAGATGAGCTTCCTGAAGGTTTGGTGATAACCCCAACCTTTCATATTTCTGATCTTTACCGCTTTCACCGAAGGATGAGCTCTTTCGAAAATGTAGAGATGTTGGAGTAAACAATGGCTCTAACGATTAAGGAAGGAAGCAAAAAATCAAGAAGTTTGTAAAAGCTAGTTTTTACAATATCTACTTTTTTTAAATCAAGAATGCAATAATTGTTATAACGGCTAGTTGAAGAGGGAAATGATTATTTAAAAAGAAAATGTGTTGATGAGGAGTATTGATATATTTTGGAATCTATTTCTCCAATATTTGAGTGAGTGGTCCTCTCGGTAGGGTGAGTCCCCTTTGTTTGAGTTGAGTGAATCGCCATCCCGGGTAAAGTAATGTCCCAATTGTACCCCTTCGTTTATCTTAATAAAAATATCGCTTCCCCTTTTTCATTTGGTTTTTTCTCCAAATACCCCACCACATCACTATGAGGTACAGTATAGTCTGAAATTATCAAAACAAAATTACATGTAGATTATAGAAATTAAGCTTTCGGAAAGAATAACATAACATAACATATAATTGATATATATATATATATGATTATACAGAAAAGGCCAACTGTAAAGAGATACACTACCATACCATAGCATGTTCACGTGGATTTGCAGAAGTTGCAGTGGAGAATATGAAAGAAGGATTACTGCCATATACTGCAAAAGGAAAGATATTCCAATAAATATCAGGAGCGTCTACAACTCGGATATTCAAATTGGGTGCAAATATGTGCAAATCGTAACTACACACACCATGAGAACAAATCCTACGCAATCTCCGCAGTACAAGAGCAGTATGGCTACCAAAAGCTCCTTTATAAACATGAGCTTCATCAATCACAATTGTCCTGAATTAAAAAATATTTCTGAATTATGGGGATGTTCACAAAAGTAAAAGACATTGGGACAATGTCTGGGATATCAGCAATTTGTTTTATGCGCACTCAATAGGCTTAAAATATGAAACAAAAAGTTTGAAGGCTATTATTAAAATCTTTGCCTTATGCACTACTATAATTACTATGATCTGTAAGGCATGCTCTGCATTGATAAAGATGGATCTACCTACTACCTGAGATTTGATAAAATCCTCTGGAACTTTGTATGATATGGCAAGATTGATGTGTGCAGCATATCTGGATTTGTAATAAGCTGCAGAAGTAATGAACATGATTTCAACCAAAAGTTTATGAAGCTCCTGAGATAAAATCCTCTTGCTGTCACAGGAATAGGTAGCCAAATATACCAGCCTAGCAGTATCCCTGATCCATATACGGTCCTCCTGAGAAGAATCACCGTCATAGACACCAATACTCAATTCAACATCCAAGCTTTTTGTCATGTCCAACAAAGCTCTTAGCTGATCTTGAGCCAAAGCCTGTGGACAGGAAGATGTCTAATTCTTTAAGCACATGCCAACATGCATGAGAAGATATAAAATATATATATATAATATTAAATGTCATAGCTATTTTGGTGATAATGGCTCTGGGAAGCATGGCAAAGTACATAGAATTTCTTGCTAGTTTAAAGAGTGGGAGGGAATCATCTTGACATTGACCTTCGTGGGGAATATATAAAGAGCACATGATGACAGATTCATTGAGAGTGTCTCAAGAACTGGAACATTGTAGCATATAGATTTGCCACTAGAAGTTGAAGTTGCGACGACAACATTCTTCCCATCAAGAGAAGCCTGTATAGCTTCAGCCTGCATAATACGGCTGGTGTTATAAGCCACTAACTATGGGAAATACAAAATTTCTAATAATAACACAGAAGCAGTACCTGGTGGCTATATAACCTGGATATTCCAATCCTTTCAAGTGCTATCTTGCAGCTATCTGACAAGCCATTTGGAGGTTCCACATAGGTTGCTTCTTTAGCATTTATTTGTTCCAAATGTGCTATCTGCACATGATAAGGTGTCAATAACAGAATTTTACACTGCACTTTTAACAAATATCAACCTTTAACACAAGTTTCAGGAGAAACCTGCCCATCAATTCCAATGATCTCTCTAAGATGATCAACCATTTCTGAAGGTTCCAAATGGTTTACACCCTATTCATCAGTAACAATATCAATACAATCTCATTCACAAATCCAGATACTAGGTGCAAAAAGATCAAACCGATAAATCAACATGGTACAAAGCTGGCAGATTGTAGATGCTAAGAAGTCTGACCGTCAGCGATGTTATTATAGCTAAATGACACCAGAAACTACTCTTAACAAAGTCATGGCTGTTGATGGTCAAATACCATGGCAAGAAACAATCAAAAGGCAACAAGGGTAGATAGATGTGATATAAGCTTGACACTCTAGATAAAAATGCATGCAAACTTTATGCTACATATCACAGAGCTAGACTAGATCGAAGATGCATATATATCGCCCACAAGTTTAAAATTGGCAACCAAATTAGAAATTCACTCCATTGGATGTCATCTAGGACATTAAACAACCCAAATTGAACATTCAAACGATTTCAATGTGCTTTATTCATGCATCAAGTGGCTACAAATTAATCATTTTATGAGTTCTAAAAGGTTAACTTCGGCTCAGCTTTTTAAATGGGTAAAACATAATAAAACTGATTTAAAATTTCACCAACAAATCAGATTTTCAATTGGACTCCCACATCTTGGGTCCTTTGGATCATGGTCTTGTCAAACATTAATACGTATATACATACATATTCACACACACACACATGTGTGTTTGTTTGTTTGTCTATCTGTCTGCATGCAAGAATGCATGTATGAAAGTGATAAAATGATATGTTAGGAGTGGCGGAGCCGGTAAACTTTGACAGTGAAAGCGAAAACATAATATGTAGAAAAAGTTACTTTTGAAAAAGAAGAGTATAATTGTAAAAATCAAGTCACATCATTAATATAAAAAATAAACTTACAGCTCTTTGCGAAGCAAGAAAAATTTGATAGAGGGCCAAACACAAAAAAGGAAAATTTCTGTTTTAAAAAAAAGAGTACAATTGCGAGAATCGTAATTTCATCATTATCATAATTTTAAAAAACAAACTTACAATGCATATTAACACAGTTTCAAATTCTAAAATAGCTTGATGATTACATCATTATCTATGGTATCAAATATACCTTAAGAACGGAACATGATCAATTCACTGATTATGGATGCAGTTTTGAAGTCAATTGTCGTAAATATTCATTCCAGAAAATGCTCTCTCAATTGAATCTATTGCAACCTATAAAATCAATACTAATTTCAATAACAAATAAATCAATGAATAAACTCTATCCATCTTAATCTTGACCATTCTTTCCGCATGACCTAACGTGTCACTCAATTCTAAAAATTGCTTATTTGACCTCATTTTCATGTATCAAGTTAGTTATCAAGTTTCATAAGTTCTATTTAGAAAAACTCATTTAGATAAAACTATGCAAAACAAATTAGTCTCTTTATTGAAAAAAGAAATAATCATTTAAACGTATGCATGCAACACCTCAAAGTTTATCTGTGTTCGTCTAATGCAATTGCTAATAAAGCTTATGAACTTGCATATATATCTATAAGACAGGATCATAAATGACGATAATGTGTGTTGATGCATTCTTAAGCCCTACAATAAGATCTCGCTTGAGATACAATTTTTCATCTATATTAGGAACATTGATCTTTTATTTCATAAAAACATTAATCAATTGTTTCGTACAAAAATCTAATTTGAGTGTTAAATAAAAATGAAAAATAGTTTTTAAATAAAAAAGAAAAGAAAAAAGAAAAAACCATAATGGAAGAGGTTTACTGCGAACCGTAAGGGAAAACAGAAAATAAGTAAAAAATGAAATAATAATAATATATAAGAAAGTGTAAAATGAAAAATGTAGCCATAAATAAAAAAAGAAAAAACAACAACAATAAAGGATGTTCACGTTGAACAATAGAGAAAAAATAAGAAATAAATAAATAAATAAAAAGCAAAAGCAAAAAAGGAAACAAAATAAAAAAAGTAAGAATGAATGAAGCAAAAATAAAAAATGAAGCCTTAAATAAAAATAAAAAGAATGAAAAAAAAAGAACAGACATAAGGGAGGTTCATGTCAAACAAAGGTGGGGAAAATAAGGAAGGAAGGAAGAAATGGAACGAAAAATGAAAAACAAAGAAAAAATGAAAAAAAACAAAGACAAAAACAAAAAATTAATAAAGCAGAAAGTTGAAAAAAAAACAAGAGGTGATATTGAGGAGCTTTGAATCTACAACATCCAAAGTTGTGGCATTAATTATCAAACCCACAACCCGAACATCACAATGTCTACCTATATAAAACACTGTTAACTACTATATATTAATAATATCGGTTGACATTTATCAACTAAAATCAAAACCATGATGCGGGTCGGCACTTAGGGGGGACGGGCCGTACGGGCTTAGAAGAGGGTCAGGTTCGGGTCTACCATCGGAGGCGGCGACTTGGGTCCACCATGGACCCGGTCCCAAACTTGTGATTCCTCATAAGTGGGGAGTGTAAGATGGTAATTAGACAATTATTAACCCCTCCCCCCAATAAAGGGCCGGCCGGCCCTAGGATGGCGATTATCGAAGAATTGTACAATGTATTTTATTTCTTAGAATCCCTAGTTTAATTCCTATTTGCTAATTAATTGTTTTAGTCCTTAGATCTATTATTCTAGCAATTAAATAGTAATTTCAGATCAGTTCTTCAGCATTAAACCCTAGATTAGGAAGTCCAAAAGCCATAAAAATCCCACCTTTGATCCCCACAAAAAGCCCTAATCGTATCAAATTGGTATCAGAGCGGTCGATCTATGGCAAGCACGCGATCCATGGAGCGAGTCGAGGTTTTGGAAGAAAAAGTTGAACGGATTGAAGCTCAAATCAGCAAGGGTTTCATCGATTTGAGGAAAGAAGATGCGGAGATGGCCGCGGAGATCCGAAAGGAGATGAAAGAGAATCAATGGAAAACGGAGGCAAAACTATCGGAATTGACGGAGGCTATAGCGGCGTTGACCGCTCATCTTGTACCAAAGACGGATCCAAGCAAAAAGGAGCCACCTTTGGCGCAGGACAAGGGTAAAAAGACGATTTTTTTTTAAGATGATCCGGATCTAGAAGAAGACGGAGGCTTTGAGCAAGAGGACAAGGCATGGGGGACTCGCAAGGACCAAGCGCAGCCGCGCTACAACGAACCAGGCGCCGGAGGGGGTTTTCCGCCCCTCCGGCAGCCCGTCGGATGGCCGCCGGGCCCCAGGAGGCTATGGGGGGCCCGGAGAACCCGCACAGAGGCGGGGCGGGCCGCCAGGCCCCCAGGAGGGGCGGCCGGGCCTGCCGCCCTTCCATGTGCCTGCGGCAGGCCCCGGCGACACCGCCTGGGGGCCGCCGGCCCATTTTCAGGGCCGGCCGACCCCGACGGTGCCTTGGGGGGCCTCGACCGACCCCAGGGGAGTGCCCCGAGGCCCCGTCGACCCTTGGGGGCCCCCGACTTCGTCTCCTAACGCCCGACAGACTTTTTCGAGGGTTTCCAGGCCCCTGATGGCCCCGCCCGAGGTCCGAGGAGCACAATTTAGGGGTTTTCAGCCTTTCGGGGACCCAGCAGAGGATTTCAGCAGGGTGGAGGGCACCACCAGATCACTGGAGACCCGTCGACTCAGCCTCCACCCTTTGGGGGAGTGACGGAAGATTGGAGAGCGTACCATGACCCCCCCAGGAGGCCAGCAGGCGGAGTTTGGACACCCTCAGGGAGACTGGCAGGGGCATGGAGCAGAGGGAGGCTACCGTGATCGAGCTAAGGCTTATGTTCCAGACAGGCGACAAGGATACCAGCACAGGGATGGATTTCAGCAGCAGGAGAGAGGTGGTTACGGTGGCGAGAGGTGACTGCGGAAGCTGGAGGTGCCCATTTTTTAGGGAGGAGATCCGGATGACTGGTTGTACCGGGTGGAGAGGTACTTGGAGGTGTCCACGGTCCTAGGAGAGGAGTGGCTTCGGGCGATAGGGGTTTGCTTGGAGGGGGAGGCCTTAGTCTGGTTTCGTTGGACAGATCAGCAGCAGCCTTTTCAGACCTGGGAGGAGTTTACGACGCTTTTGACGGAGCGATTTGGAGGAGGTCAGGCTGGTGGCGTGTTCGAGAGACTGTACTCGTTGAAGCAGGAGGGGAGCGTGGGGGATTATATCAATAAATTTGAGTCGCTCTGCCACCGAGTTCGGGGAGTATCTGAGGAGTCGTTGGAGGGCTGTTTCATGAAGGGGCTGAAGCCCACGGTGAGGTCGGGGCTGAGGCAGTTCGAGCCCGTTGGTTTGCGCGGGATGATGACGTTGGCACGGAAGGTGGAGGACCATCAAGAGACGGAGCGGAGGGCCCGTGGGACGTGGGGAGGCACCACGTTCAGGAGCCAGGCGGCTGCTGCAGGGCAGAGGACGACACCTACTTCAGGGACCACGCCGGGCCAGGGGCTACAGCCGCAGCTGGGAGCGGCACTGACAGGAAGCAGGAGCCCCGAGGTGGGGGGCAAGTGCGGCGGATGACAGATGCAGAAATACGGGAGAAGCGGGTGAAAGGACTGCGCTTCAGATGTGATGAAAAATTCACCCCAGGACACAGATGCGCTGCTCGGACTCTCCAGATACTGATAGCTGGCGATAAGGAGGGAGAGAACGAGGTTTTCATCCTAGAGGCAGGAGAGGATGAGGAGGAGATGGAGCACCAGCACTTGGACCTTGCAGAGGTGTCCCTCAATTCCGTGGTGGGGTTCACGCCGAACCACACCATGAAATTGGTGGGACAGGTGGGTAGCCAGGAGGTGATAGTGTTGATCGACAGTTGGGCCACCCACAACTTCATTTCCAGCAGGCTGGCGGAGGCACAGGGCTTGCAGATGAGTGGCACGGGGCGGTATGGAGTGATGCTAGGTACGGGACAGGTGACACATAGCACTGGTGTCTGCCGCGGGGTGATTGTGGCGATTCAGGGAGAGCAGATTGTCGCCGATTTCCTTCCCTTGTAGCTAGGGAGTACAGATGTCATCTTGGGTATGAAGTGGCTGCAGACCCTCGGGGAGACCAGGACGAATTGGAAGATGCTGAGGATGGAGTACCAGCATGGAGGGAGGACAGTGGTATTGCAGGGGGACCCCAGCCTCTGCCGTTCCTTGGTATCTTATAAGGCCATGTCCAGGGCGATCCACACAGCAGGGGGAGGTTTCTTGGTGGAGCTACAGGCTGTGACAGCGTCAGTACAGAGTGAGGGCCCCACACAGGCGGTAGCACCGGAGGTAGAGCAGATGTTGGCTCAGTATGAGGAGGTTTTCCAGACACCGCAGGGGCTGCCACCACACAGAGATCATGAGCACGCCATCGTTTTGAGGGAGGGCGTGTCTCCCATCAGTGTGCGACCCTACAGGTACCCACAGGTACAGAAAGACGAGATAGAGAGGCTGGTAGAGGAGATGATGTAGGCGGGGGTGATTCAGCCGTGCACAAGCCCTTTCTCTAGCCCAGTTTTGTTGGTGAAAAAGAAGGATGGCAGCTGGAGATTCTGCGTGGATTACAGGGCCCTGAATAAGGAGACGGTGGCAGATAAATTTCCCATTCCTGTGATTGATGAGCTGCTGGATGAACTCCACGGGGCAGCATGTTTTTCCAAGATTGATCTGAAGTCCGAGTACCATCAGATCCGGATGAGGACGGCTGACGTGCCAAAGACTGCTTTCAGGACTCACGAGGGGCATTATGAGTTCCTAGTCATGCCCTTCGGCCTGACGAATGCACCGGCGACATTCCAGGCCTTGATGAACAAGGTCTTCCGACCTTTTCTGAGGAGATTTGTGCGGGTCTTCTTTGACGACATCCTGGTGTACAGCCGCAGCATGGAGGAGCATATGGGGCATCTGCGAGCGGTGTTGCATGAGTTACAGGAGCAGCAGCTGTGTGCGAACAAGAAGAAGTGTATGTTTGAACAGCCACAGGTGGAGTACTTAGGACACGTGGTGTCAGCAGAAGGAGTTGCAGCAGATAGGACCAAGATTGCGGCCATATTAGACTGGCCGATACCTTCCACCTTACGGGGACTGCGAGGCTTCTTGGGCTTAACAGGGTATTACAGGAAATTTATCCAGGGATACAGCACGATTGCTTGGCCTCTTACCGAGCAGCTAAAGAAGGACAACTTTCACTGGGGCGAGGAGGCTACCAGGGCGTTCGAGGCCTTGAAGCAGGCGATGACGTCGGTGCCAGTTTTAGCACTCCCAGATTTCAGCAGACCATTTGTGATAGACACCAACGCATCAGGGTATGGCTTGGGGGCAGTGTTGATGCAGGACCAGAGGCCGATTGCTTTCTTCAGCCAGACTCTGTCAGCACGGGCGAGGCTGAAGTCAGTTTATGAGAGGGAGCTGATGGCGATTGTACTATCCATTCAGAAGTGGAGGCCCTACTTGTTGGGTAGGAAGTTCATAGTGCGGACCGACCAGCGGAGTTTGAGATATTTATTGGAGCAGCGCATGGTCACCGAGGAGCATCAGAGATGGCTCTCCAAGCTGGTCCATTTCACATTCGAGATACAGTACCGCTCAGGCCTGGAGAACAAGGCGGCTGACGCCTTGTCACGCCGCGAGGAGCTTGCAGAGGTAGCCGCCATCTCAGCACCGGTCTTCTTGGATTGGGAGCCCTTAAGTAGAGAGATTGAGGCTGATGAAGATCTGGCGAGGATCCGTGAGGCACTGCAGCAGGGGTCCGTAGACTTCCACGGATATAGCATGGATGGACAGAGGCTGCTATACCACGGCAGACTGGTGATTCATAGGGGTTCCGCCCACATCCCCATGATTTTTCAGGAGTTCCACGACAGCGCCATCGGCAGACACTCCGGGATACAGCAGACTTACAGGAGGATGGCAAGGGAGCTATACTGGCCCGGGATGAAGAAGGACATTGCCCAGCGGATAGCAGAGTGTGACGTGTGCCAGCGTCACAAATATATGGCAATGACACCAGCGGGACTTTTACAGCCATTAGCCTTGCCAGAGAGAGTCTAGGATGATACCAGTATGGATTTTATTGAGGGGTTGCCGCGATCAGAGGGTTATAGTTCTATACTAGTGGTGGTCGATCGGCTCAGCAAGTACGCCCATTTCATACCCCTCAAACACCCTTACACTGCAGTTATGGTGGCAGCAGCTTTCATGAGGGAGGTGGTTCTCCTGCACGGGTTTCCCGATTCCATAGTGTCAGATCGAGATAAAGTGTTCATTAGCAACTTTTAGCAGGAGTTATTCAATGTGCAGGGGACCAAGTTGCGGAGGAGCACTGCCTATCACCCACAGACAGATGGACAGACAGAGGTGGTGAATAGGAGTGTGGAAACATATCTGAGGTGCTTCGCTTTAGAGGCACCGAAGCAGTGGGCCAGATGGTTGGCGTGGGCAGAATATTGGTACAACACCTCGTACCATTCGGCAGCACAGAGCACCCCATTTCGGATCCTATATGGCCGAGACCCGCCACAGTTGATACATTACAGCAGAGGGGCCACGCCGGTGTCCCAGGTAGAGGAGCATTTGACTGAGAGGAACAAATACCTGGAGGAGTTGAAGAAACACCTGTTGAGAGCCCATCAGATCATGAAGACCAAGGCTGATGCACACTGGCGAGATGAGCACTTTGAGGTAGGGGACCGTGTGTACCTGAAGCTTCGACCTTACAGGCAGAGAACCCTGGCCCGTCGGAGCAATGAAAAGCTAGCAGCCCGTTACTATGGACCTTTCGAGGTGACCGCTCAGATCGGGAAGGTGGCCTATAGACTACAGTTGCCCGTCACTTCGACCATCCACCCGGTGTTCCACATATCGCAGTTGCGGCGGGCCATCGGGAATCATACACTGTCACACACCCTTCCACCCACTCTGACAGATGACATGGAGGTGCTTCTGGAGCCTCAGGAGTTGACAGGGATCCGGCAGACCGCGAACGGGATTCGGGAGGTGCGGATTCAATGGCGGGGCCTTTCCGACCACGATGCTACATGGGAGGCTGCTTCAGTGATCCGCAACCAGTTTCCAGACTTCCACCTTGAGGATAAGGTGGCACTTTTGGGGGGAGTAATGATGCGGGTCGGCACTTAGAGGGGACGGGCCGCACGGGCTTGGAAGAGGGTCCGGTTCGGGTCTACCATCGGAGGCGGCGACTTGGGTCCACCACGGACCCGGTCCCAAACTTGTGATTCCTCATAAGTGGGGAGGGTAAGATGGTAATTAGACAATTATTAACACATCCCCCAATAAAGGGCCGGCCGGCCCTAGGATGGCGATTATCGAAGAATTGTGCAAGGTATTTTATTTCTTAGAATCCCTAGTTTAATTCCTATTTGCTAATTAGTTGTTTTAGTCCTTAGATCTATTATTCTAGCAATTAAATAGTAATTTCAGATCAGTTCTTCGGCATTAAACCCTAGATTAGGAAGTACAAAAGCCATAAAAATCCCACCTTTGATCCCCACAAAAAGCCCTAATCGTATCAAACCACCTACAAGATTGTTCTACAAACAAGTGGAGGCAATTGCCCCCACCTGGCTACATCCCTGGACGTTAAGCTAACTGTCTAATCACGAGCAAGCCCATCAGTTATTCGATACATAATAAACACATGCATCTTGATTTATCCATGTACCACTTGAATTATTCTACCGGATGCATCAAGTGTCTGCAAAATGGAAGGCTTTTACGCTGCATGTAAATGTACTAACATCGGATGGGTGGGGTTGATCCAATAGGTTTTAGGGCTCCAAATAATCTAAGTCTTTTTTAAGGTATAGCTTTAATGATGTGGTCGTCAAAATGAACATATTGATCATTACTTTGTGTAACTACTTTTGCCCAACCATGACAAGGACCTCAGCTTAGCATCATACCATATTCTCTCTCTATGAATGCTTGCATGCTTGCATGTTAAGGTTGCATGATCAAACATGCATGCATGTTAAGTTTGCTTGACAAACAATGTCAAAAGTTATCCCATCAGCTTAGACTTCTTTTGATCATTTGAGTGAAAAATTCATTGAATTGCTCATTTAAAATGAAATGCATTTAATTGCACCCTTATTCAAAACAATAGAAGATGCAATCGTGTCTTTGGATGTTACATCAACTCAAACTCAAGCCATAATTTTCGGTCAAAAGGTTTGTACTCAATAGATATCTGATGCGATCATTACGTACGAGAGGAGGCGCAAACATGATGTCCATGAGCCGCGGGAGCCAAAGGGGTGAAATTACTTTGCACACAACAAGCTGGAAGAGAATTACTTTACACACTACAGTAGTGGTTATAAGAGGCCAGCCGGCCCTAGTTTTCATTATGTTGAAATTGATGTTGAATATTGATATTTTGTGAGATTTCTTCGAGAATTCTTAGATAGATCTAGGAGAGTTCAGATGTCCTCGCATATTGGCGTCTTGGGAGGACGATTACCCCCTTTAATTGTAATCAATCTATCTTCTATTTCAGTTTTTATCTAATAAAAATAGTATCTTTTCTTGGTTCCTATCATTTTGGTATCAGAGTACGTGACGATCCATGGCGGCGTCGACGATATCTAATCTCATCTCTTAAATCTCGTGGGAAGGGATGAGATTGACGACGAAGGAATTAGAGGCTCACATGCAATACATCCAAGAGTTCAGAGAACGGCGTCAAGAGATCAAGCAAAGGATCGTGTAAATAAAGCTTCTCTTGGCAAAAGGGGAAACGACGGCAAGGATTCAGATCTAAAGACGGCGATGATCCCCAATCAAGAGGGGGATGATCTTGGAAGAGGAAGATCCAGATCTGAAAGTTTAAGATGCGGATCTGAAAGTTTCAGATCCAGATCTTCAAATTTTCAGATCTGAATCTTTCAGATCTGGATTTCTTTAGAACGGCAGTGAAAGAGGTGGAGATCAATTCCATCCTTTTGATCCGGGAGGAGGCTTACGCGCACTTGGAGTAGGGCCTCCGCGGACTTCATGCACCACCTTGTGGACAAGGTGGATTTTTTTTGGGGGGGGCGTAATGATGCGATCATTACGTACGAGGGGAAGTGCAACCATGATGTCCATGAGCCGCGGAAGCCAAATAGGTGAAAAAGTTGTAAGAGAATTACTTTGCACACTACAGTAGGAGTTATAAGAGGCCAGCCGGCCCCAGTTTTCATTATGTTGAAATTGATGTTGAATATTGATATTTTGTGAGAGTTCTTCGAAACTCCTTAGGTAGATCTAAGAGAGTGCGGACGTCCTCGCATATTGGCGTCTTGGGAGGGCGATTACCCCCTTTAAGTGTAATCAATCTATCTTCTATTTCAGTTTTTATCTATTAAAAATAGTAACTTTTCTTGATTCCTACTTTTCTTGGTTCCTATCAATATCCTACAGATTGGACGACAGAGTTGTTGAGTTGCATTCCTTAGGATTTTAGTCAACAATTGACTAGCCAAACAAGATGTTCATTCGTGAGGATGCTCCAAATCTAATTGAGGAATGGAACCTAGGACCAAAATCATAAATATTTAGTATTTTGGTAATCCAAACAAGCCTTTAGATCTTTGAGTAAATGGCTAAAAGCCACAAAAGGACAAAGTTCCAGTTCAAAGTTCAAACCTCAAAATTAGAAATATGGAAGATGATTATTTACCATCATTTCCTTTGCCCTTCCAAGCATGACAAGTTTCCAGTGGAGGCCTTTCCAACTGGCGTAAGGCCCATCTTTTTTTTTTTGGGGGGGGAGGGGAGGGGATATTTAGGGTTAGGTTTGCTTGAAATATGTACTGAGTTCACAAGCTGTACCTTAAGATGTTAGGCATAGTGGTCATTTGAAAAAATAAAAATAAGCACATACTCTTGACTTTAGATATAAGGCCAATTCAATGGACACGATGAATAACTCATGAAAGCAAGAACTTTCTAAGATTAATAAATCTGATATAGAAAATCAAAAGGTTCACGTGAATGGGATAAATGGCATTCCTTTAATGTTCTAAACCTAGATTGAAATAGCATTTGTCGGGCTTAGGAAGTCCAATAATGCCAGACTGTCATGGAAAATGACTATGCATCAAAGTAAGACTGCTTAAAAAGATTTAGCAAATAGGATGGTAGAGACCATATATTATCAAAAATCTAATGTAAAGCTCGGATATTCCCCTAATAGAGCAAGGTTCAAGAGGAAACTATTTATGATACTTCTTTTGTCAAAACTTAACAATGCTCCCCCTTTGAATGTTGCTCATCTCAGTTGAAGAACACTGAAGTTTGAATAATACAGATACATACATGTGTACATGTATATAGTACATGCATGCAAATCTGCATACACGCGTTTATTCACAACCCTTGTTTTTCAAGATGTATCAAGGTTTGAAACTCAGTTTCAATATCCGTTTCGGTCCTTTCAAAACTATTGGTTTCAACGAGTTTCATTGGTTTCGATTGAAGTTTCGGTTGCGGTTTATCTATAATTTTGTATATATTTATATGTATAAATATTAATAATAGTTATATATTGTATATAAATATGAACAAGGATTATATTTATAATAGAAAATTTTCTATATGTATAACTATAAATATTTGTAATAGTTTGATTATTTTATATAAATTGTATTAAAAAAACCTGACGATGCTGCTCCTCAGTGCTGCCGCCGAAGAGGGGGAAAAGAGAAATGGACTACAGTTATAAGACACGGATCAGCACCTGCACCTGATCCGCGTCTGCTTAGTATGTAAGTTCGTTTAGTGCTTGCTCTAACCCAACTCAACTATTTTCTCAGTGCCAATGTAGCGGGTCATGATGCTCTCCATCAACAATGACGACGATCATGGTTACGACCACAACGAAGAGGTAAGCTCTCTCTACTTTGCTTTCTTTTTTGCAAGTTTCTTTAGAATTAGACGTGTTTGATTAATTTTGATGAATTTCTTCGATGAATTACTTGAGAGATTTTGCTCGAGAATTGTTGTTACATTGTTATTTTTATGATCAATTTTAATTTTTTTCCTGGGGCCATCAGCCAAAACCCAACGAAACTGAGAAAGATCGCATGTTTTGTTCCGGTCCCCTTTGAAACTGATTCGAACGACTGAAACCAAATGATTTCGACCGAAAGAGAAATCATATAAGACACACCAGACATGATAGGATGTCAAGTCTGTCCGCAAAAAATTACCACAGAACTAGTAAGGTGGTCACCTAAGCATGTTCAATATCTAAGAATTTTAACCTTTTGTTTGTTAAAACAAATAAATAATAATAAGCTTCAACGAAAAATGTATCAAGGTCCTTGAGCATGGTTGTGCTAATAAAATATTCAGATGACATATAGGTAGCTGCTATGAGATTGTATATCTGTCTATTTTGAGCCGCATGCAATTCTCATCAAATGTCTGCATCATTCACTTCAAGGTTTTGTTGTTCAACATCATATCATCATTTGTCCAATCATGCTGCCTTACACTCCCGGATATCCTCCAACAGTAAATAGGTGAAACTGAAAAAATTAGGCATGGAAAGGCAATGGTTAACTGTAAAATATTGCCTAATCCCTACATGAAGACTTCTTGTAAAGTTTTTGCATGGATTAAATTCGGATCCATTTAGATGGTGTGTAACAGTTATATCATAAAAAGTCATTTAAAACATTGACCGCAGGCAAGCATCAATATATGGGATATTTAAAAAGGACGAAAGAAAGAAAGAAACCCTACATGGCATCCTGATGCAGAAGTCTTAGATTTTGCTGACTTCACATCATCGTGTTTAGAAATGCCAATACCATTCTTCATGAATGTAAGGAGATCCTCCAGAGACAACATGATGGTCATGCTTCTGTTTAGCTGTCCCTTTTCCTGCACAACGTGAGACTGCAATTAATACAAGGAGCTTCTGTATTATAAATTAATATCTTTTAAATCCCAATTTGAAATATAAAGTTTGAAAAACATGAGATATCTCAAATCAATCTAGACCAATGCTCCAAACTAGTAAGCATATATGATACAACAACGATACAAAGTATTCCCACATTCCAGTCCAGGTTTCCTAAGTCCATATCTCCGATCCTTGTTTTATTGAATCTTAAATCTGCAAAACTTATACTTTAAGTATCTTCTTTTACCAGTACCTACAACTATGGAAAACATATAACAATGCAATTCAAGAAACAAACAAATTTTTTGCTCTTTAAAATGAGGACCCATAATATGAAGCTATAGCAAACAAATACTTTCAGAAATGCTGCTCTCAGTAGACATACCATACAGCATTTGATGAGCCTCCAAAGGTCTGTTCTAAAAACCTTTCCCCGTTTTTCTACGGCACTAATAAGCATAGATGTGCATTGCCTAGCTGGAGAAACATATACAATGAGAAGCATACTTAAGTACACATGCATGGAGTAAGCCAAGAAAAGTGGCAAGAAAACAATATCATACCGCTCCTGCGTTTTTTTGCTGATTCACATGGTACAGCTGATTCTGCTGAAGAATCACCAATAATAATTGCAGATCCTGGCTTGATCTCCGTATGTTCTTGTTTCTGAAGAATGACCACCAACTATAAAAAGAAATTTCAGCTACTGTTCACGCTTCTGATATTTGTTTTACTCAGGACCATCTGGAAAGAATAGTTAGTACTAACTCCCCACAACTCTCCCATAAACTCCATTAACCCCCGTTCTGTCTTCAAAGGCAGGATTGGCATTCAAAAATAAAAAAATAAAAATAAAAAGGGGAATTTAAACCAAATGCCGGACTTCTGACAAACTGAGAGAGTTAGGCTTCTTCCTTTTGGGCAGAGTTAGCTAAAGTCCAATCCTAATTCCTAACCTATTCCTGTACGCAATCATCTAAAAATGGGCAAGCAACTCCATATTTATATTCCAATGGAACCTTACCGAACATGTAAAATGCATGAGAGAAAACTAGAAACAAGGGTAAATTACACAGATGCCCTGAAGTTTTCACTGTAAATGCAAAAATTTCTCAGTGTTTACTTCAGGCATCCTTCCTTCCATTGTTGATACCATAAACCCATGTTAAGAATTAAGATATAACTGTTTAAGGCCTATACCAATTTAATCCTTAAGCAACCAGAAGGTAACGAGATAACACACTCACACATCGCTTCAATGATTAAATGGCATCATTGACAGGGCAAATGCATTATTTCACAATTCAATATTAATGTTTTAATGACCGTGGGGAAATATTCCACCTCCATCCCTCTTCTACCTCTCCTTGTCTCTCTACTGGTGTGTCGGTTAAGCACTTATAGTGGGGAAGCTAGTTAAAATATAGCATTTCCTTACAATAGAAAAAGTTCAAAAACAAAATAAGAAAATGAAGACTTCATGGACCAATGGCTATGTTATGAAGATTTTTCTTAGAGGCAGATAAGCCCAGAAGAGTTACTCGCACATGGGAATTCATAAACTAGTTCAATTATGCGAGGTATTACCTTCGGGCACAGAACTGAGAGGGTATCAACATCCGAGATACATACATCATCCGTTCCAAAGTTGTTGGGATGCTTCAATGCTTCTTCAATAATCGGCCATGTCAAGCATTTATGTTGTGCATGGAAGAAGGCATGGAAAATATTAAGGAAACTAAAGCACTTCAGTGCTTTCTGCAACCATGATGGGCAGAGGCAACTGCTCTTGTCGAACTTTTTACCGAAATTTTCAAACAACAAGCATCTTCCAGTGTTAGTATTTGCTAAACAGTTCACTGAACCAACAAATCGGGAAATCTCAATGGAGGTTTGTTGACTAAACACGTCATTGGAGTTAGAACTGAGTAAATCATGAAGAGCACGACTGTCATCAACCTTTCTCTTCTGCCTTTTATTTGTGGAAATATTCTCAAAACTTTCACTCGTTAGCACCTCTTTCTCACGGCACAAATTATGTGAAGAATTGATGTATTGTATTTCACAATCTGCTTCAGACACATGTGAAAGGTCATTCATAATATCAAGCCAAGCAGCATTTGCAACAGAAGATATTGAGCTATTTTGGGAGCACGATGAAGAGGCAATGCTCTTTTCAGCAGGCTCATCGGATGAGGAAAGTTTGTGGCTTTTCTTAGCAAAGGGAACGAGGACAACAAATTCTTCATTACCAATTTGATGAATATCCAGTCTATCATTTAAGCTCATTTTAGAACCCTACGCAGAAAATAGAAAAGCATTCAGCATGCATGAAAAATAGAAATTATATCCACATGAATTGTACTAAAAACATTCTGCTTACAATAACAAAGTAAAGGAAAGCTAGCTGATGTAACATAAAAGGACACTACAAATAGAAAAGAAAAGAAAATGCCAAACTACAACATTTGTGGCAATGGATTCATTTTCTTTAATCATAAACAACAAATCTGTCTAATTACATGTGGAGAACATGTAAATTTTTGTTATTCTCTTTTTGAAGAAACAGTTGGGCATTAGTCTGCAGCGTGTCATTAGAAGTATTTAAGAAAACAATATCCAAAATGGATTTTTTTTAAGAATATTCAATATGGAGTGAAAGATACAACGAACGTGTTAAGAAAAATATTTCCAAATTCTTATGAAAAGAGAATAACATAAAGTTGAAGTTATGCCTCTAAATAATAACTTAAGCTTATGAATTAAGAGTGCCACAGCCAAAATTATGCCTTGACCAATTTTACTCATCGTGAGCCCCTCGCCCCTCATTTTAGTTCTAATTTAATTAAAGAAAGTGAAGAACAAAGTTATGCAAAATTATGTTTAATTAATATTATAACCAATAATGACAATGTATTGAACAACAATGACAACGAAAAAAGTTACAGTCCCGCCCACCCAGCAACACGCACAATTGAGAGGGGAAAAGGAATAAGAGACCCAACCCCTCCACCACACGGGAAGGGAATCTACATATAGGTCATGACTTTTTTTAATAAAGCCCTTTGATAAAGAAAAGAGAAAATAACCCAAAAGAAAAAGAATAAGAGACCCAACCCCTCCTCCACCACATGGGAAGGAAATCGACGTAAAAGGTCAATGCACGACAACGTTGCACATGGCATATATATTTTTGAATTAAAAATAAGTCTATTGTTAAGGCGTCAAATCCAGGAAAAAGAAAAATGATAATGTGTGCTTGAAATTTTTAGTTTTAAAACACCCATCAAGTTAAATTTAGAAGGACAATTTTTTTGGAAAAGAGACAAAAATTAAAAATAATTTGAAAAGTCGATCAAAAAAAATTTAATTAGCAAAACCGACCAAGTTATGCCACGTCAGCACCAAGGACACTGACTGGACGTCCCTCATTCTTGACGGAGCTTTTTCTTGGCCGCACTTGGGTGGCAGCCAATTTGGTGGTCACTTATACAAATTGGCCCAATGGGCGTTTTCGACTTGACCGCATTTGCCAAGCGCGGCCAATTTGATGGTCACGTCACTTACATAAATTGGACACACTTAGCAAGTGCGGCTAATTCAATGGCTTATTACTCAGCCGCGTCTTTCCTTCCCTATACAGACTTAGCAAAACTTATTCCTGGATTTACTCAGTTCAATTGGCCGCATATGGACACACTCAGCCGCGTCTTTTTCCTGGATTTGACGCCTTAACAATAGACTTATTTTTAATTCAAATATATATAACTTGGAGTGGCAAGTGTGGCTAAGTGTGTAAGCATCATGCAGTCTTTCCTTCCCTATAAATTGGACACACTTAGCAAGTGTGGCTAAGCGTGTCCAATTGGCCGCACAAAACCAATACATCCATATGCGTCATGGGTGAGATGATGATCACACTGCATGATGTGACAGTCACCACGGACCTACATATTAACGAGAGCCCAATATGGCAAGATGAACGACGTGTACCACATGAGGAGAGTTGATGGAGCGGCAACTGGGACACACATCCACTTAGAACCAAGGAGCCACGGTGAAGCTTAGATAGGTGCGAGAAACATTTATGGTTTTTCCTAATGGAGCCACATGGGTGTAGATTAAGCAATATGATCGGACCTATATGCTACATATGATCGGAACCTTATTGGTTCCAGATCCAAACAAAAGATCGGTGCGCCTTCGTTGGTTGGCGAAGCTGGAGAATTTTGATGGTATTGGAGGGTATTGCTGGGGAAGTAGTGCATGCATACATGTACTCTGAGTTAAGTAAGGTGGCAAAAAAGGAAACAGCTAATTTATACGTATACGACACCTTGTTGCAAGTATACAATTTTTTCCTTATGTAAAATTGTGATTTACATATATATGTTAACAGCGGTGACAAATTCATATTTACAGGTATGCCCTGTGAGAGATTGCATATAGAAAGGCCCACAACAACCAAAATATATTGAATGGCACTGTCCCCTTAGGGTGCAAGTGGAACGTGTCGTGAACATTTCGGGAAACTCCTCAAGAAAACCTCAAGATGTATAGAAATGAGCTTGACTTGTTAGAGAGCACATGGTATAGAGATATAAATTTTATATTGTTAGTTGAAATAATGATATATACATATTACGTAGTTTAATGATTTATTTTTGCCATTCATGCCTATTAGGTTATCTGTGAGCCATATAATGGGCGATTCGAGAATCTTTCGGCTTTATATTTAGCAAATCCTGAGATCTGGTGTGCGCGGATATCCTAATTCTGCTGAGAGGATGTGGAGATGCTTGTACCAGACCGCATTATGAGGCAATTTGGTTTATCTCAGCGCATTCCAATTGCGGTCCCAGTCATACCAATGAAAACCAGTAAAACACGGGTTGTTGCCGCCGTGGAGCCTCTCACGGAGTGGATGCACAGAGAAGAACATGTTAAGGAGTAGGGTGTCATAGCTTTACATATTTATATAGAATGTTATTGGCGATCACCAGGCGGTGGATATATACTAAAAAAAGAGCCCCTGTTAGCGTAGATACCACGTGGTCCCATCAAGTGCCAACTGGTAAATAGTAGCTTCATACTTAATTTTTTCGTTTTTAATTTATGCTTTTTGAAACTTATATGCTTCTTTATCAATTGGTTTTACAAACGACGCATTAGTTGACGTATAGTATATGGCAACACGGTGATTACAAGAACATGTCACAACTTTATATAGTTCAATTCAGAGTAGGTCGATGAGGCGTTACATCATACACAACATCTTTCAGAAGGTGCAAAGACAAGTCACATTCGACAATTTCATAGGAGGGATGACGTCGGCCCTTCGCAGCAACATCAAACTAAAGGGGATGACGTCGGCCCATCTCAGCCGTAGCAGACTTATGTGGATGATGATGACAGTCTCAGCAGCATCAGACGGACGGGGATGTTGACAGCCCGTCGCAGCAGCAGTACACACAACCACGAATGAAAGGGGACACAACAACACAAGCACGGTTGCATGTATACATTCGTCGTTTGCGATCAACCGTGCAACAATTGTTTCGTCAAGGATAGTTGTGATCACCCACGAATATTCCTAAATTAGCTACAATGTATATTCAAAATAAATAGCATTTTTTAATGTGCAAGTACATGTTGCATGTCAAGTTCCCAATTTTGAATTGTATATATAAATGGGAATGTGGGAATAGATTATTTATGTAAATGGACTGTCCTTTATCCTAGCAAATGGTTGTGATGAATGGACACTGAATAATTTTGAATTGTGTGTCATGTGTGATAAATGTGATATGTGTGATATGTGTGATACGTGTGATATGTGTGGATATATGTATTACATGTGCTACATGTTACATGTATGAGATATACGTGGTACATGTGAGACGTGCTATATGTGTGGAAGATGTGATGCAGCAGCAGCACATGCCCCTCACCTCCTGGAATCAGCTGCAGCCTATGATCTTAGCTGATCCTGTGAACTAGAAAAACCGTTTAAATTTGCCAAATGCGGCCATTTTGAACTGGCTTAATTAGCTGTTGCACTTGGCAAGTGCGGCCAATTTAAATTGGCTTTTCCACACTTCAAACTGGCCGCATTTGTCAAGGCTGCCAATTTGAGCTGCCTTTCACACAGTTCAAATTGGCCGCATCTAACAAGTGCAGCCAATTTGATTTGCTTTTCCAGCAACCAGCAGCACCTGAGAGCGGCTCTCAGCTGCTGCTTATGGGAGCAGCAGCTACTGCTGCCATGCCATGTGCTGTTGCTACTTAGCATTGCACACAAATCACATTCAAATCACCCTCACGCATCATGTATCACATATATCACATATATCACATATTACACACATAATATCACATATATCACATATCAAATATCTCACATATCTCACATATCTCACATACATCGCATTGATTAAATTGAATTCATCACAAATACATAGCCCATAGAGTATATCACATCACATATAATCTTAAAATTTAACTCACATCTAGATCTACTATAAAGTACATCAAAATCTCAAAATTGATCTTCATTCCAATGATGGTAAAAATCCAACATTGCAAGAAGCGACATTGGCTTCATCGGGCTTCTTCATATGACGCCATATACATTCATTCTGAAGAGGATAAAATCAAACATTGCATCAGGCATAGGAATCGCCTCCTCCATGAAATGAAGTCCTACAATATTGGAATAAATTAGAACACACGTAATATCGCAAGTAATATAAAATACATGAATTGTAAAATAAACTAATGCTTGCGTGTGGGGAGGATTTCAGCAACGTGATTTGTAATGTCCGAGCTGATGACAATTGCTACATCTATTCTGCATGTTGCCCTAATGAAGAATATCCATGCCTTATGAATCTGAGCCAATGGATGCCGACCTAGAGGTCTTCTTTTGTTGGGGGAGTTAACATTCGACCATCCCAATCCTTCTAATAACGTGCATCGGGTATGGGGTAAAATATGGAAGGCGATATGTTCTTGCACTATACCATGGCGAACAAAACAATCACTATGATATGTTTGCACAATATTCCTGGCTGGACGTTGCGACGATCACATGGACACATGTCATGTTCTGAAACATATGAATATTACAAGTACAGCTGCAACGTTCGCCATGCATCGTCACGGTATAAGCCTTCCTTATCCACTACCTGTAATTCATAATCAGCAAATCGTGAGATAAAGCAAAACCATGCATCTTGCACATGTGCCCCCAAAATCTCCTCTGTTTTTGGAGTGAAATTTGTATTCCTCTCATGTCCATCAAGACGACGATGGTAGAAATATTTTTTTAACATGTTAAAGGTTCTTGCAATCAACGCTTATATATAGCGCTTTAGCTCCTTTGAGAACCACATTAAAGCTCTCAAAACAATTGATTGTCATGATACAGTAGTGTTTCCCACCATTTTCATGTATAGCCTACCCCCTTGTCTCCCCATGCAAGTTTGCAGTTATCCACTCATGTTGCAACGGACTCTACTCTGATCTTTGCACGATAATCATTGTATTTAAGCAAGTTTGATGTATTACCAGTCCACCAAAAGTTTCTTTTCAATATTACTGTTCGGTATCCATTCAACTTAAAATTTGCGACGATATCTCGAAGAAAATACCGATGGTATCTATTTGTCGGTCATCCCGCTCACAGTGCTCTAGGAATATATTTCACTTTATCGGAAATAAAGGTAACCATTCGATGACGATAAGCACTAAGTATATATATATACAACTGAAAAATCACTTCCAATTTTCTTGGTTCTCAGCCGACACAAAAGCAAATGCTAAAGGAAATAGCCCACCATTTGCATCCACTATTGTGGCCACAAGTAACCAACCAGCATATTTTACATATAAATGTGTGCCATCAATATTTAGGACTGACCGACAATGCTTGAAACCTTTAATTGAAGGTCCAAATTCAATGAATGCCTTTGTGAATTGTGCCACTCCTGACTTGATAATGGCGTATGTGATTTTGTAAACTGTTCCAGAATTGCTTTCTGCAATGACCTCTAAATACTGTGGGAACTTCTGATATGACTCATCTCAATCACTAAATATCTATGATAATGCTTTCGATCTAGCCATCCATACTTTGTAATATTAAATTCTAATCATTAACATGGTGTGTATATCATCTTGGATTTCTATCGGTGTCAAATCAATCTGTCTTTACCATTGACATAATCATGTTACTAATGAACGCTTCTGTAGCTTTATTATGATCTGTACTCAGCGTGTTATTATTGAGAAATGTTTTGCACCTACTTTCGATATCTTGAACTTCCAACTGGTTCTTTTTCCTACATCTACATAAATCCTTCACAAACAATTTCAATTCGCATCATCTTTGATTTACAGATTCACCTTGAAATTTAGGCCACATATCACATAATAGCATGTCTTAATTGTCTTGATTGGTTTGAATGAAACATTGTGCTTGATGCTACATTCCGTTACTGCTTTAATCAAGTTGGTCTTTGTATCATATAGATCACCAACTTTAAACATTCAGATATCCATGTAAATCCTTGCATCTTTCCTACTATTTATCATAACTGTTGCATTTACACATTACTTCTCTTCCGCTTATTCTAGCAACGACTCTTCAAATGCCACATTTGTGTTGTTAGCAACCGATTGTTGTATCAATACGGTATCATCTTCGTTCATATCTGCATCATAATGCATGATATCCTCCCTTGCACCGTCATGGTAGTCGTTATCGGTGCCATCATTTTTTCATCCACCTGTCTTGCCATAAAAGTGGTAGCTCCAACATGTGTTAGTCTGCAAATATATTCAGGCATCACATTCGATTGATTGAGCATCGACTCCAGCACACATGGGCCTTGCATGTATGTTGAGTATGTTGCATGCCCTCTATATTCAGGAATTTGAATGCCAAACCTCTACAATATTTCACTTGCTAATGACATATGAAAACATGCAATTTTAGAAAATTAAATTTACATTTTAAAGATATCATATAAAAGTTCGCAATACTTGCATGATTTCGATATGTACGCATCCATATTCTCATCATTCTCTTGTGAATAGTACGAACACCATTCTCCCATCATGTTCTCTGGATGATGATACTCTTGGTTTGGAGAAGAAGACATAAATCCTACTGAGTTGTTCTCCAAATCAAGCATACGAGCAAATGAGCTGCATGCTTCAATCAATTAGGTGTTGATTATTGCATCTATCTCTACGTAAATTTCAACTGACCGTTGACATGGCCCCAAGATGAATAAACCTCCATATCGTTGTCATCGGAGATCATCACAGCTGTAGACATGCCTTCTATTACCAGCCAGTTGCACACCAATTTCAACGCATACTCATGACCTCTGATCTTTGTAGCGTTATATATCCAATCTATTAGCTCGGTATATGTTGACGGTCTTCTTAGCATAATTGATTTAACTTTCCCTACGACATATGTCGGGTCGTGATTGTCAGCTAAATCACATAAAATATTTCTTATTTAGAGTAATGGAAAAACCTTACAATGATGGAAATTGATCATTAATCGGGCTAGATCCGGTTGTCTCTTGCCTTATTCTTCTCCTGATCATGTCAGCTCCAGTGATTGTTGACTGAAAGAGTTTATTCTTGCTTTTTTCTATCCCAAACGGTTGGTGGCTATGGGTTTCTTTGACAAATGAGGAGATGTTGTGGGTGGCCCTATATGTGTAAATTGGCCGCATTTACCAAGTGCGGCCAATTAACAGGCATGTGGCTTAAGTCATGGGGTACCCGACCTACTGGCCGCACTTGTCAAGTGCGGCTAAGTCGGCTGATGGCCATCCAACCAATTGGCCACACTTGGCAAGTACGACCAAGTCAAAAAATGCCCCGTCAACGGTGATGGGCGTCCAGTCAGCACCCCGGTTCAGCACCCCGGTTGCTGACGTGGCGAAACGTGGTCGGTTTGCTAAATATTTTTTGCAGTCTATTTTTCAAATTATTTTTAATTTTTGTCTCTTTTCCAAAAGTTGTCCAATTCAGAAACCAGTAACACAAATTGAACAAATAACAAGGATTCATACATGATATAGAAAGCTCCAAGAACAGTGGCAGGATTTTTCTTATGAATGCAGAATGCAATAGTAAGTAAATTTCGATAAATTAATTGTTTTTAACCGAAAACGATATGCAGTGCTACTTGTTACTCAACTGCAAAGTTAACAAGCATGAGACCACGACGATAATACAACCAACGTAAGAAATTAATTTTCCCTAAGATTATGTAAATAATTATAAAGTAGACAATTTTTTACCTTGAAGAAGAGATGAAAATTTGGACAATTTTTCGCTGGAGGAAACGAATCCTTCAATATCTTCTTGAAATCAGCAATCGAAATGTTAGTGGGAACCGATAGAACGATCGATTCTCCCTCGAGACTTCGGACTTCGATGTGTCTCCCCATCGATGTCGCTCTCGTCCGCCCTTGCTCTCTCGACCGATCACTTCAAAGCCCTAAACGGAGAGGTTCTTCGCGTTGAAGGTGGTGGACACGTGTAAGCAGATGAATGGGCAGCGCAGTGTTTGTTCGGAAGTGCTGCAAAAGCCCACGTACGTTTTTGTTCTGCGCGCATAATCACTATTTGCAAGTTTACCATTCAAAATTGGCAATTGCTACATGCACCTCAAAAACTAATGTACATGTAAAATTCAGTGCAAATATTTGCTTAATTTGGAAGAAAGAGAATTTGATTTGAGGCTATGAGATGACATGATAACTTTTTTTGACAAATTATGGTACATGCACCTCATTCGTTGAGGTGCATAGAGCATCTCTCTCAAAATTTAAACCAATTCTATCCTAGTCGTCTCCGTCCTGACCCCGCTGCCGAGTTTTTAGGGTTTGAGGAGTTCGTCGGTGGGAAGATGAATAAGCGCGGATTTTGTTGGTGGGAATTTGAGTTGAGGGAATATCACTGTCGTCCTCATACTCGGCATCGTTGCCGAAGTTTAACAAACTACCATCGCATCATCTTCAACCCCAAGATGAAGAAGCGTGTTAATGTAGATCGAAGATGGAGATTGTTGTCGTGGCGTGAGTAGGGAATTTGACTAGCGGGAATATAACGCCACATCGCATCATCTTCAACCCCACATCACGTCGATGATGAGGATGGCGGCTGTTGATGGAGATCAACGGAGGAGATTGGCGTTGATGGAGATCGGAGATCAGAGATCGAAGAAGGAGATTGGCAGAGCAAAATCAACCAGGAAGTGGAGGGGACATCTGAGGAGGTGTGTCGGAGGAGGGCATGCGACAGAGGGGGCGTCAGAGGGGGGTGACGAAGAAGGGCTGGTGGTGTTAGATGGCGTGGCGAAGGGGGCGGATGTCGTTCACTGGGGACGTTGGAAGAGGGCTGGTAGAGGGCTAGTGGAGGAAGTGGCGTCAGAGGAGGGCCGGCGGCGGAGGTCTGGTGGCGGCGGAGGGGGCGGCTGCCGTTATCCCATTTGCTCACCGCGCACAATAGGGCATTTCAGAATTTTTGAAAAGTTATGTGCGGTGAGTAAATTTGAGTGGCAAACTTATAAATAAGTAGATAAGTGGTTGTGCATGCGAGTAAAACGGTATGTGCGCGTTGCAACTCCCTACATTTATTTACAAGTTTGCCAAAATGTAATATGTAGTAACTAGGAATTACCAGAGTGTCTGTAGTGCACGGGGACTGCTAGTCCCTAGCAAAGTGAGTGAACATTCCAGAAATATAGCATACACACCACATTACATTCAATGATCATAAAATGAATTAAAAATAGCATTACCCCACAAAGTCCAACAAATATCATGTGTTTTTATGAATTAATGCAAAAACACACACTGTCACCCCAATCCACACATATTTAGTAATACACAAATTCATGCATGCAATTGTTTAACTATTTGGGTAATCAAGTGTCCTATGTTATAAATCTTCTAAGATTAGGCCATCACAACATCTAACTCACTATAAGCTTGTAATCTTGAATCTACTCAACACATATCCAATTTTATTGTAACTGTCACTTTTCCGACCGTACGTATTTTAGCGCGTAGCGTCGTTTCGTGTGCGTTTTGTGCTTTCGATTTTTATTATTGTTGTCCGTAGTCCAGACGAGTGACCGGACCCCGTTTCTACGATCCTCTCGGAGGCGTGATCATCCCAGTATTTTCCTTTTTATTTTTGGATGTCCCGGGGTGAAGTTGCAAAATCAGGATATTATATATATGTTATTTGTTTTTCTTAATCACTTTCTGTTTTTAAAACCTAAACTATATTTTAAAAAAATGATTTGATTTCCACTTACGTGGCCAACTCAACCTATATTTATATTAATAAATTCTCTAACCTAAATACTATTATTTCCTTAAGCCTAATCCACTGAGCACTTCTAGTTTTTTTTCTTTTTGTTAAGGGTATCAAATCAAAATTTTTTAAACGGGAGCAGTCAAATCCTAACTTTTCCCCAAGATCCTGTAACCGTGCATTTCTCTCTCTAACCACTTCCCACGTCTCTTTCCCACCCCACGTGATGCCTCCCCCTATTCTATTTAAAACCTAAACCTAGGTTGAATGATAAGGAGCAGCCTACCTAATATTATAAGCCCAGTTCGAAATCTTCGTTCTCTCCCTCATATATCTCTCTCCCCCGTAACTCCTCGGAGACGAACCCACCGGCCTCCCCAAGATCGCGCGACGACCCACCGGCCTGCCCCTTGCGTCGGCCTCCCCACGCGACGGCGGCGCCAGGCCGCGGCCACCTCCAGGCAACCGCCAACTTTCCCACTGTCTTTCACAGGCCGCCGACCACCTCCCCTCCATTTCTCCACGCCGGAAGCCTCCTGAACCCTTTCCCCGACGCTTGCTGCTGCCCCTCTCGCCGTGAGCAACCACCGACGTCTTCCGCTTGCTGCCGCAGCCCGGAGCCGTTGCGCCGCCTTGCTATCGGAGCCGTTTGCTCTTGCCGCTGTTCCTCCCGCTGCCACGAGTCGTGTGCCCCTCTGCCCTACTCCACGCCGCAGCGAGCACCTCGGGCCACTGCCTCTTGTGTAGTCGCCTTGCTGTTTTGTTGTTACTATCGCTGCCCTCCGTTTCTGTGACCGTCTCGCTATGCTACCCACAGCCGAGTCGATCCGACGACCATTCTTCACTGCGCTACCCGTAGTAGGAGAATCAGAGCGAAGGCGACACGATACGCTGCCGTTTTCAGATACGACGTCAAAGCTTGCACGTGACCGCTGAGCCAGGTTGGTCCCCCGAACTCATAGCAAACCCACACCGTAGCAAAACTAAACCCTAACTAAAAAATCGGACAACTGTAAATAAATTTAATTTCTGCTCTCTTAAAACGATGTGGAACCGTAGACCGACGTTTGGACTTTTTGACTGTGCACTTAGGATAGAATCGTCGGATAGGCTAAACGGACAACTCGACTCGTGACTGTTAGGGTTGCCACGTTCAACCTAGAAATGAACTTAAATAGGAATTTCTAAAATCGCGACCTGACACCGTCGCCGTGACTGTTTCAGACGGACTACCGCGGACGCGACGACTGGACGAGACGCCCCAGACGGATGACACCCTCGCCACCGCAGGCAAGTGTACCCACTTGCGTTTTGACCGTGTCTTGGTCTTAAATTGTTAGAACTGTTAGACTGTGAGTGTAAAGATCCGAACGTGAAATGATAGCATCCGGGTCACTCTGACGACTTAGACTTGACGACAAAGTCTAAGTCCGATGAACAACAACTTGTGACACCGTAGGATTATCTTGTGTGTGCGTGCGTGTGGACACCCTAGAATAACTTTTCCATACACTTGTCATGTCGTGTCCTATCACACAAAAAGCCTTCGGGCGTTTCAGATGCTCTCCTTGCGGGAGTGATCTCCGTGATACAAAAAGCCTTCGGGCGTTTCAGATGCTCTCCTTGCGGGAGTGATCTCCGTGCTACAAAAAGTCTTCGGGCGTTTCAGATGCTCTCCTTGCGGGAGTGATCTCCGTGATACAAAAAGCCTTCGGGCGTTTCAGATGCTCTCCTTGCGGGAGTGATCTCCGTGATACAAAAAGCCTTCGGGCGTTTCAGATGCTCTCCTTGCGGGAGTGATCTCCGTGATACAAAAAGCCTTCGGGCGTTTCAGGTGCTTCCCTAGCGGAAGTGATCTCTGTACTTCTTGTCCTGAGTTCTGGGGTTTGGGGTAGGGTTGAGCGTGCGCACGGGGAGAGGGTCTGATCCCCCTCAACCTGTAAGGCGTGAACCCTTCGTGTCTCACGTGTCGTGTCGTGTCCGACTTGTCTCGTCTGTCTTCGTCTTGTCCTGACACCTTTAGGTTAGTCCCGTAGTCAGTAGCACACGCGGTTAGTCCCGTAGTCGGTAGCACACGCTACGACTACTGCCTGCTACGCTTTACTTTCTTGCTATGTTACTTCTTTTGTTACTTTGTTGTAACCCCAGCATGCTAATCAACTAGTAAAACGATGTTTAATAGTTCAGTACACTTGCAGTAGAGTCTAACTTTTGTTGTAGACTTTACGTGATGTACAGTTCCTTTCTTTGGTGCTGTACGTCAGGTGTCGAGCCGGAGTACGACGACCAGACCGAGCTGCCCGAGGACGTAGAGCCGGAGGATGTCGATCCTGAGTACGTGCCTGAGGACGACCAGAGTTAGAGATCCCCACTGCTGATTCCGGAGGTTCCATCTTAGTTGTTGGGTGCGTAGCACCTTTTGTTTTCCTGTCTAGGTTGGGTGCTTGCACCGGTAGTTTCCTTTTTCCGTAGTTGTAGCCCTTCAGGTGTTTTAGACTCTTTGTACTTTGGATATTTAATTTGGAATAAAATGAATCGTCTTTCTTTTTCGTACTTTTATTGTTCTGTACTAAAATGCAGGGACCTGTACCTTCGACTTGGAGTACCACACAGACGCTTATTGGGTCCGGGCTTCTCGCCCCGGCCTAAGCGGGCCTTAGTCACGCTTCGCCTCCGTTGTTTTAGGAAGCGGGGCGTGACAGGTTTTAGTGGTGGCCCATGCAGGTCCCACCCCATTCTTTCTGCAAGTACAGAACAATAGGAGTCAGGACATTCATTTTATGATATCCAGTAATCGTACGAGTCTAATCTCTGTATTTCTTGACAATAGGATGGCAGGACGACGCGTGACCCGATTCGGGAACTCAGGCGATGGAGCTCCGGAAGACCAGGGCGGAGAGTTCCGTCAGTTTCTCGGCGTGATGAGAGAGATGCTGGAGGTGCAGCATCAGTTGGTTCAGCAGTCCCAGCGTGCTGCCCAGGCTCCCCCAGTTTCACCACCACCACCTGCCCCTCGAGCTGCTCCAGGAGTGAAGCAGTTCAACGAGCTTCAGCTGAGGACATTTTCGGGGAAAGAAGGACCCCTAGCTGCTGACGAGTGGATCCAGAGCACGGAGGAGAAGTTAGTTGCTGCGAAGATTCCTGACGATACTCGAGTGGAGATAGCGAAGATGCAGCTGACGGAGAATGCGAGGAACTGGTGGCGCATCGAGGAGAGGCGTCTTGAGAAGCCAGTGGGATGGAAGACCTTCAGGTCTATGTTCAAGGATAAGTATTTCACCAAGTCTGCTAGGTTGGGTGCTTGCACCGGTAGTTTCCTTTTTCCGCAGTTGTAGCCCTTCGGGCGTTTTAGACTCTCTGTACTTTGGATATTTAATTTGGAATAAAATGAATCGTCTTTCTTTTTCATACTTTTATTGTTCTGTACTAACATGCAGGGACCTGTACCTTCGACTTGGAGTACCACACAGACGCTTATTGGGTCCGGGCTTCTCGTCCCGGCCTAAGCGGGCCTTAGTCACGCTTCGCCTCCATTGTTTTAGGAAGCGGGGCGTGACGCATGTTGAGCTCCTTCTGCGATGATGCATACTGCCGACTGGAGGATTCAGCAGGAGCTGAGAGAGATGAATTTGGAGGTTGTCCTACCTGGTGTGGTTCATTCGTTCATGAATTTGCAGATTCAGTCCACGATCGTGGATCGGATCAAGGCAGCACAGGCAGGAGATCCGAAGCTGCAGAGGATCAGGAGGCAGGTTGAAGCTGGACTACGGACGGAGTTCGTGATTCATGAGGATGGTTCGCTGCGGTACGGCAGCAGACTCTGTGTACCTACAGGTGATGTTCGTGAGGAGTTGTTGAGCGAGGCTCATAGCTCGCCATATTATATACATCCTGGAGGCACCAAGATGTATAAGGACCTCTGTCTGAATTATTGGTGGATTGGCATGAAGAGGAGTGTGGCATGAAACGTTGCCAAGTGTTTGATATGCCAACAGGTGAAGGCTGAGCACCATCGTACTGCTGGGTTACTGCAACCGCTTCCTATTCCGGAGTGAAAGTGGCAACATATTAAGATGGACTTCGTGACTGGTTTACCTCGGACCCCGAGGCAGAACGACGCAGTTTGGGTGATCGCAGATCGGTTGACCAAGTCTGCGCACTTTATCCCATTCCGAGTGGGCCAGTCTACGGAAGCTTTGGCGAGGAAATATCTGGAGGTAAATTTCTTTTTACTTCTCTTTTAATTTCCTCTTGAGTTGGTAGTAACGTAGACCGTGTACGTGCAGGAGATTGTACGCTTACATGGAGTCCCCGTGAGCATTATGTCTGACCGAGACCCGAGATTCACATCTCAGTTCTGGAGAAGTCTGCAGGAGCATTTGGGTACGAGTCTGAGTTTCAGCACGGCGTACCACCCGCAGACTGATGGCCAGTCCGAGAGGACTATTCAGATACTGGAGGATATGCTGCGAGCTTGTACGCTCGATTTGAAGGGATCATGGGAGGACCATCTCCACTTGGTGGAGTTTTCATATAACAACAGCTACCAGGCGAGCATCGGCATGGCGCCGTTTGCTGCCTTATATGGGAGGAAGTGTCGATCGCCACTGAGTTGGGATGACATTGGAGATCGGGAGCTGTTGGGTCCGGAGATGATAGTTGAAGCTGTGGATATCGTGAGAGACATCAGGGAGAAGCTCAGAGTTGCACAGGATCGTTTCAAGCATTGGGCTGACGCCAAGAGGAGACCGTTGGAGTTCCAGCCTGGAGATCACGTCTTCCTGAAGATCTCTCCGAACCACGGAGTCATTTGTTTCGGGAAGAAGGGAAAGCTGAGTCCAAGGTTTATTGGACCTTTTGATGTGCTGGAGCGCGTGGGAGCAGTGGCCTACCGCCTTGATCTGCCACCATCCTTAGAGGGAGTTCACGACGTATTCTGTAACGGCCTGTATTTTCCTAAAAATATTTAAATTAAGTATTTAGAGTAATTTCATTTTAATTGTATTTTGTAATGGTTGATCAGGAGTCTTAACCTAATTTCAAAATTTCTTATAAAAATATTTTGAAGTACCAGACTAGTTATGGAGTATTTTAGTAAAATCGGATTTCATCAAATACCTCTAAAAGATCTGATAAAAATTCATTTTCAGATATTGCAGTTTTGACTCAATGAATTTATTTTCTATACAAACGTCTTCAAAACGTTTTCAAACTTCCGTAGTAGCATCCTATGATCATTTAGGGCTCTCCACATTAATTTCGTAATTTTCTGACCTCATTTCAATAGAGAACCCGCAAACCCGCTTTCTAAATGTTTTGGCCAAAAACTAGTATCCCAGTAGCCCAAACCCTGAAACGGTCTTCGTATTCACGATCCTCGTGACGATACGATCCCGTGGGTATGTTTTCGTAATTTTTCGGTCACGTTTACTAGTATGGGCATTTTCGTAATTTCGTTACACTAATGACCTTCACTAATGAGGTTTTTCCTTACTAATTACCTTTCTAATTACCCCTACCTCAGCTAACCCCGATCCCTATCTAACTCTCACACTCAGCTAACACACACACCCCTCATCTACCCCTCTCATCTACCCCTTTTTCTTAAACCCTATATATAAACCCACACCCCTCTTCATTTTAACCAACACACAGCCTCTCTCTCTCTCTCTCTCTCTCTCTCTCTCTCCACGGTTTCGTTCAAAACCCCACTCTCCCGCTCTCTCTATCACTCGTTCTCTCTCGCCCTCTAACGCTCGCTCCCCGGCGGCCATCATCGCCGCTTCGCCTCCACGCTGCGTCGTCACACCGCCACGACGCTCGAGAAGCCCCGACTGCCGCCTCCGACGCAAGAGCAGCCGAGCAGCGCCTCCGTGTGGCCATCGCCACCAGTCGCATCGCCTTCCATCCCCGAGTCACGGCCGCCTCCCCCCGTGACTTCACCACCGCTTTGATCGCGAAGCCGTCCCCTCCGACCACCGAACTGCCCGCTGCGACGTCGAAGCCCACGACGCTTCACCGACGACACCGCCCATCGCCAGCAAAGCCCGCTCACGGCCAACCCCACCGCCCATCGCCGTGACCACCGACATCCACGACGTCGTCCGCCCCGCCTCGCCGTCGCCCACGTCACCTCCGCCCATCGAGCAGCTCCGCCGTCATCGCCCTCCGCCCCCACGCCCACGTTGCTCCGACGAGCACCACGCCCCTGCATACAACTGTTAACGAAGAAACAGGGTAATGACAAACTTGTAAATATAACGTAATATCGTATTTTCGTTTTTAATTAATTATTAAATAGGGTTTATTGGTTTTAAATCCATAACTAATTATATAAGCCCTAGAAAAAATGTGAGACTAGCTCCAGAAAATCAGAAATAACATTCTGGACCCAATGGCGCTAGTTTCATCTCAATCCGACGCTTAGTTTTTCCAGAATTAATTTTAAACCTAAAAGATAAATACCTGATTTTCGTTCAAAAATCCGTATCTTCTTATTTTTACTTAAACTAATACTTGAGAAAAATATGTGTGATAATACTCTCCGAGATGGTCGTTTTGACACCTTATTTGTAACATTCCGATGCAGATTGCATCCAGAATAAATTGTGGAATAAATACTTTACTAATTGGAAAACAGATTTTAAATTGTTTTTGAGCTTTTAAAAATTCTAAAAATTATTATAAGCCTCAGAAAAATATTCCCTCTTGCAGTAAAACTTTTTTTTTATCATATATAGTCTATATAAAATTTTAGAATCGTTTTCGACACCGTTTCATTCAGTTTTAAAAATCAAAATGATCGAATTATTTAAATAAAAATGTAGCGTTCTTTACCCGAGTATTTTTGTGATTGCAGGTACCAATCCTCGTGCACCAGCTCTTCCAGCTCCAACCTCGTCTTGCCACGACGAGCTCGAAATTAGTAAGTCACGACAGATTCTAAGTTCAGAAAACTAGTCTACTGTGCTTGCATGAACTTGTGACACTTCACCACTTATAGCCTCGAACGGCTATTTGACTTGAACCAAACTAGAGAACTAAAATGAAAGTAATCTACCAAAGATTACTTTACCAACTTTCAACTTTCGTGGTTGTAGCACGCAACTATCAACTTGGGTAAATTGTGTGCTAGCCACACTACCACGTGCTCAAAGCACGGAAGTAACAGCTTTTGGTGTTGGACTTGTCTTTATCCTACTTGCTGGTTTTCAATGAGGAAGTGAACCAGTTGACCTGGTGTGACTAACATGTGGAACATCCTGTGGAACAATCTTGTGAAGAACTTGTACTTGACACGTCACCGGGGTTTCGGGGTAACTCACAGTTGCGAGAGTACGGGAGTGACTAGAGTTCGATCTACATGTCAAGATGCCTGTGTTTCGGCCTCCTGTCTAGCTTGCCTGTGTTTCGGTAAACCATCCTGCTGCCTAGGTACCGGCATTCGTCTGGGGTAGCACCCAGGCAAGAGACGAACTGAACGGTCACATATTGTACTCTCTTACTTGAGTCACGTAGTTCTAGTGTAGCTTGCACAGTTACTTTCTTTACAGTACTTGCACTTTACTTTCCTTACCAGTACAGTTACCATACTTGCCTCACTTTACTTGCCAGTACAGTCACCTTTACTTTACGCATTCCATGCACGTTACTTTCTACACTTGTACAGACACTGCACCATACTTTACTTTACTTTCACTTTAGTCTGCTTGTACGTAGTTACCTTTGTCATACTTGTACAGTACCTCTTTTTCTTAATTTAGAATTGTTGCGACTTACCTACGGTTCCATCTCCGTGGCACCGCAGACGACGTTACATATGGAGGTAGATGCTCTTGAGTTAATAGCGCCATACTTCGACCATGAGACCGCAGCTTTCAGAGCTATTTTCAATTGTGTACTTTTCTTCTTTCATGTATCATTGTTGGTACACTTGTACAGGATGGATTGTAATATTTGGACACTATTTGGGTATTTTTGTACATCTCTGCATCGTGGCTATTTTAATTTCACCGGTTAACTGCTGAACTTGCGCAAATATCAAATAAGTAACGGGCCCCCGAGAGCGGGTCGTTACAAGTTTTGGTGGCCCAACGCAGGTCCTCGCTGACTACCTCGTGAACATTATAGCAAGATCAGGATGTATAATATAAGATACTCAAATTAACCTCGAGTATGGGATGTCTCGAGTGTTCACCTGTATTGGATATACGGGTGAAGTATCCTTATTTCCATCTTCATTAGGTCTTCCTCACTTCCTTTGAACTCTTAACCCTTGCTTAGGAATTCGTGTTCCATTCTTGATTATACCTCTCTAGTACCCTCTTTTGCTAGCAGTTATAGTGATTTTTCATTGGTTGGATTATCTACCCACTTCATTACCTTTCCTTCAGTTGTTGATGGCACGCATTTAAATGATAAGCTTCCTTCAATGGACCATGATCTGGTCAATGTGCTTGGCTAAGTTTGCTGGATCAACCTAGCTAGACTAGGTGTAAGTGATCCTGGCTTAGTCACTTCCCTGGCCGTGTCCGCTGGACCGCAAGGACGTGAATCATGATTATGTAACGCCATCGATCTTCATCACTAGCACCCCTTTCTTTAGCTAGTGATTGCCTTCTGATCATTCTACTAATTCTTATAATTCTTCCTAATCACTTTTAGTTCATCTGAACTCTAGCTACGTTTATTCTAAGGAGGGTAGCATTCAATTTTCGATCACCAGGAGTTCGAATTCGACAACGGAAGCGAATCGAAGGACGCTCAGAAGTATTAAAGGATGGTAAGTGTAGGCTGTTTGCATCTTTTGAGCTAGTGTTTCTCTTCTAGCCCCTACTTCTATCTTGTACCCGTCTTTCTCTCTCCAAGGGTTTGATTTCCCTTCCCATCGACCACCTTTTCCCCCCCTCTTTATTTCTTTTGTCCGTTTCCCCACCTCGAGACCCGTTCCCGTCGAACCCTAACCTACCCTAACCCGACTTTCGGTGCCCCTTCCCCCCTTTTCTTTTAACCCCTCTCCTTCCTCCCCAAGCCACCCCGTGGTTCCCCTCTGCTTCGGCAAGCCCACTCCTCCTCCCCGGCCTCTCCCCCAAGCGAGCTCGATCGGACCTCGCATCGCCGCCCCCGATCTCCGATCCGCCGGCCTCACCCGAAGATCCGCCAGCTTCCGCTTCGCTCCATCCCGGAGGCCTTCCCCACCATGGATCGACAGCCAGTCGCAGCGCTCTTCGCCGTGGATCGCCAGCCGCCGATGGCCCACCAACGACCTTGGGGTCTGTTGGGCTTAGTAGCAACCCTCACCGCCACCCTTGCTTTGGCCGTGTGGTCGGGATATTGGGAACCCGCCGCCATTGGTATCATTGGGAGCTCCTTTTTCCGGGTTCTTCCCCCTTGAGCTGCCCAGCTTCGAGTGCTTCTTAGGGGTGCTCCTTAGTGCTTGTAGGTCCCTGAGTTTTTGGTCGTTGAACTGCTTAGGGCTGATGGTGTTTACCGTAGATATCGACTAATGGTGTTGGGAAGGAGTATCCTTAGGATTGGGTATTGGCATACTTTTGGGCTTAGGTGTTGAAGTTGGATGTCGGTCTTGTGCTCGGATTTGGGAGATGGATAGGATGTTGGTTTCTTGTTGGATGTTATGGAGACTGCTGGGACAAGTGATAGCGATGATCTTGACCCTCGAGAGTTGGCCTTATACTTGCCTGTATGTGTTGATCTAGGTACTGACTTGCAATCTGGTAGCATGGCAGATGAAGTCCTTTGTGTTCGGCTGGTTAAGTTGTAACAGTAAAGACGCACTAGGTTTATCCCTTACGTTTTTGTATGCTATGGCGATGATTTACATGATTGAGACCATGTAATCATCATTTATAGACGTTCTGTCCTCCTCTTTGGGGCTTGCTTCTGACTTGTCACCTTATGTCCCAAGTTCGATCAGATGTCATCATCATAATAGCTCTCCTTTTCGTGTAATGACATTATCTTATATTTTGGCTACTTGATAATATATATTAGTAACATCCCTTATTTTATTATCACATTTCATGTTATTTACAACCTGATTTACAAAGATTACTATCTTTTCAATCATTTATTTGCTTGAGCTTCTTTATAATATCAATTATTTTTCCGTGTACGGAATTATTTTAAGGAGGGTAGAATGTAACGACATGTATTTTCCCAAAAATATTTAAATTAAGTATTTAGAGTAATTTCATTTTAATTGTATTTTGTAATGGTTGATCAGGAGTCTTAACCTAATTTCAAAATTTCTTATAAAAATATTTTGAAGTACTAGACTAGTTATGGAGTATTTTAGTAAAATCGGATTTCATCAAATACCTCTAAAAGATCTGATAAAAATTCATTTTCAGATATTGCAGTTTTGACTCAATGAATTTATTTTCTATACAAACGTCTTCAAAACGTTTTCAAACTTCCGTAGTAGCATCCTATGATCATTTAGGGCTCTCCACATTAATTTCGTAATTTTCTGATCTCATTTCAATAGAGAACCCGCAAACCCGCTTTCTAAATATTTTGGCCAAAAACTAGTATCCCAGTAGCCCAAACCCTGAAACGGTCTTCGTATTCACGATCCTCGTGATGATACGATCCCGTGTGTATGTTTTCGTAATTTTTCGGTCACGTTTACTAGTATGGGCATTTTCGTAATTTCGTTACACTAATGACCTTCACTAATGAGGTTTTTCCTTACTAATTACCTTTCTAATTACCCCTACCTCAGCTAACCCCGATCCCTATCTAACTCCCCGAGTCACGGCCGCCTCCCCCCGTGACTTCACCACCGCTTCGATCGCGAAGCCGTCCCCTCCGACCACCGAACTGCCCGCTGCGACGTCGAAGCCCACGACGCTTCACCGACGACACCGCCCATCGCCGGCAAAGCCCGCTCACGGCCAACCCCACCGCCCATCGCCGTGACCACCGACATCCACGAAGTCGTCCGCCCGCCTCGCCGTCGCCCACGTCACCTCCGCCCATCGAGCAGCTCCGCCGTCGTCGCCCTCCGCCCCCACGCCCACGTTGCTCCGACGAGCACACGCCCCTGCATACAACTGTTAACGAAGAAACAGGGTAATGTCAAACTTGTAAATATAACGTAATATCGTATTTTCGTTTTTAATTAATTATTAAATAGGGTTTATTGGTTTTAAATCCATAACTAATTATATAAGCCCTAGAAAAATGTGAGACTAGCTCCAGAAAATCAGAAATAACATTCTGGACCCAATGGCGCTAGTTTCATCTCAATCCGACGCTTAGTTTTTCCAGAATTAATTTTAAACCTAAAAGATAAATACCTGATTTTCGTTCAAAATCCGTATCTTCTTATTTTTACTTAAACTAATACTTGAGAAAAATATGTGTGATAATACTCTCCGAGATGGTCGTTTTGACACCTTATTTGTAACATTCCGATGCAGATTGCATCCAGAATAAATTGTGGAATAAATACTTTACTAATTGGAAAACAGATTTTAAATTGTTTTTGAGCTTTTAAAAATTCTAAAAATTATTATAAGCCTCAGAAAAATATTCCCTCTTGCAGTAAAACTTTTTTTTATCATATATAGTCTATATAAAATTTTAGAATCGTTTTCGACACCGTTTCATTCAGTTTTAAAAATCAAAATGATCGAATTATTTAAATAAAAATGTAGCGTTCTTTACCCGAGTATTTTTGTGATTGCAGGTACCAATCCTCGTGCACCAGCTCTTCCAGCTCCAACCTCGTCTTGCCACGACGAGCTCGAAATTAGTAAGTCACGACAGATTCTAAGTTCAGAAAACTAGTCTACTGTGCTTGCATGAACTTGTGACACTTCACCACTTATAGCCTCGAACGGCTATTTGACTTGAACCAAACTAGAGAACTAAAATGAAAGTAATCTACCAAAGATTACTTTACCAACTTTCAACTTTCGTGGTTGTAGCACGCAACTATCAACTTGGGTAAATTGTGTGCTAGCCACACTACCACGTGCTCAAAGCACGGAAGTAACAGCTTTTGGTGTTGGACTTGTCTTTATCCTACTTGCTGGTTTTCAATGAGGAAGTGAACCAGTTGACCTGGTGTGACTAACATGTGGAACATCCTGTGGAACAATCTTGTGAAGAACTTGTACTTGACACGTCACCCGGGGTTTCGGGGTAACTCACAGTTGCGAGAGTACGGGAGTGACTAGAGTTCGATCTACATGTCAAGATGCCTGTGTTTCGGCCTCCTGTCTAGCTGCCTGTGTTTCGGTAAACCATCCTGCTGCCTAGGTACCCGGCATTCGTCTGGGTAGCACCCAGGCAAGAGACGAACTGAACGGTCACATATTGTACTCTCTTACTTGAGTCACGTAGTTCTAGTGTAGCTTGCACAGTTACTTTCTTTACAGTACTTGCACTTTACTTTCCTTACCAGTACAGTTACCATACTTGCCTCACTTTACTTGCCAGTACAGTCACCTTTACTTTACGCATTCCATGCACGTTACTTTCTACACTTGTACAGACACTGCACCATACTTTACTTTACTTTCACTTTAGTCTGCTTGTACGTAGTTACCTTTGTCATACTTGTACAGTACCTCTTTTTCTTAATTTAGAATTGTTGCGACTTACCTACGGTTCCATCTCCGTGGCACCGCAGACGACGTACATATGGAGGTAGATGCTCTTGAGTTAATAGCGCCATACTTCGACCATGAGACCGCAGCTTTCAGAGCTATTTTCAATTGTGTACTTTTCTTCTTTCATGTATCATTGTTGGTACACTTGTACAGGATGGATTGTAATATTTGGACACTATTTGGGTATTTTTGTACATCTCTGCATCGTGGCTATTTTTAATTTCACCGGTTAACTGCTGAACTTGCGCAAATATCAAATAAGTAACGGGCCCCCGAGAGCGGGTCGTTACAAGTTTGGTGGCCCAACGCAGGTCCTCGCTGACTACCTCGTGAACATTATAGCAAGATCAGGGATGTATAATATAAGATACTCAAATTAACCTCGAGTATGGGATGTCTCGAGTGTTCACCTGTATTGGGATATACGGGTGAAGTATCCTTATTTCCATCTTCATTAGGTCTTCCTCACTCTCTTTGAACTCTTAACCCTTGCTTAGGAATTCGTGTTCCATTCTTGATTATACCTCTCTAGTACCCTCTTTTGCTAGCAGTTATAGTGATTTTTCATTGGTTGGATTATCTACCCACTTCATTACCTTTCCTTCAGTTGTTGATGGCACGCATTTAAATGATAAGCTTCCTTCAATGGACCATGATCTGGTCAATGTGCTTGGCTAAGTTTGCTGGATCAACCTAGCTAGACTAGGTGTAAGTGATCCTGGCTTAGTCACTTCCCTGGCCGTGTCCGCTGGACCGCAAGGACGTGAATCATGATTATGTAACGCCATCGATCTTCATCACTAGCACCCCTTTCTTTAGCTAGTGATTGCCTTCTGATCATTCTACTAATTCTTATAATTCTTCCTAATCACTTTTAGTTCATCTGAACTCTAGCTACGTTTATTCTAAGGAGGGTAGCATTCAATTTTCGATCACCAGGAGTTCGAATTCGACAACGGAAGCGAATCGAAGGACGCTCAGAAGTATTAAAGGATGGTAAGTGTAGGGCTGTTTGCATCTTTTGAGCTAGTGTTTCTCTTCTAGCCCCTACTTCTATCTTGTACCCGTCTTTCTCTCTCACAAGGGTTTGATTTCCCTTCCCATCGACCACCTTTTCCCCCCTCTTTATTTCTTTTGTCCGTTTTCCCCCACCTCGAGACCCCGTTCCCGTCGAACCCTAACCTACCCTAACCCGACTTTCGGTGCCCCTTCCCCCCTTTTCTTTTAACCCCTCTCCTTCCTCCCCAAGCCACCCCGTGGTTCCCCTCTGCTTCGGCAAGCCCACTCCTCCTCCCGGCCTCTCCCCCAAGCGAGCTCGATCGGACCTCGCATCGCCGCCCCGATCTCCGATCCGCCGGCCTCACCCGAAGATCCGCCAGCTTCCGCTTCGCTCCATCCCGGAGGCCTTCCCCCACCATGGATCGACAAGCCAGTCGCAGCGCTCTTCGCCGTGGATCGCCAGCCGCCGATGGCCCACCAACGACCTTGGGGTCTGTTGGGCTTAGTAGCAACCCTCACCGCCACCCTTGCTTTGGCCGTGTGGTCGGGATATTGGGAACCCGCCGCCATTGGTATCATTGGGAGCTCCTTTTTCCGGTTCTTCCCCCTTGAGCTGCCCAGCTTCGAGTGCTTCTTAGGGGTGCTCCTTAGTGCTTGTAGGTCCCCTGAGTTTTTGGTCGTTGAACTGCTTAGGGCTGATGGTGTTTACCGTAGATATCGACTAATGGTGTTGGGAAGGAGTATCCTTAGGATTGGGTATTGGCATACTTTTGGGCTTAGGTGTTGAAGTTGGATGTCGGTCTTGTGCTCGGATTTGGGAGATGGATAGGATGTTGGTTTCTTGTTGGATGTTATGGAGACTGCTGGGACAAGTGATAGCGATGATCTTGACCCTCGAGAGTTGGCCTTATACTTGCCTGTATGTGTTGATCTAGGTACTGACTTGCAATCTGGTAGCATGGCAGATGAAGTCCTTTGTGTTCGGCTGGTTAAGTTGTAACAGTAAAGACGCACTAGGTTTATCCCTTACGTTTTTGTATGCTATGGCGATGATTTACATGATTGAGACCATGTAATCATCATTTATAGACGTTCTGTCCTCCTCTTTGGGGCTTGCTTCTGACTTGTCACCTTATGTCCCAAGTTCGATCAGATGTCATCATCATAATAGCTCTCCTTTGCGTGTAATGACATTATCTTATATTTTGGCTACTTGATAATATATATTAGTAACATCCCTTATTTTATTATCACATTTCATGTTATTTACAACCTGATTTACAAAGATTACTATCTTTTCAATCATTTATTTGCTTGAGCTTCTTTATAATATCAATTATTTTTCCGTGTACGGAATTATTTTAAGGAGGGTAGAATGTAACGACATGTATTTTCCCAAAAATATTTAAATTAAGTATTTAGAGTAATTTCATTTTAATTGTATTTTGTAATGGTTGATCAGGAGTCTTAACCTAATTTCAAAATTTCTTATAAAAATATTTTGAAGTACTAGACTAGTTATGGAGTATTTTAGTAAAATCGGATTTCATCAAATACCTCTAAAAGATCTGATAAAAATTCATTTTCAGATATTGCAGTTTTGGACTCAATGAATTTATTTTCTATACAAACGTCTTCAAAACGTTTTCAAACTTCCGTAGTAGCATCCTATGATCATTTAGGGCTCTCCACATTAATTTCGTAATTTTCTGATCTCATTTCAATAGAGAACCCGCAAACCCGCTTTCTAAATATTTTGGCCAAAAACTAGTATCCCAGTAGCCCCAAACCCTGAAACGGTCTTCGTATTCACGATCCTCGTGATGATACGATCCCGTGTGTATGTTTTCGTAATTTTTCGGTCACGTTTACTAGTATGGGCATTTTCGTAATTTCGTTACACTAATGACCTTCACTAATGAGGTTTTTCCTTACTAATTACCTTTCTAATTACCCCTACCTCAGCTAACCCCGATCCCTATCTAACTCTCACACTCAGCTAACACACACACCCCTCATCTACCCCTCTCATCTACCCCTTTTTCTTAAACCCTATATATAAACCCACACCCCTCTTCATTTTAACCAACACACAGCCTCTCTCTCTCTCTCTCTCTCTCTCTCGTCTCTCTCTCTCTCTCTCTCTCTCTCTCTCCACGGTTTCGTTCAAAACCCCCACTCTCCCCCGCTCTCTCTATCACCCTCGTTCTCTCTCGCCCTCTAACGCTCGCCTCCCCCCGGCGGCCATCATCGCCGCTTCGTCTCCACGCTGCGCCGTCACACCGCCATGACGCTCGAGAAGCCCCGAACTGCCCGCCTCCGACGCAAGAGCAGCCGAGCAGCGCCGCCGTGTGGCCATCGCCGCCAGTCGCATCGCCCTCCATCCCCGAGTCACGACCGCCTCCCCCCGTGACTTCACCACCGCTTCGATCGCGAAGCCGTCCCCTCCGACCACCGAACTGCTCCGCTGCGACGTCGAAGCCCACGACGCTTCACCGACGACACCGCCCATCGCCGGCAAAGCCCGCTCACCGGCCAACCCCACCGCCCATCGCCGTGACCACCGACATCCACGAAGTCGTCCGCCCGCCTCGCCGTCGCCCACAGTCACCTCCGCCCATCGAGCAGCTCCGCCGTCGTCGCCCTCCGCCCCCACGCCCACGTTGCTCCGACGAGCACACGCCCCCTGCATACAACTGTTAACGAAGAAACAGGGTAATGGCAAACTTGTTTTTCCAGAATTAATTTTTAAGCCTAAAAGATAAATACCTGATTTTCGTTCAAAAATCCGTATCTTCTTATTTTTACGTAAACTAATACTTGAGAAAAATATGTGTGATAATACTCTCCGAGACGGTCGTTTTGACACCTTATTTGTAACATTCCGATGCAGATTGCATCCAGAATAAATTGTGGAATAAATACGTTACTAATTGGAAAACAGATTTTAAATTGTTTTTGAGCTTTTAAAAATTCTAAAAATTACTATAAGCCTCAGAAAAATATTCCCTCTTGCAGTAAAACTATTTTTATCATATATAGTCTATATAAAATTTTAGAATCGTTTTCGACACCGTTTCATTCAGTTTTAAAAATCAAAATGATCGAATTATTTAAATAAAAATGTAGCGTTCTTTACCCGAGTATTTTTGTGATTGCAGGTACCAATCCTCGTGCACCAGCTCTTCCAGCTCCAACCTCGTCTTGCCACGACGAGCTCGAAATTAGTAAGTCATGACAGATTCTAAGTTCAGAAAACTAGTCTACTGTGCTTGCATGAACTTGTGACACTTCACCACTTATAGCCTCGAACGGCTATTTGACTTGAACCAAACTAGAGAACTAAAATGAAAGTAATCTACCAAAGATTACTTTGCCAACTTTCAACTTTCGTGGTTGTAGCACGCAACTACCAACTTGGGTAAATTGTGTGCTAGCCACACTACCACGTGCTCAAAGCACGGAAGTAACAGCTTTTGGTGTTGGACTTGTCTTTATCCTACTTGCTGGTTTTCAATGAGGAAGTGAACCAGTTGACCTGGTGTGACTAACATGTGGAACATCCTGTGGAACAATCTTGTGAAGAACTTGTACTTGACACGTCACCGGGGTTTCGGGGTAACTCACAGTTGCGAGAGTACGGGAGTGACTAGAGTTCGATCTACATGTCAAGCTGCCTGTGTTTCGGCCTCCTGTCTAGCTGCCTGTGTTTCGGCAAACCATCCTGCTGCCTGGGTACCGGCATTCGTCTGGGTAGCACCCAGGCAAGAGACGAACTGAACGGTCACATATTGTACTCTCCTACTTGAGTCACGTAGTTCTAGTGTAGCTTGCACAGTTACTTTCTTTACAGTACTTGCACTTTACTTTCCTTACCAGTACAGTTACCATACTTGCCTCACTTTACTTGCCAGTACAGTCACCTTTACTTTACGCATTCCATGCACGTTACTTTCTACACTTGTACAGACACTGCACCGTACTTTACTTTACTTTCACTTTAGTCTGCTTGTACGTAGTTACCTTTGTCATACTTGTACAGTACCTCTTTTTCTTAATTTAGAATTGTTGTGACTTACCTACGGTTCCATCTCCGTGGCACCGCAGACGACGTACATATGGAGGCAGATGCTCTTGAGTTAATAGCGCCATACTTCGACCATGAGACCGCAGCTTTCAGAGCTATTTTCAATTGTGTACTTTTCTTCTTTCATGTATCATTGTTGGTACACTTGTACAGGATGGATTGTAATATTTGGACACTATTTGGGTATTTTTGTACATCTCTGCATCGTGGCTATTTTAATTTCACCGGTGTTAACCTGCTGAACTTGCGCAAATATCAAATAAGTAACGGGCCCCCGAGAGCGGGTCGTTACAAGTTTGGTGGCCCAACGCAGGTCCTCGCTGACTACCTCGTGAAACATTATAGCAAGATCAGGATGTATAATATAAGATACTCAAATTAACCTCGAGATGGGATGTCTCGAGTGTTCACCTGTATTGGATATACGGGTGAAGTATCCTTATTTCCATCTTCATTAGGTCTTCCTCACTTCCTTTGAACTCTTAACCCTTGCTTAGGAATTCGTGTTCCATTCTTGATTATACCTCTCTAGTACCCTCTTTTGCTAGCAGTTATAGTGATTTTTCATTGTTGGATTATCTACCCACTTCATTACCTTTCCTTCAGTTGTTGATGGCACGCATTTAAATGATAAGCTTCCTTCAATGGACCATGTTCTGGTCAATGTGCTTGGCTAAGTTTGCTGGATCAACCTAGCTAGACTAGGTGTAAGTGATCCTGGCTTAGTCACTTCCCTGGCCGTGTCCGCTGGACCGCAAGGACGTGAATCATGATTATGTAACGCCATCGATCTTCATCACTAGCACCCCTTTCTTTAGCTAGTGATTGCCTTCTGATCATTCTACTAATTCTTATAATTCTTCCTAATCACTTTTAGTTCATCTGAACTCTAGCTACGTTTATTCTAAGGAGGGTAGCATTCAATTTCGATCACCAGGAGTTCGAATTCGACAACGGAAAGCGAATCGAAGGACGCTCAGAAGTATTAAAGGATGGTAAGTGTAGGCTGTTTGCATCTTTTGAGCTAGTGTTTCTCTTCTAGCCCCTACTTCTATCTTGTACCCGTCTTTCTCTCTCCAAGGGGTTTGATTTCCCTTCCCATCGACCACCTTTTCCCCCCTTTTATTTCTTTTGTCCGTTTCCCCACCTCGAGACCCGTTCCCGTCGAACCCTAACCTACCCTAACCCGACTTTCGGTGCCCCCTTCCCCCCTTTTCTTTTAACCCCTCTCCTTCCTCCCCAAGCCACCCCCGTGGTTCCCCTCTGCTTCGGCAAGCCCACTCCTCCTCCGGCCTCTCCCCCAAGCGAGCTCGATCGGACCTCGCATCGCCGCCCGATCTCCGATCCGCCGGCCTCACCCGAAGATCCGCCAGCTTCCGCTTCGCTCCATCCCGGAGGCCTTCCCCACCATGGATCGACAGCCAGTCGCAGCGCTCTTCGCCGTGGATCGCCAGGCCGCCGATGGCCCCCAACGACCTTGGGGTCTGTTGGCTTAGTAGCAACCCTCACCGCCACCCTTGCTTTGGCCGTGTGGTCGGGATATTGGGAAACCGCCGCCATTGGTATCATTGGGAGCTCCTTTTCCGGTTCTTCCCCCTTGAGCTGCCCAGCTTCGAGTGCTTCTTAGGGGTGCTCCTTAGTGCTTGTAGGTCCCTGAGTTTTTGGTCGTTGAACTGCTTAGGGCTGATGGTGTTTACCGTAGATATCGACTAATGGTGTTGGGAAGGAGTATCCTTAGGATTGGGTATTGGCATACTTTTGGGCTTAGGTGTTGAAGTTGGATGTCGGTCTTGTGCTCGGATTTGGGAGATGGATAGGATGTTGGTTTCTTGTTGGATGTTATGGAGACTGCTGGGACAAGTGATAGGATGATCTTGACCCTCGAGAGTTGGCCTTATACTTGCCTGTATGGTGTTGATCTAGGTACTGACTTGCAATCTGGTAGCAGGCAGATGAAGTCCTTTTGTTTCGCTGGTAAGTTGTAACAGTAAAGACGCACTAGGTTTATCCCTTACGTTTTTGTATGCTATGGCGATGATTTACATGATTGAGACCATGTAATCATCATTTATAGACGTTCTGTCCTCCTCTTTGGGGCTTGCTTCTGACTTGTCACCTTATGTCCCAAGTTCGATCAGATGTCATCATCATAATAGCTCTCCTTTTCGTGTAATGACATTATCTTATATTTTGGCTACTTGATAATATATATTAGTAACATCCCTTATTTTATTATCACATTTCATGTTATTTACAACCTGATTTACAAAGATTACTATCTTTTCAATCATTATTTGCTTGAGCTCTTTATAATATCAATTATTTTTTCCGTGTACGGAATTATTTTAAGGAGGGTAGAATGTAACGACATGTATTTTCCCAAAAATATTTAAATTAAGTATTTAGAGTAATTTCATTTTAATTGTATTTTGTAATGGTTGATCAGGAGTCTTAACCTAATTTCAAAATTTCTTATAAAAATATTTTGAAGTACTAGACTAGTTATGGAGTATTTTAGTAAAATCGGATTTCATCAAATACCTCTAAAAGATCTGATAAAAATTCATTTTCAGATATTGCAGTTTTGACTCAATGAATTTATTTTCTATACAAACGTCTTCAAAACGTTTTCAAACTTCCGTAGTAGCATCCTATGATCATTAGGGCCTCTCCACATTAATTTCGTAATTTTCTGATCTCATTTCAATAGAGAACCCGCAAACCCGCTTTCTAAATATTTTGGCCAAAAACTAGTATCCCAGTAGCCCCAAACCCTGAAACGGTCTTCGTATTCACGCTCCTCGTGATGATACGATCCCGTGTGTATGTTTTCGTAATTTTTCGGTCACGTTTAATAGTATGGGCATTTTCGTAATTTCGTTACCTAATGACCTTCACTAATGAGGTTTTTCCTTACTAATTACCTTTCTAATTACCCCTACCTCAGCTAACCCCGATCCCTATCTAACTCTCACACTCAGCTAACACACACACCCCTCATCTACCCCTCTCATCTACCCCTTTTTCTTAAACCCTATATATAAACCCCACACCCCTCTTCATTTTAACCAACACACAGCCTCTCTCTCTCTCTCTCTCTCTCTCTCTCTCTCTCTCTCTCTCTCTCTCTCTCTCCACGGTTTCGTTCAAAACCCCACTCTCCCGCTCTCTCTATCACTCGTTCTCTCTCGCCCTCTAACGCTCGCTCCCCGGCGGCCATCATCGCCGCTTCGTCTCCACGCTGCGCCGTCACACCGCCATGACGCTCGAGAAGCCCCGACTGCCGCCTCCGACGCAAGAGCAGCCGAGCAGCGCCGCCGTGTGGCCATCGCCGCCAGTCGCATCGCCCTCCATCCCCGAGTCACGACCGCCTCCCCCCGTGACTTCACCACCGCTTCGATCGCGAAGCCGTCCCTCCGACCACCGAACTGCCGCTGCGACGTCGAAGCCCACGACGCTTCACCGACGACACCGCCCATCGCCGGCAAAGCCCGCTCACGGCCAACCCCACCGCCCATCGCCGTGACCACCGACATCCACGAAGTCGTCCGCCCGCCTCGCCGTCGCCCACGTCACCTCCGCCCATCGAGCAGCTCCGCCGTCGTCGCCCTCCCCCCCACGCCCACGTTGCTCCGACGAGCACACGCCCCTGCATACAACTGTTAACGAAGAAACAGGGTAATGGCAAACTTGTAAATATAACGTAATATCGTATTTTCGTTTTTAATTAATTATTAAATATGGTTTATTGGTTTTAAATCCATAACTAATTATATAAGCCCTAGAAAAATGTGAGACTAGCTCCAGAAAATCAGAAATAACATTCTGGACCCAATGACGCTAGTTTCATCTCAATCCGACGCTTAGTTTTTCCAGAATTAATTTTAAGCCTAAAAGATAAATACCTGATTTTCGTTCAAAAATCTGTATCTTCTTATTTTTACGTAAACTAAACTTGAGAAAAATATGTGTGATAATACTCTCCGAGACGGTCGTTTTGACACCTTATTTGTAACATTCCGATGCAGATTGCATCCAGAATAAATTGTGGAATAAATACGTTACTAATTGGAAAACAGATTTTTAAATTGTTTTTGAGCTTTTAAAAATTCTAAAAATTACTATAAGCCTCAGAAAAATATTCCCTCTTGCAGTAAAACTATTTTTATCATATATAGTCTATATAAAATTTTAGAATCGTTTTCGACACCGTTTCATTCAGTTTTAAAAATCAAAATGATCGAATTATTTAAATAAAAATGTAGCGTTCTTTACCCGAGTATTTTTTGTGATTGCAGGTACCAATCCTCGTGCACCAGCTCTTCCAGCTCCAACCTCGTCTTGCCACGACGAGCTCGAAATTAGTAAGTCACAACAGATTCTAAGTTCAGAAAACTAGTCTACTGTGCTTGCATGAACTTGGACACTTCACCACTTATAGCCTCGAACGGCTATTTGACTTGAACCAAACTAGAGAACTAAAATGAAAGTAATCTACCAAAGATTACTTTACCAACTTTCAACTTCGTGGTTGTAGCACGCAACTATCAACTTGGGTAAATTGTGTGCTAGCCACACTACCACGTGCTCAAAAGCACGGAAGTAACAGCTTTTGGTGTTGGACTTGTCTTTATCCTACTTGCTGGTTTTCAATGAGGAAGTGAACCAGTTGACCTGGTGTGACTAACATGTGGAACATCCTGTGGAAAAATCTTGTGAAAGAACTTGTACTTTGACAGTCACTGGGGTTTCGGGGTAACTCACAGTTGCGAGAGTACGGGAGTGACTAGAGTTCGATCTACATGTCAAGCTGCCTGTGTTTCGGCCTCCTGTCTAGCTGCCCGTGTTTCGGCAAACCATCCTGCTGCGTGGGTACCGGCATTCGTCTAGGTAGCACCCAGGCAAGAGACGAACTGAACGGTCACATATTGTACTCTCTACTTGAGTCACGTAGTTCTAGTGTAGCTTGCACAATTACTTCTTTACAGTACTTGCACTTTACTTTCCTTACCAGTACAGTTACCATAGCGCCAGACTTCGACCATGAGACCGCAGCTTTCAGAGCTATTTTCAGTTGTGTACTTTTCTTCTTTCATGTATCATTGTTGGAACACTTGTACAGGATGGATTGTAATAATTGGACACTATTTGGGTATTTTTGTACATCTCTGCATCGTGGCTATTTTGATTTCACTGGTAAACTGCAGAACCTGCGCAAATATCAAATAAGTAACGGGCCCCCGAGAGCGGGTCGTTACATATTCCACGTATCCCAGTTACGTCGGTACGTCAGTGATCCATCGCACACTGTGGATTTGTCAGAGATTACGGTCCGTCCGGACCTGACGTATGACCAGCAGCTTGTGCAGATTTTGGACCGTCGACAGAAGCATTTGAGGAATAAAGTAGTCGACCTGGTGAGAGTAATGTGGCGTCACGAATCACCTGGAGAGTCCACTTGGGAGCGCGAATAAGAGATGAGGGAGCGTTATCCTTTCCTGTTTGCTGATTAGTGTTGTCGATTCCGAGGACGGAATCTTTATTTTAGTGGGGTAGAATGTAACGGTCACTTTTCCGACCGTACGTATTTTAGCACGTAGCGGCGTTTCGTGTGCGTTTTGTGTTTTCGATTTTTATTATTGTTTTCCGTAGTCCAGACGAGTGACCGGACCCCGTTTCTACGATCCTCTCGGAGGCGCGATCATTCCAGTATTTTCCTTTTTATTTTTGGATGTCCCGGGGTGAAGTTGCAAAATCAGGGTATTATATATATGTTATTTGTTTTTCTTAATCACTTTCTGTTTTTAAAACCTAAACTATATTTTTTTAAAAATGATTTGATTTCCACTTACGTGGCCAACTCAACCTATATTTATATTAATAAATTCTCTAACCTAAATACTATTATTTCCTTAAGCCTAATCCACTGAGCACTTCTAGTTTTTTTCTTTTTGTTAAGGGTATCAAATCAAAATTTTTTAAACGGGAGCAATCAAATCCTAACTTTTCCCCAAGATCCTGTAACCGTGCATTTCTCTCTCTAACCACTTCCCACGTCTCTTTCCCCCCCACGTGATGCCTCCCCCTATTCTATTTAAAACCTAAACCTAGGCTGAATGATAGGGAGCAGCCTACTTAATATTATAAGCCCAGTTCGAAATCTTCGTTCTCTCCCTCATATATCTCTCTCCCCCGTAACTCCTCGGAGACGAACCCACCGGCCTCCCCAAGATTGCGCGACGACCCATCGGCCTGCCCCTTGCGTCGGCCTCCCCACGCGACGGTGGCGCCAGGCCGCGGCCACCTCCAGGCAACCGCCAACTTTCCCACTATCTTTCACAGGCCGCTGACCACCTCCCCTCCATTTCTCCATGCCGGAAGCCACCTGAACCCTTTCCCCGACGCTTGCTGCCGTCCCTCTCGCCGTGAGCAACCACCGACGTCTTCCGCTTGTTGCCGCAGCCCGGAGTCGTTGCGCCGCATTGCTATCGGAGCCGTTTGCTCTTGCAGCTGTTCCTACCACTGCCACGAGTCGTGTGCCCCTCTGCCCTACTCCACGCCGCAGCGAGCACCTCGGGCCACTGCCTCTTGTGTAGTCGCCTTGCTGTTTTGTTGTTACTATCGCTGCCCTCCGTTTCTGCGACCATCTCGCTGTGCTACCCACAGCCGAGGCGATCCGACGACCACTCTTCACTGCGCTACCCGTAGTAGGAGAATCAGAGCGAAGGCGACACGATACGCTTCCGTTTTCAAATACGACGTCAAAGCTTGCACGTGACCGCTGAGCCAGGTTGGTCCCCTGAACTCATAGCAAACCCACACCGTAGCAAAACTGAACCCTAACTAAAAAATCGAACAACTGTAACTAAATTTAATTTCTGCTCTCTTAAAACGATGTGGAACCGTAGACCGACGTTTGGACTTTTTGACTGTGCACTTAGGATAGAATCGTCGGATAGGCTAAACGGACAACTTGACTCGTGACTGTTAGGGTAGCCATGTTCAACCTAGAAATGAACTTAAATAGGAATTTCTAAAATCGCGACCTGACATCGTCGCCGTGACTGTTTCAGACGGACTACCGCGGACGTGACGACTGGACATGACGCCCCGGACGGACGACACCCTCGCCACCGCAGGCAAGTGTACCCACTTGCGTTTTGACCGTGTCTTGGTCTTAAATTGTTAGAACTGTTAGAGTGTGAGTGTAAAGATCCGAACGTGAAATGATAGCATCCGGGTCACTCTGACGACTTAGACTTGACGACAAAGTCTAAGTCCGATGAACAACAACTTGTGACACCGTAGGATTATCTTGTGTGTGCGTGCGTGTGGACACCCTAGAATAACTTTTCCCTACACCTGTCATGGCGTGTCCTGTCACACAAAAAGCCTTCGGGCGTTTCAGATGCTCTCCTTGCGGGCGTGATCTCCGTGATACAAAAAGCCTTCGGGCGTTTCAGATGCTCTCCTTGCGGGAGTGATCTCCGTGCTACAAAAAGCCTTCGGGCGTTTCAGATGCTCTCCTTGCGGGAGTGATCTCCGTGATACAAAAAGCCTTCGGGCGTTTCAGATGCTCTCCTTGCGGGAGTGATCTCCGTGATACAAAAAGCCTTCGGGCGTTTCAGGTGCTTCCCTAGCGGAAGTGATCTCTGTACTTCTTGTCCTGAGTTCTGGGGTTTGGGGTAGGGTTGAGCGTGCACACGGGGAGAGGGTCTGATCCCCCTCAACCTGTAAGGCATGAACCCTTTGTGTCTCACGTGTCGTGTCGTGTCCGACTTGTCTCGTCTGTCTTCGTCTTGTCCTGACACCTTTAGGTTAGTCCCGTAGTCGGTAGCACACGCTACCACTACTGCCTGCTACGCTTTACTTTCCTGCTATGTTACTTCTTTTGTTACTTTGTTGTAACACCAGCATGCTAATCAACCAGTAAAACGATGTTTAATAGTTCAGTACACTTGCAGTAGAGTCTAACTTTTGTTGTAGACTTTACCTGACGTACAGTTCCTTTCTTTGGTGCTGTACGTCAGGTGTCGAGCCGGAGTACGACGACCAGACTGAGCTGCCTGAGGACGTAGAGCCGGAGGATGTCGATCCTGAGTACGTGCCTGAGGACGACCAGAGTTAGATATCCCCACTGCTGATTCCGGAGGTTCCATCTTAGTTGTTGGGTGCGTAGCACCTTTTGTTTTCCTGTCTAGGTTGGGTGCTTGCACCGGTAGTTTCCTTTTTCCGCAGTTGTAGCCCTTCGGGCGTTTTAGACTCTCTGTACTTTGGATATTTAATTTGGAATAAAATGAATCGTCTTTCTTTTTCGTACTTTTATTGTTCTGTACTAACATGCATGGACATGTACCTTCGACTTGGAGTACCACACAGACGCTTATTGGGTCCGGGCTTCTCGCCCCGGCCTAAGCGGGCCTTGGTCACGCTTCGCCTCCGTTGTTTTAGGAAGCGGGGCGTGACATTTATTCTCAAATATGATCAGTTTTTTCTTTTTCTTTTCTCTTCTTTTTGTTTGTATAACACTTCAAAGAAATCCATGCAGCGGGCGTTAGGTCAATGCCTCCCAAATCAGACGGTTTCAGGGAATTAGGCTTTGAAACCCCCCTCAGACTTATTAACTCGGATTGTCTAAAGGTTATTCTCATAATACACACCCCCATACTCCATTTCTCGACGTCCTTAATGCTTCTCGAGTCACGAGGATCCGGCTACTAAATGAGAGTTGGAAGAATGGCACATTTTATTCATCTTCAATTTTCTTTATTTTTCATTTCATTTTTAATATGAGATATATTTGAGTAGAATCCTCAATCACTCACTAATGGCAAGTGTGTATATGTGTTTGGCTAAAATCCTATAAGTTTAGAACCCAATTCACATGACTACAAAATCATAAACACATACATGACTTAAACTTGCATAACACGCAATAGTCTCATGAGGCTACACCCATGGATACAAGCAAACTCGTAAAAAATTTGTTAATTTGTAGTTCCATGTATGGGTATCGCATTTTTAATCAACCTATTATAAAATCAAAGAATATGTGTGTTTCAATCAATGCATATGGAATATTCACTACAAAAGGACTATACAAGTGATTATTGGTGAAACGAACTTATTGGGAAATCTAGTCCAACCCCAAGTGGTTTTGATGATGATCAGACCAAATGTTGTGTGTACTAATCATATTGTTTAAGTGTGTAAGTTGTGCAACAAGCTAATCGAAGATCGAAGCATATTCCGAGAAGAAGAATTGTAACAGTAGGAAGATATATGCCATCGAGGCAATTTATCCTAGAAAACATCTTGTTCGAATAAATGGTACTAATTATCCTAGTATGGTTAAAATATTTTTTAAATACTTGGATAATTTCCTTAGACTTAAAGTTAGGTCATACACGTATCTAGATGGAGATCTCGATTATGGAAAGTAAATGACCGATAGGAACTTAAGTCTTATAACGTTCATGGTCATAGATGTGTCGAGAAAAGGATATCGACACATCGGACAGACCATTGTGTATTTGTCTTAACCTAAAGGGTAATGATAATCTCATAATCATTCGACCTGGCAAATTCGGAGACAAGGCACATGTGCTCATTGGAGAATGAATCCACTGAATGACCCAAAATAGAGTTATCAAATGGTTAACCTTAACTAAACTGTCATTTATAACTCTCTAGTGATGATAGGTAAGTTGTTCCTTAAGACTTGAGATCATTGTATAAAGCTGTTCGTGAACGGTGTCACTTAGATCTATGATCTAACCTCGAGTCTCCCCTCGTTGAAAGGTCTTAGGTTGGGTGACACTTGAAGCGTACGAAGTAAGTAGTGATCCAGATAGGATTCGTCTCTTCCGCTAAATGGGAAATTAGTGTCACGGGCTCAGTACGGTTCTTTGTGCTAAAACTCGGCCGGGGTATGTTGTAGGAAGTACAACATGGGCACACCAAAGACCAAAGTATGCTGACCAGTGATAGCTGGTAGGATTGACGGTTTACCATACCCTAGGCTATGCAGTTACATAGTTATGACGAAGGGACTAAAACTACGGTATTCATCACGAACACAGTCAAAGTGATCCCGACGACACTTTTGTCAATGTGTCAATCATGTAATTATGATGTCGAAACAGGGGCGACACATGTTGCTCGTGGTCATGTCGTATAGGGGTTTCGAGCCCCAACCTGTAGTAGGGTCAGGCTGTAGGATCTCACACAGATAAGATTTACGTCTTAGTAATATGAAGAATGTATAGAGGAATGCATCTGATGCAATTGAATAATTTAGCTCACAAATAAGTTGTGAGATTAAACCAAGGAGTTTAGCATCGGGGACTTTACATATGATGTATAATTAAAACTTGGTATTATGTTGACAATGATGCATGGGATCGAAGGGGAATTCCTGAGAAAAACATAGGAAGAAACCGCGTCCAAATCGGAGCTCATACGAATCCGAAAACGCAAAAACATCGATGCAAGGAGCTAAAAGGGCTAGCGGGTCTGACCCACACCCGGTGGGTCTGACCTGCCAGGGGATATCGGGTCGGACCCGCAATACGGCCTGCATGGGTTGCACGCAGACGCAGCCTGTGTGGGGCCCGTGTGAGGCCCGTGCGCCTGCACACGGGCGGCGCCCAACGTGGGCGCGCGCCACGTGGCGCGATCTGCAGGAAGAGTGCCCAGCTCCTCGTGATGCGTGTTTTCGTTGTTTAGTTTCCAAACCCGATTTTGGAAATTGTTTTCAAAATTTTTAGGCTCAAATGATATCAGAATTGAACGCCTTTTTTCCTATGCAATCATTGTCTCGAGATCTTCGATTTGATATATTATTTCAAAGTCGAAACTAAGAATTGGATTTATGGTTAATTTAAGAAGTTTGAACTTCTATAAAACTAATCTTAAATAACTCATATTAATAGTCCCACATTGCTTGTAGCAAAGGAGGAGGGGCCTGCTCCCTATAAAAGTAAGGCGCGGCCCTCCTAATTGAAACTCGCACCAAGTCTCCGAATCAAGTATCTCCGAAAAGTTTTGAGCACGCTCAATCCGAGACAAAAATTAATGTTCCTCCTATAATCCTTCTATTCCTCCGTTCGCGTCCTAGCAAGACGAGGAGGATGGTTGGATTCGATCCAAAGTCTTTGACACGGATCACACTCAAGTGAAACTTTCTTCGGCGAGTGATTGGCTTGGAGGTGTGGTGTCCAATCACTTCGTGTGGACCAGCCTCGGAGGCGCAGAGGCAGCTTGCTTCGGAGAGCTCAAGCAGTTGCTGAAAACGACGCTTCGTTTTTTGCGGAAGCGAAGTTCCGGGTATGTTCTTTTTAATGCTTTCATATTTATATTGTTGCAGTAGTTTAGATCTATTTTGGGGCTGGCCAGACCCACCCCAAGATAGTAGAGATCCTGGCTAGGGTCCTTGATATCCTTAGGGCGTTTTATTAAAGTGTTTAATAAATCTAATTTTTCGCTGCTGTTTTTGATTCTATCGTCCATCCGATGTAGGACGTGCATAGATTTATGCCCTAAAGGTCCCTCAAAACCCAACATTGGTATCAGAGCCTAGTTATATTTTGATCTAAAAACTGCAAAGGATATAAATGTAATGCCCTACCAGCTACTGCACAAGTACTAGAGGGGGGGTGAATAGTACTTTAAAATAATAAGGCGTATAATTCCAAATTAAATTGCAAACAACCACCAAGTCAATTTGCGGAAGCTTAAATTGAATGACAACAATGAAATTAACAAAGCAAACAAACGATGTTAATGGGTTCGGATCCACCCAAGTCTCCCCGACTTGTTCCCGGTGATCCTACGTCCCAACCACCCGGATCCCCTCCGGATACTTGAGTTAGAAACCCTAACTCAAGATTTCCACTATGAATATCTTGTGAAAAACCTTCACAAGATCAAATCATACATGCAATGGCAAAGTGAATCCCACAACCCGGGATCACAAACTTCTCTCACAACCGAGAGAGCCAATAAGCAATATAAAGAGTTTAAATGAAATAAATACTCTTACCACAAAATCCTATACCTTGAGTTTTTCTTACCCAATAGGTGGAATGAAGGATTTGAGGAAGATGAAGTCACCAAGCCCTAGCACCAAGGAAATGAGCAGCAATGGGTGCCTAGGGAAGAGTTGGAGACTTGGATCAAGCAATAGCTTGAAGAGCTCACCAAGAACAAGCTTCTCTCTAGATCTAGAAATGAGAGAGAATGGGTTTCTTGTGAGGAAGAGAGCTTTAGATTTGAGGGAGAATAGCTATCTCTTTAGAACTCAATGAATCTCTTAATGGCAGCTCTATCTCAGATAGAAATGACCTAGGTTCGTATTTATAGGAACCCAAAAACATAAGTTAGGTCAATCTCCAACGGAAAGAAATCTGGGAGAATTAGTCGGTCAAGGAACAATCACTGACCGACTAGTTCATCAACTAGTCGGTCAGTCACAAAGCATGGACCGACTAAGAGCAGATCAGAGAAGAGATAGAATTTCAGACCTAGAAAACTAGTCGGTCCAAGAACACTGTCTGACCGACTAGTTTCACAACTAGTCGGTCATCCAATGAACGTAGACCGACTAAGAGGCAAAACAACATAGTCTGAAGGCAAGTTGACTTAGTCGGTCCAAGAACAAAAGTTGACCGACTAGATAGTCAACTAGTCGGTCATCAAACGTTCTTAGACCGACTAACGGAAAACAGTAGCTTAGGAGAAATTTGGCATGTACAGTAAATCACAACTAGTCGGTCAAAGAAGCATCACTGACCGACTAGTTCACAAACTAGTCGGTCGGTGAGTCAACGTAGACCGACTAACTGTAAAAAGTAAAGAACAAAGATTTAACTGACTGAAACTAGTCGGTCCAAGAACAGTGGCCGACCGACTAGATCTCCATCTAGTCGGTCAGTACTTGTTCTTGTACCAACTAACATGCACAACAAGGTCCGAATCGAAGCGCGACGCTTCGAGGAAGTTAGAGTGAACTTGTGCAAGAATCCTAGAGCTACGAAATGAGCGAACTGAAGATAGAAACGTAAGATATACTCAAGGCTTAACATTCTATCAATCGAAACTAAAAGACTATAAATAAAACCTTAATAAACGGTCTTTGAGAGCTTCGATTGAATCTTCATTACTTCCAAAGCGTTGCAGGAGCTTCAACGAAGCTTTAGGCTTGAATACGAGCTTTTGGAAGTGTTGAGATGTCGCTTTGAATATTCTCGTGAAATTGGCGACGATCTCCAATACTGCGCTCACAAATTGTTAGTTCATGAATTATTTATGTTTGCTCATCATCCAAAACCAAATCCGGGGAGTCCAATATTCAACATTCTCCCCCTTTTTGGTGATGACAAACCAACATAAATAATAATCAAAGATAATAATACAAATGTAAAATACTTACTCCCCCTGCATTGATGATACGTTAATTCCAAAATGAATATAAATGAATTGTATCAAGCAGACGAGTAAGATAAATAAAGTGAATTGATTTTTGAAATATCGGATTTTGAAAATCCTTATTTGTATCTTAACTCCCCCTGAATCTAACATATCAAACTAGATTCTTGGAAATTGAGTTAAATTTTTCATTTGCGCCTATTTATTATCATTATCTCTCCCCCTTTGGCATTATCCCAAAAAAATGGGGGGCATACAACGACAACAATTAGGAAATGTAAAATCCAACATCGGGAGTCGTAGACGAAGACAATGGACCAACTTGACACCAAGGGAAAAATGTGGAAATCAAAACAAGGTGTGTCAAATTTTCCATTATCAATAAAAAGAAATCAACGATAATCAAAATCATCAAAAATACCAAATGTTTATTCATGTCTTGAATAAAGAAACATACTCTTCAATATTCAATATTCTTGGTTAATTTTGAGCATGGAAAACAATTCTATAAAATTACAGAATTTAAATCCATTTAACCAACTTTTTATGCGTCGATTCGATATCACATTTCAAATATATTCAACGAATATTAAATTTGCACGACGAATAAAAGATAAAGTGAACGATGATGAACATATATATACATAGAGACAACATGAGTACATCCAAAAGATATCTCATCGAATATAAGAGATACATCATATCAAGTGCTACATATCATCAAAAAGAAATACATCAACAACAACATATCATACAATCCAACACCGACAACCAGAAATCACAAAAGAAATACAACAAGGCATCTCTCAACCCCATCCTAACCCAAGACACTCTCACAGGAATATATCATCCAAAGTGTATATGGAGAGTCCTCGGAACAACGATCACGAGGAGGAGGCTGGATCTGCAGCGTCCGTGGGTCCAGTCGACGGAGTGGACTCAGGATCTGCAGGGAGTAGAGGTGTCTCAACAGATGGAATCGTCGGTGCAGGAGTCGAGATCTCAGCAACAGGCTCAACAGCAGCAGGAGTCTCGACAGAAGCAGCAGCAGCAGATACATGAGCAGGCTCGGAAACAGGGTCAGCAGCAGATGGCTCTGGAACACCTGAAGAGGTGGCAGCTCCAGGAGCAGAAGAGGAAGTACCAGCAGCAGCAGAAGTGCCCTTGGGGGCACGAGTCGAAGCACGACAGATCTCCTCAACGTCCTCCTCATCCATCTCATCCATCTCCTCTCCCTCAGACACGGAAGGAGGAAGCTCAACACCCATCTGACGTGCCATACGGCAGACCACTTCCTCGGTACGAGCCAAGCGGGACTCGTAACGAAGAAGTATCCGGACGACGTCATCAAGGGTGGCAACGGGAGTAGCAGAGGCACTGGCAGAGGCAGGGACAGACGCTGAAGGTGTCGTCCTCTGAACGTGACGAAGCGCCGCAAGAGATTTCTTGACGGCCGTCGCATTCAGGGGAGGACCGAGGGGACGCTCATCGTCACGAGGCAATGTGACACGAAAATGACGAAACACGAGGGTCAACATGCAAGGAAAAGGAATATGAGCCGATTTATTGGACTTTCGAATACACTCGAAAGAATCAATCTTATCGAGTATAATTCGAGCCCAATTAATCGAGCTCCCCATGAAGATCGCATAGATAAGCTTCAAAAATGGCTGGGATGGTAAAGATGAGGAGCCGTACTTGGGAAGCAAGCACGACTTCAGAATCATATTTAGGACCCAAGCATTTGGCTTGAAAGATTTAGAAGGCACGCCAATCATGGCAGGAGGAATCTGATGGAAAATCTCTGAAAGGATGGTCTGATCAAGAGAAGAAATATCATCTACCGAGATATCAGAAGGAAGAAGTCCAGACGAAGAGATACCCAAAATCTCTCCTAAGATTTCCGCAGTGAGGACTATAGGAGTCCCCAAAACGGTCGTCTCAATAGAGTGGGTCTGATCGTACTGACCCTGGATCCTATTGGCATAGAAAAGCTTCACTAACCTAGGGTAGGGGTGAGGATTCGCCTTCGGGTCAAATCGAAGGTAATCGAGAAGACCCGACGACGACAGAAGATCAGCTAACCCTATGAAGTCGCTAAACTGGACGAAATGCTCCAGAAGCAGCGGGCAATGTTCGATACGGTTATATGCCGCGAGACACAAAGGGTCATCGCGACATAAGGAAATATCGACACCGCCCACCGGCATCGGAGCCTTTCCCTTAGGTTTTCGAGTAGACGAACGAGGGTGGGTGCTAGACTCGGGATGACTAGGAGGAGTGGGTTCCCTATGAGTCTCAGTCTCGGGGTTATACTCCGTATTGGAATCGGTAGGAGTATGAAACGAAGAAGGAGAGGCAAGAGATTTGGCCTTCGGCTTAGGTTTGGGCTTGGGTTTGGGTTGACCTCTAGGTTTAGCGGTCGTCGTCCTCTTCTTCTTGAGAGGATGCGAAGACGACGAAGGATGGGTGGTCTTGGCTCTACGCTTCGGAGGGGTTGGATGCTCGGGATCCGAAGAGATTGGATCAACGGTCAACGGAGAGGGGCCAGAGGAAGTGATCGGAATGCGTGTTCTTGCCATAGTCTCGGCACAACACGACACAATCAATCGGAAAGAAGAAACCCTAAATCGGAATTAGGAAAGAAAACCTAATCGGAACCCTAGAGCTGAAATCAACAGAACAACCTAACCCTAGAGCTGAAACCGAACCCTAGAAAGGAGAGGGAGGAAGAGGAGATACCCTAGGTCGAAGATCGGCGGACGGCGACGGTGGGGATGGTCGGAAATTGGCCGGAAGACGAAGGGTCTCAAGGGAGGTCGGGGTTTTGAGCGGAGAGAGAGAAGTTTTCGATCGATTAGAATGAAAATTGATCGACCAAACACCCCCTGGCGCAAACAGTGGCTGAATCCAAGAAGTACAGACAAGATTTAGTCGGTCTGCGTTCAAGTACTGACCGACTAGATCTCAATCTAGTCGGTCGGTCACTGAACATGAACCGACTAAAGAGTCAAAAACTTGAAAATCAAGTTCTCTCCATAATACGCTTGGACGAATCGAAAAACAGAAATGGATATTGTCAAGAATAATAGCATGCAAAATTATTGAATGAAACATGAATCCTATATTTCGGATTCACCCATAATCCCCAATTCTCGACGCAACCGCACAAAGGAGTCCTCCTTTAGGGGTTTCGTGAAAATATCGGCGATTTGCTTTTGGGTTTCAACGTACACTAGAATGATGTCCTTTTTAGCAACATGGTCATCTAAAAAGTGGTGGCGGACATCTATGTGTTTCGAGCGGGAATGATGTACCGGGTTCTTGGAAAGACATATTGCACTTTGGTTGTCAACCATGATAGGGCAAGTATCACAATTTATACCAAAGTCTTTAAGTGTGTGTCTCATCCAAAGAACTTGAGCACACGCGGCACCGGCGGCAATATATTCCGCCTCGGTGGTTGAAAGTGATACGGAATTTTGCTTCTTGGAAAACCAAGAGACAAGAGAATTTCCTATAAAATGGCAAGTGCCACTAGTACTTTTCCTGTCGGATTTGCATCCCGCATAATCGGCATCACTATATGAGATTAACTCATATGTGCTAGATCTCGGATAAAGTAATCCAAAATCTAAAGTGTAACTTAGATAGCGAAAAATACGCTTTACCGCTACTAAGTGAGACTCCTTAGGTTGAGACTGATAACGAGCACATATACATACGGCAAACATAATATCGGGCCTACTTGCGGTAAGATAAAGCAAACTACCAATCATACCTCGATATAAACGAATGTCTACATCCTTACCGCCCGTATTCTTGTCAAGATGCGTAGTCGTGCTCATTGGAGTCTTTTTTCCGGAGGCATTCTCCATTCCAAATCGCTTTAGCAACTCCACCGTGTACTTCGTTTGGTGGATGAAGATTGCATCGTTCATTTGGCGAATTTGGAGACCTAAGAAATATTTGAGTTCGCCCATGTGGCTCATCTCAAATTGTTCCTTCATAACATTAGAAAACTCTTCGCAAAGAGTGAAGTTAGTAGCACCGAAAATGATATCATCAACATAAATTTGTACTAATAAAATATCATTATTCGCATGCTTGATAAAAAGTGTTGAATCGGCTTCGCCCATTTTAAAATTCAAATCCAAAAGAAAATTCTTTAGGCGATCATACCAAGCTCGAGGAGCTTGTCTCAAACCATAAAGAGCTTTCTTTAGTTTAAAAACGTGATTTGGAAATTTTTCATTTATGAAGCCCGGAGGTTGAGAAACGTAAACTTCCTCAACTACATCTCCGTTTAAAAATGCACTTTTAACATCCATTTGAAATAATTTAAAATTCTTATGGCATGCAAAAGACAAAAGTAATCTAATTGATTCTAATCTAGCTACCGGAGCGAAGGATTCTTCGAAATCAATACCTTCCTCTTGTCGATAGCCTTGAGCTACTAACCGAGCTTTGTTCCGGACGACGACTTGGTTTTCGTCGGTTTTGTTCTTGAAAATCCACTTTGTCCCTATGACGGTGTGGTTCTTCGAAGGCAATGGAACAAGCTCCCACACTTCATTCCTCTCGAATTGAATGAGCTCCTCCTCCATGGCAAGGATCCAAGCACTATCTTCGCATGCTTCAACTATATTCTTTGGCTCTATCGATGAGGCAAAGGCACAATTGGCGAAGTGGTGAACTTGCGATCTTGTCTTGACACTATCTTGAATATTGCCAATTACTTGCTCATGGGGATGGTCGCGAATGACATGAAGTCGCTTGGGAATACCTTGATCACTTGGAACATTCTCAACAACTTCATTAGTCGGGTTAGTCTCAATAGAATCAATAGACTTAGAATTATCAAATGAATCACATAAAACATCCATAGAATCATTATCATTTGAAATTCTAGTTGGAACAAATCCTTCATTAAATGAGACATGAAGCGACTCCTCGATCGTCGAGGTTCGTTTGTTGAATATCCGGTAGGCTTTGCTACGCGAAGAATATCCCACAAAAATCCCCTCATCGGATCTCGGATCGAATTTGTCCAAACTACCATATGTGTTCTTAATAAAACATTTCGAACCAAAAACACGAAAATGTTTAACTTGAGGCAACCTACCAAACAACAATTCATAACAAGTTTGTTTAGTGCCGGGCCTCAAAAGTATTCTATTAAACACATAGCAAGCGGTGTGTACCGCTTCCGCCCAAAATTGATGGCCAAGTTGGCTATCATCAAGCATAGTGCGAGCACACTCCACTAGCGTCCTATTCTTTCTCTCAACTACACCATTTTGAGGCGGTGCACGAGGGAAAGAGAAGGTGTGAGTAATACCAACTTCATCACAAAATGTCTCAAAAGACTCATTCTCAAATTCACCTCCATGATCACTACGAATAGTGACAATGGTGTTTCCTAAGAGATTTTGTACTTTCTTAACAAAAATTGTGAAGTTTTCAAAAGCTTCATTTTTATTGCACAAGAAAAATACCCAAGTAAATCTTGAATAGTCATCTACGATGACAAGTCCATACCTTGCATTTCCTAAGGAAGCTACTCTAGTTGGCCCAAATAAATCTAGATGTAATAGCTCTAGTGGCCGTTTTGTAGAGATGCTTTTCTTAGGTTTAAATGAAGATTTAGGAAGCTTGCCGCGTTGACAACAATCACAAAAACTTTTCTTTTCAAAAACAAGCTTCGGAAAACCTTTAATAGAATTCAATTTTGAAAGCTTATATAGTGTTCCAAAGTTCACATGTCCAAAGCGTCGATGCCATAAGTGTTGTTCACTTGTGTTGGCAACGAGACATTGTTCATATGACTTAGGAAGATCCAAAATATAAATGTCTTTACGACGAGTTCCGGAAAATAATAATTTTTCATTATCCTTTCTTAAAATATGACACAATCCTTTCGCAAAGCTAACTTTGTAACCTTTGTCACAAAGTTGACTTATTGAAATAAGATTATGATTTAAACCACTAACAAGATACACATCACTAATTAATGGTTTAGAAGGGTTACCTACATTACCAACACCTATGATGGTTCCGCTCTCGTTGCCTCCAAATACGACGCGGTTTCCATTCACAATGGGAACCACTCCGGAGAGCAATCGAGCGTCACCCGTCATGTGTTTGGAGCACCCGCTATCGAGTATCCAATTCCCTTTGGAGCTAAATTTAAATTTGTTGCTCCTTTTCTTTTTCTTTTCCTTGAGTACCTAAAGATAGATAAGTTTCATATCATGGTACCCAAGGTCATTGGGTCCAAGGGATTAGACCTTTGGAAGCCAAGTCCAAGTGGACTTAGACTTCCCCACATAATTCTTACTATGCACAACATCCGAAAAATAAGCATTCATATATATTTGTTTTTCGTCCATGCTTGTGTCCTTTGGGCTCCAAATAGTGAAAACTTTGGGAGCCATCATCCTATTGGGTGCATGCATGCGACGTTGATTTCTACGTGATGCATGTTGTGGATAGGCATACGGGACATGATGGAATGGTGCACGACGAGAATTATTCATATGATGAGGTGGGTGTACATATGCATGTGTGGGAACACGTGCGTGAGGGTGTCTCACTTGGTGTGCACGTGCCTGGGAATGTGTTGCATAAAAATCATCATAAGTGTGAGATGGTGGAGTAGGACGTGTGTTCCTACGTGGCATGGAATTGGTGTACATAAAAGCATGCCCCTTCTTTGGAGGTCCACCCAATGTGGGTTTCTTTCCGAAAGAAGGTGTGGACGAGGTGAAAGCACCATTGGTAGATGAACTACCAATAGAGTGTTTGCTCCCACTCGTTGAGGCTTCGGAAGTTGGCCTAACAAAAGTAGTGACCGACTTGGAAGAATTTCCCATCATATACCCCAAGCCAATGTGGTGTTTGGCCGGAAGTAAATCTTTTAGGATATTATCCAAATGGCCTTTACCCTTGTTGAATTCGTTGATTCGGCCCAATGTGTTCTCATATTTCTCTTTGAGAGAACGCAAGGAAGTATCCAAAGTGGATATTTGCGAAGTGAGCACATAAACACGAGATTTAAGATTCTCGTTCTCAATACTCAAAGTCGAGTTTTGAGAAGTTAAATCCGCTATCTCATGTTCTTCCGCATCCTCAATGCTAACATGTTCAAGTTTAGATTTGAGATTTACAATCTCATTTCTTAACTCTTCAACAACGGTGTCGTTGTTGGTGATGATAGTCTTAGGCGATGTTTGAATGCTAGCTAGGTCATCTTTTACCTTAGTATATCTATTTACTAACTTAGTATATTTTGACCAAAGTTGAGTGTTAGCATCCCTAAGATCATCCATCGTTACCTCATCGCTTTCTTCATCACTATCATCGGAAGAGGAGGATCCTTGATCGTGCTCCTCTCTTGCCATGAAACACATGTGTGCTTGCTCCACGTGCTCATCGTCCGACTCTCCGCTTGAGGAATCCTCGGAGTCGGTGAAGGTAGCTCCGACAAGTCCCTTCTTGTTTCCTTTCGTGTACTTCTTGGACTTGTCATACTTTGGCGCCTTCCACTTCTCCTTTTGCTTGTTTTGAGGACAATCCGCTTTGATGTGTCCTGGCTTATTGCATTTAAAGCACAAAGGTGGAGAGGCGTTAGTAGATGTAAACTTAGATTTTTGTTTGAAGTTACCCTTTCGGAAGAAGCGATTGAACTTCTTTGCCATGAGTGCAATGGATTCCATGTCCATTTCTTCTTCCGAGTTCTCATCATCGGTAGAGGTGGATGAAGCCGCCTTGAATGCAATCGCCTTTTTCTTAGGCGCATCTAGGTTCAAATATGACTTCATCTTTTCTTGTAGCTTCACCTTGCTATCTTTGCGTACCTCATATGACATCAAAGTACCCATTAGTTGAACTACGGTATATTTGTCCATGTCATTACCTTCCTCGATGGCGAAGGTACGTTTTTCCCAAGAAGAGGGAAGTCCTTCAATAAGCTTTAAGCACTTCTCCTTTTGAGTGTAGATCTTGCCGAGGGCCTCTAACTCGTTTATTATGTCAACGAAACGAGCGTAATATTCTTTCATCTTCTCGCCCTGTTGCATATGAAACATTTCGTAATCTTTGGTTACGACTACGAGTTTAGAGTCTCTTACCCTACTCGTCCCTTCATGTAGAATGAGGAGGGAGTTCCAAATTTGATATGCACTCTTACATGTGCATATCTTATTGAAATCCTCGGGCTCCAATGCACATTGCAAGGCGTTCATTGCCTTGGCATTGCTTACCTCCGCGGCGACCTCCGCGGTAGTCCATTTCTCAAAATCTTCTTCTTCGGGTTCAATATACTCCTTCATTGTAGTTCTCCATAAAGATGCACTTCGGAGGAAGGTTTCCATCCGACACTTCCAGTACCCGTAGTTGGTACCGTTGAAGAATGGAGGCCTCGTAGAGGAATGTCCTTCCATCACGGAAGATGCTCCTTCACGGTTCCTGAAGGTGTCATAGTTGGAAGGTGGACGCACGGTCTTGTTGTCGTTGGCAGACATAGCTGAGAATCTGGCTCTGATACCAAATGTAATGCCCTACCAGCTACTGCACAAGTACTAGAGGGGGGGTGAATAGTACTTTAAAATAATAAGGCGTATAATTCCAAATTAAATTGCAAACAACCACCAAGTCAATTTGCGGAAGCTTAAATTGAATGACAACAATGAAATTAACAAAGCAAACAAACAATGTTAATGGGTTCGGATCCACCCAAGTCTCCCCGACTTGTTCCCGGTGATCCTACGTCCCAACCACCCGGATCCCCTCCGGATACTTGAGTTAGAAACCCTAACTCAAGATTTCCACTATGAATATCTTGTGAAAAACCTTCACAAGATCAAATCATACATGCAATGGCAAAGTGAATCCCACAACCCGGGATCACAAACTTCTCTCACAACCGAGAGAGCCAATAAGCAATATAAAGAGTTTAAATGAAATAAATACTCTTACCACAAAATCCTATACCTTGAGTTTTTCTTACCCAATAGGTGGAATGAAGGATTTGAGGAAGATGAAGTCACCAAGCCCTAGCACCAAGGAAATGAGCAGCAATGGGTGCCTAGGGAAGAGTTGGAGACTTGGATCAAGCAATAGCTTGAAGAGCTCACCAAGAACAAGCTTCTCTCTAGATCTAGAAATGAGAGAGAATGGGTTTCTTGTGAGGAAGAGAGCTTTAGATTTGAGGGAGAATAGCTATCTCTTTAGAACTCAATGAATCTCTTAATGGCAGCTCTATCTCAGATAGAAATGACCTAGGTTCGTATTTATAGGAACCCAAAAACATAAGTTAGGTCAATCTCCAACGGAAAGAAATCTGGGAGAATTAGTCGGTCAAGGAACAATCACTGACCGACTAGTTCATCAACTAGTCGGTCAGTCACAAAGCATGGACCGACTAAGAGCAGATCAGAGAAGAGATAGAATTTCAGACCTAGAAAACTAGTCGGTCCAAGAACACTGTCTGACCGACTAGTTTCACAACTAGTCGGTCATCCAATGAACGTAGACCGACTAAGAGGCAAAACAACATAGTCTGAAGGCAAGTTGACTTAGTCGGTCCAAGAACAAAAGTTGACCGACTAGATAGTCAACTAGTCGGTCATCAAACGTTCTTAGACCGACTAACGGAAAACAGTAGCTTAGGAGAAATTTGGCATGTACAGTAAATCACAACTAGTCGGTCAAAGAAGCATCACTGACCGACTAGTTCACAAACTAGTCGGTCGGTGAGTCAACGTAGACCGACTAACTGTAAACAGTAAAGAACAAAGATTTAACTGACTGAAACTAGTCGGTCCAAGAACAGTGGCCGACCGACTAGATCTCCATCTAGTCGGTCAGTACTTGTTCTTGTACCAACTAACATGCACAACAAGGTCCGAATCGAAGCGCGACGCTTCGAGGAAGTTAGAGTGAACTTGTGCAAGAATCCTAGAGCTACGAAATGAGCGAACTGAAGATAGAAACGTAAGATATACTCAAGGCTTAACATTCTATCAATCGAAACTAAAAGACTATAAATAAAACCTTAATAAACGGTCTTTGAGAGCTTCGATTGAATCTTCATTACTTCCAAAGCGTTGCAGGAGCTTCAACGAAGCTTTAGGCTTGAATACGAGCTTTTGGAAGTGTTGAGATGTCGCTTTGAATATTCTCGTGAAATTGGCGACGATCTCCAATACTGCGCTCACAAATTGTTAGTTCATGAATTATTTATGTTTGCTCATCATCCAAAACCAAATCCGGGGAGTCCAATATTCAACAATAAATGCATATATGTTTGCTAAGAACATGCTGATAATGTGATTATCAAGTTTAAAATTATGAGATAATTGTTGAACATGCAACAACTTAATTTTATAAGATAAAATTTTAGATGCTTTAAAATTAAGCTTAAAATTTATATGATAAATTTTTAAGTTGCATGCTATTCTTTATGAGATAAATTTTAATTTGTTGTTCATGGAAAAATTACGAGATAACTATTAAAAAGGATTGTAACATAATTTTATGTGATATTTTAAGTTGCTAGTGATCTTGCTTATTTTATGAGATAAAATTTAGTTGATGTATTTTAATGGTAATTTTAATTTCTTGCATATTATGTGATAATTCAAGAAAACCTCTTAGGATAGCCATTAAAAATTTTCTAAAACTTATGAGATAAATTTTAGATGGACATGCTATGATTAATAAATTGTTACAATAATCAAATTCCTAATCCTGATTAGGGTAGCCCTTTCCAACAATTATTATTTTAATCATTCTGATAATAATTTTGCTAAAAGGCTATATTATAAATTATTTTAATTTGAATTTATTAAAATCCTAATACATGATTAGTGATCGCTCCTTATTTTACACCTTTTTTTCTGCATGTTTTCATGACATTTCAATCGCTCATATTGTGTTTTTTACGATTATTCGACGATATCACGTTGCTTTCTACTATTTCTTGTTTTGTCAGATTTCAGGAAATATGGAGCGATCTGGAGCAAACAATGAGATCAAGAGACTTTCACGCACACCGGAGCGTCGCCCACGGCCTTATTGGGGAGCTAGCAGTGCTAGATGATGGGCGGAAGAGGAAGAAATTCGATAGAATCGACGAGGAGGTGAGGAGAAGAAGAAAAGAGCCCAGAAACAGCTCACTCGGCCGACCAGAGAGTTCATTCGGCCGAGTGAAACGGATACATGACTGCCGATTATCAAAGTTCACTCGGCCGACCAAGAAAACCCACTCGGCCGAATGGAGAAGCCCACTCGCCCGAGTATGACAGGGATTTTCTACCGAAAATCGTCCGTCTTACTGAAGTTTGGAGAAGACACACTCGGCTGAGCAAGGAAGCTCACTCGACCGAACGAAGAAGACCACTCACCCGAGTGTGACAGGGTGACAGACCCCCAATTTTCCCAGTTTCTCTGTTTTTCTTTGGGTTTGTCACTTGGCCGAGTGACATGTTCCACTCGGCCGAGTAGCACAGTCCGACTATGTCACGAATTAGGGGTTTTTGGCTGTGCCAGGGGCAAATCTGTCAGGATTTCTGGACGATTTTGGCTTGTATTTAAGGCTAGTTTTATCCTAGTTTTAGAAGGGACTTGAAGTTAATTTTGACGGCTATTCTTATTGTAATTCTCAACTGGAGATCATAGACGCTCAATTTGGTTTGTTCTTTCTATCTAAAATTCTTGTTTTTATGAATTGTTTTCTCTTAACTATGAATTGTGGTATGATCTTATTCTTTATTTCTGAGATTTCTATGATGAATTGTGAGTAGTTCCGCCGTTCTAGGGCATGAGGATGAACCATATGGATTCGATCTTAGAATTGTGATGAATGAATTGAATTGTTGCTAGGATTGATAGACGGTTAGGTTATGATTGATCTATTACGGATAGCTAGGAATTTCCATCGATTGGGGTTTGCAAGAGATTGGATTTCAATCGATGAGAAGGCATAGATATTCGATTTAGGTTTATAATCGAGATTCTCTAGACTTGGTTTGCAAGAGATTGGACGAAAGCTAGGATCTTTATTATATGTCTATACTCATATTCATTTGCAAAAGATTCGACGAATATGAACTATCATAACCTAGATCGTAGCCCGAGTTTGCACGAGAGTGGGCTCGAGGTACGATTGGACGATGATGTCGATCTTCATGCTAGTGGCTTAGGTTAGGATTTGCACGAGAGTGGGACCTAATCTAGGTTGCTATAGACTGGCAATAGCACGAGAGCGTGAGCTTGGTTCTATATTTAGTTACGACTAGTTCACCTTAATTCAAGCCTTGCAACATTGAGATTCATGATCCGCAATGAAAAGTGATGATCTGTAATGGGATTCCCTAGCCATAGACGCTTTTATTATATTGAATTCTATTTGTTATTTGAACGACAGTGACATTATTATCCAAACCATTCCATTCTACCATCAATAGCTAGGTGATCAAGATAGAGTACTGTCATTTGTCCTCCCTGTGTTCGATACCCGCTCACCACTTCACCGTGCGCTTGCGGTAAGACTACAGTCGTTTTTCGGGTGTATATCCGGGGGCGATCAAGTTTTTGGCACCGTTGCCAGGGAGGCGACGGTATTTTCTTTACTTTACTTAGTTATTTCTTTTTATTTTATTATTTTCACTCTTATTCCTCTATTGTGCTAACAATTCTACTAGACTCTCTTTTTCTGTGCATGTACACGAGATCGAAGGCACACCAAGAAGACATATTATTTGATCCTGAGATTGAGCGTACGGCAAGGAGGCTTAGAGCTGAGAGGAGATTTGCTATAGAGGAAAATCATATGGCCGCATAGGAAACACCAGAGGAGTTAGCAGCGCGTATGGCTAGGCTTGTCTCCATCCGAGATAGGCTACGGCCCAAGACCACTTCTACCACCTCTTCTATAGTCATGCCGGAGTTGGCGGCCGACAAGAACTTCGAGCTTAAAACCAGACTTGTAGTGTTGATGCAATAAGACCCATTTCATGGGAACACTCAAGAAAACCCGCACTACCATCTTCAATTGTTCTTGTCCAAGTGCGCCACCTTCCAGATGCCTGGCATGTTGAGTATTGACTCCCCGGATTTGGTTTTGGATGATGAACAAACATAAATATATCGTGAACTAACTCTTTGTGAGCGCAGGTATGGAGATCGTCGCCAATATTCCACGTATATCAAATGCGACGTCTCAAGACTTCTCAAAGCGCGTGATCGCGAGCTTGAAGCTTCGTTGAAGCTCAAGGACGTTAATTGAAGTCATGAAGATTCGACTGAAGCTTTTGAAGACGGTTCGTCAAGTTTATTTAATGTCTTCTAGCTTCTTTTCGTAGAATGTTAAGCCTTGAGTAGGTCTTACGTTTTAATCTTCATAACGCTCCTATCTTAGAGCTAGTGTAACAGCCGATATTTTCTAGACGTATGATTATTGTATGTCCGTATTTCCACCCGGATATTTTTGTGCGCGAATTCTTTTGTGCGTCGACGCGAGCGCGTATCCGCTTTTCATTTTACCGTACCAACATTAATTGACTATCAATTTTTTTACAAATTACCTTAACTTAATTATCCCACTAATTACAAATTAACTTCACTAATTACTTCATTTATTTTAATAATCACATTTTTACTTAATTACTTAATTATTTTAACTTATTATTATTGGCTGAAAATCAAATCACCAGTTAACTTTAATCTTAATCAATTTATTAATTAACCTAACCTATTGATTCCACCGTTTGGGGTGGTTCAGATCCGACATGGAATTGAATCTTTCCCACATCCAGCTCTCTCTCCCCCATCAGGTTGTCCCCCTTCTGTTATTATAACAGTAACCAACGAGGAAGAAGCGCAAACAATCATCTCCTCCTTCCTCCTGCCAACAACAATTTTTCCTCCTGCAAAACAAATCCCTGCAAACCCACCACCTTCATCCCTGCAAATCATCTGCCAATCCCCAACCCTATCAGCCCCAATCTTTCAAACCAAGAACAAAATTCAAAAACCAAATCAGCCCTCCTCAAATCAATTCCCCACTGCAAACAAAATCTCCAAGTCAAAAATCGAACCAGCAACGAAAATCAAAACCCAAAATCAAATCAGAAATCTAGGGAAGAGATCAACTTAGATCTGAAAACATTTCAGATTTTTACAAAAAAATCAAACCCCAAACTTCATCTTCTCCAAACCCTCTTCTTCCTTCTTCTTCTTCCTTCCTTCCTCTCCTCCCTAGGCCCTCACCCACCGAACACCCCCAGCCCTAGCCGCCGCCGTCGGAGCTCAGCGCGTGCCGCCTGCCACCGGAGCCAAGCCCCCGTCGGCCGCCGCTCAGAGAAGCCACGCGCGCCTCCCAGTCGCCAAGCCGCCGCACGTCAGCCGAAGCGCCGCCGCCGCCCTTTCTCCCCTCGCACGCAGGTGAAACCCCCTCCCCTTCGTATGCTGCTGAACTTTGAAAAAAAAAGAAAACAAAAGAACAGGCTTTGAAACGAAATGAGAAAGGAGGAGAAACAGGGAGACTGAGAAATAAAGAATAAAGAAAGAAATAGAGGGGGTTGAGTCAACAGACAGAGGAGTTATTAAAAAAAATTGAACAAAGGTAAGAGGTTGACAGCCTTGAGTGATATATATGTTATAGAATTAAAGAGGGGACAGTCTTACACATAGGAGTAAAGTGAACTGAGAAGTGTTAGCCCTATTAGAGAAATAAAGGAGAGATTAATAGTGAGAGAGTGTGACAGAGAATTGACAGCCTTGATTAAGAGATTTATTAAAGAGAATGAAGAGAGAGTGTAGCTTAATTTAATGTAAGAGGGTATTATTATAATGTGGTAGTAGGTGTGGGATATTAAAAGTAATGTTAACATGCTAATCACCCATTCAAATTAACATGATACCCTTGTAATTAGATTAGTAGAGTTAGTTAACATTAGGTAGTGTTATTTTAAATGTTAATCTGCTCGTATTGTTTAAATCCAGCATGTTAGTAAATTTTATAACGTTAGTTGTTAAATAATATAGGGTATAACATGTTAACTTATTACCCCATAGCCAAAAGTTGGTATGTAAACCTATTAACACCATGTTAAGCCAAGAAATCAGGTTAGTAACGTAATTAGCGTAAGATAAATTATTATTAAATTTGTCTTTAGCTTGTATTGTTAATTTAATCCCAGTATGTTAGCAAGTTTGTAACTGATGTTAGGGTAATAATACTAGACTAAAATAAGGCGTAACATGTTAGTGTAACACAAATAAATATCACCCTAGCCAGAGAACCCAACAAAATTAGACGAACCCAGTTTAGGGATTAATTCGATATTTTGATTTTCTCGCGATAAATCTAATTCAGTGAATTGATTAACTGAAACAGAGAACCCGTCGTTTTATAGCGTAACGCTCGTCGAGGTGAACCCACGACAACCGATATCAGCAGAAACAGGCAAGTGATACTTGCCAGTAATTATTTAGGCCATGTTTTAGGCCAATTTGTAAAATTGTGTAAAAGAGACTAGGCGGTGAAATGATAGTCGCCTAGACGCCCTATTTGATCTAGTTTGACAACGAAACTAGATTCGACACTTTACCTGCTTTCATTCATGCTGTCATGCCATGTTTAATTTCAATTAACGGTACACAATCTATCTGCTCATTGCCATGTCATTGCATGCATTTAATGTTCATCGTGATTGAGTAGCACACGCTACAAATGTTATTGCTATTGAGGCTAGGCACCTGCTTTGCGGGCACAACCCTATGCCAATAACACTTCCTGGCTCGTGATCCAGAAGATGGGCGCCAGTCCATATACACGTGGAGGGGTAGGGTTAAACGATCGCTTGAGCGTAGAAGTGAGCCCGTACAGCCACTTCAGCCAAAAGACGGAAACTCTGTGCACAAAGTGATAAATCAGTGATTCGTGAATCGTGAAATAATGAATTGTAGCTTTTTGCTACGCCGTGCTTGATTATTATTATCTTGTTCATTTAATTATTGCACTCTTTTAGTGTCATGCTATATCATCATGTTAGAACTGCTAGTTGCATTATTTTATTTGTATCCTTGCACAAAAGTCCTCCGCCCTTTTTGGGAGACTTTTGTTGACATGTGCCCTTTTCTCTTTGGGTGTCACATGTCAGACTTTGAGACAGAGCAGGTAGCAGAAGACGAGCAGTTCGGAGACGCTGAGTTTGAGGTCCCTGCTGAGACCGAGTTCGTGGACACTGGTGACCAGTCCTAGACTCATTTGGAGTCTCACCTTAGTTGTTACCTTTCCTTAGTTGCTGTTAGGTTTCGGTGCGTAGCACCTATCTTCTTTTCATAGAATGTTAAGCCTTGAGTAGGTCTTACGTTTTAATCTTCATAACGCTCCTATCTTAGAGCTAGGAACTTAGTAGAAGCCCACTCAAACTTTCTCGAAGCATCGCGCTTCGATTCGCGGCTTCTTGTGCATGTTAGTTGGTTCAAGAAGAAGAACCAACCGACTAGATGGCAATCTAGTCGGTCGCAAAGCTTCTTGAACCGACTAGAATGCCTTCTCAAATCATAGCTCTTTATTGTTTACAGGTAGTCGGTCCAAGTTGACTCACCACTAGTTGATGAACTAGTCGGTCAGTGATCCTTCTTAGACCGACTAGTTGAGCTTTCCATGTACATGTCAAGTTACTGTTTATCGTTAGTCGGTCAAAGAATGTTTGTCGACCGACTAGTTGATGAACTAGTCGGTCAACATTTGTTCTTAGACCGACTAAATCAACTTGATGTCAGCTCATTCTATTTCGACTGTTAGTCGGTCAAAGATCATTCACCGACCGACTAGTTGTGAAACTAGTCGGTCGGTAAGTCTTCTTAGACCGACTAGTTGTCATCTCCTGTACTTCGACCTTTTGGCTGTTCAAGCATTAGTCGGTCTACGTTGTATCACCGACCGACTAGTTGATGAACTAGTCGGTCAGTGATCCTTCTTTGACCGACTAGTCTGGTTCAGAATAGAGCCGTTGGAGCTTTCATTGAAACGTTTTTCTCTCTCTCTTTCCTCTAACCTATAAATACTTGGTGTGCTGCATTCATTGCACTCAAGGCTGATATTAAGAGAAGTTTAGAGATCAAAAGAGAAGCATTCAATCTCATTCAAAGCTCATTCATTTCCATTCTTAAATCTCTCCCACTCTTACTTCCAAAGAGAGATTCATTGATTGTGAAGCCTTCCAAGCCAAGAGCTTGATTCTAGGTCACCATCTACCTCCTAGGTCTCCATTGCTGGTCATCTACTTGGAGCTAGGGTTTGGTGCCATCATCTTCCCCAAAATCCTCTTTGCCCTAATTCGTAAGTATATTCAAGGCATAGGTATTTTGTGGTAAGAACTTCCATTTCAATTTACTTTGATATTACAAGTGTTTCACTCTCGGTTGTGAGAGTTTGTTTGTGATCCCGGTTTGTGGGAGTCACATTTCGATTTGTGTATGATTTGACCTTGTAGAGGTTTCTACAAGTATTTTATAGTGCAAATCTTGAGTTAGGGTTTCTAACTCAAGTATCCGGAGGGGATCCGGGTGGTTGGGACGTAGGATCACCGGGAACAAGTCGGGGAGACTTGGGTGGATCCGAACCCATTAATATCGTGTGTTTGCGATTGCATTTCTTTGTTGTCATATTTACATTTCCGCATTTTCTGCATTGTTGGTTGAGTTTGCAAGATAATTAGGAATTATCATCTTAATTATTTTAAAGTACTATTCAACCCCCTCTAGTACTTATGCAGTAGCTTAGCAGGGCATTACATTTGGTATCAAAGCCAAGTCTATATCTATGTCTGCCAACGACAACAAGACCGTTCGTCCACCTTCCGACTATAACACCTTCAAGAATCGTGAAGGAGCTTCTTCGGTGATGGAAGGACACTCCTCAACGAGGCCTCCCTTCTTCAACGGTGCCAATTACGGGTACTGGAAATGCCGGATGGAAACGTTCCTCCGGAGTGCTTCATTATGGAGAGCCACGATGTCGGAGTACGTCGAGCCCGCCGAAGAAGATTTCGCTAAGTGGACTCCCGCGGAGGTCGCCGCGGAGGTAACAAATGCCAAGGCAATGAACGCCTTGCAATGTGCCTTGGAGCCCGAGGACTTCAATAAGATATGCACATGTAAGAGTGCATATCAAATATGGAACTCGCTCCTCATTTTGCATGAAGAAACGAGTCAGGTAAAAGACTCCAAACTCGTAGTTGTGAATAAAGATTTCGAACTATTTCACATGCAACAGGGTGAGAAGATGAAGGAGTATTACGCTCGCTTCATCGACATCACAAACGAGTTGGAGGCCCTTGGTAAAACTTACACCCAAAAGGAGAAAGTTTCAAAGATAATTGACTGACTTCCTTCTTGTTGGGAGAAACGTACCTTCGCCATCGAGGAAGGTAACGACATGAAAACTTATACTGTTGTTCAACTAATGGGTACCTTGATGTCTTACGAGGTACGCAAGGATAGCAAGCTAAAAATACAGGACAAGTTGAAGTCCTACCTAAAGCAAGACGAGCCAAAGAAGAAGGCGATTGCTTTCAAGGCCGCTCCATCAACTTCCACATCGACCGATGATGAAAACTCGGAAGACGAGTTGGACTTGGAGTCCATGGCCCTCATGGCCAAGAAGTTCAACCGGTTCTTCCGGAAAGGTAATTACAAGAACAAATCTAAAGTTAGTTCTTCTAACGCCACCGCTCCTTTGTGTTTCAAATGCAACAAGCCAGGACATATGAAAGCGGATTGTCCACAAAACAAGCAAAAGGATAAGTGGAAGGCGCCGAAGTACGACAAGTCAAAGAAGTACAAGAAAGGGTACAAAAAGGGACTTGTCGGGACGTTCACCGACTCCGAGGATGATTTCTCAAGCGGAGAGTCGGACGATGAGCAAGTGAAGAAAGCACATATGTGCTTCATGGCTCGAGAGGAGCAAGATAAAGATTCCTCCTCCGATGATAGCGACAAGGAAGGCGATGAGGTAACAATGGATGACCTTAGAAATGCTAATTCTCAATTATGGTCTAAATACACTAAATTAATAAATAGATATACTAAGGTAAAAGATGATTTAGCTAGCATCCAAAACTCGCCTAAACCTATCATCACCAACAACGACACCATTGTTGAAGAGTTGAGAAATGAGATTGTTAATCTCAAATCTCAACTTGAACATGTTCATGTCGAGGAATCGGATGAACATGAGATGGTGGATTTGACTTCTCGGAACTCAACTTTGAGTATCGAGAATGAGAATCTCAAATCTCGTGTTTATGCACTCACATCGCAAGTATCCACTTTGGATGCTTCGATGCATTCTCTCACCGAGAGATATGAGTGCACATTAGGCCGAATTAATAAATTCAATAAGGGTAAGGACCATTTGGATAACATCCTAAATGACTTACTTCCGGCCAATCACCACATTGGTTTGGGGTATAAGATGGGAAGTTCATCCAAATCGGCCACTACCTTTGTTAGGCCAACTTCCGGTGACTCAACGAGTGGGAGCAAACACTCTATTGGTAGTTCATCTACCAATGGTGCTTCCACCTCGTACACATCCTCTTTTGGAAAGAAACCCACTTTGGGTGGACCTCCAAAGAAGGGTCATGCCTGCATGTACACAAATACCATGCCACGTAGGAACACACGTCCTACTCCACATGCTCACACATATGATGATTTTTATGCTACACGTCCACAGACACGTGCACACCATGTGAGACACCCTCACGCACGTGTTCCTCCACATGCATATGTTCACCCTCACCATCATATGAACCATTCTCATAATGCACCATTTCATCATGTTCCTTATGCCTATCCACGACATGCATCACGTAGAAATCAACAACGCATGCATGCACCCAATAGGATTATGGGTCCCAAAATTTTCAAGATTTGGAGCCCAAAGGACACAAACATGAATGAAAAACAAGTTTATATGAATTCCTATTTCATGAATGTTGTGCATAGTGATAATTATGTGGGGAAGTCTAAGTCCAATTGGACTTGGCTTCCAAAGGTCTAATCTTTTGGACCCAATGACCTTGGGTACCATGATACGATATTTTCTATCTTTAGGTACTCAAGAGAAAGAAACGGAGCAACAAATTCAAATTTAGCTCCAAGAATAATTGGATACTCGATAGCGGGTGTTCAAAACACATGCCGGGTGACGCTCAATTTCTCTCCGGAGTGGTGCCCATTGCAAATGGAAACCGGGTAGTCTTTGGAGGCAACGAGAGCGGAACCATCATAGGTGTTGGTAAAGTGGGTAATCCTTCTAAACCTCTTATATGTGATGTTTACCTTGTTAAAGGATTAAACCACAATCTCATTTCAATAAGCCAACTTTGTGACAAAGGTTATAAAGTTAGCTTTGCGAAAGGAATGTGCCATATTTTAAGAAAGGATAATGATGAATTATTATTTTCCGGCACACGCCATAAGGATATTTATATTTTAGATCTCCCAAAATCACATGAACAATGTCTCGTTGCCAACACAAGTGAACAACACTTATGGCATCGACGCTTCGGTCATGTGAACTTTGGAACACTATTTAAGCTTTCCAAGTTAAACTCTATTAGAGGCTTCCCTAAGCTTGTCTTTCAAAAGAAAAGCTTTTGTGACTCGTGTCAACGAGGCAAGCTTCCAAAATCGTCTTTTAAACCTAAGAAAAGCATTTCTTCTAAGCGGCCACTAGAGCTATTACATCTAGATTTATTTGGGCCAACTAGAGTTGCTTCATTAGGAAATGCACGATATGGACTTTTCATCGTTGATGACTTTTCTAGGTTTACTTGGGTATTTTTCTTATGTAATAAAAATGATGCTTTCGAAAACTTCACAATATTTGTCAAGAAAGTACAAAATCTCTTAGGAACCACCATTGTCACTATTCGTAGTGATCATGGAGGGGAATTTGAGAATGAGTCTTTTGAGAACTTTTGTGATGAAGTTGGTATTACACACACCTTTTCATTCCCTCGCCACCTCCTCAAAATGGTGTTGTTGAGAGAAAGAATAAGACGCTAGTGGAGTGTGCTCGCACTATGCTTGATGATAGCCAACTTGGCCATCAATTTTAGGCAGAAGCGGTACACACCGCTTGCTATGTGTTTAATAGAATACTTTTGAGGCCCGGCACCAAACAAACTTGTTATGAATGTTGTTTGGTAGATTGCCTCAAGTTAAACATTTTCATGTTTTTGGTTAAAAATGTTTTATTAAGAACACGTATGGTAGCTTGGACAAATTTGATCCAAGATCCGATGAGTGGATTTTTGTTGGATATTCCTCACGTAGCAAAGCCTACCGGATATACAACAAACGAACCTCAACGATTGAGGAATCACTTCATGTCTCATTTAATGAAGATTTTGTTCCGGCTAGGATTACCAATGATGATGATTCTATAGATGTTTTATGTGATTCTATTGGTAATTCTAATTCTAATTCTGATTCTATTGATATTAACCCGACTAATGAAGTTTTTGAGAATGTTCCTAGTGATCAGGGAATTCCCAAACGGCTTCACACCGTTCGTGACCATCCTCATGAGCAAGTCATTGGCAATATTCATGATTGTGTCAAGACGAGATCGCAAGTGAACTACTTCGCTCATTGTGTCTTTGCCTCCTCGATTGAGCCAAAGAATATTTATGAGGCGTGCGAAGATAGCGCTTGGATCCTTGCCATGGAAGAGGAACTCATTCAATTCGAGAGGAATGAGGTTTGGGAGCTTGTTCCATTACCTTTGAAGAACCACACCGTCATAGGGACAAAGTGGATCTTCAAGAACAAGACCGACGAGAACCAAAACGTCGTCCGGGACAAAGCTCGGTTAGTAGCTCAAGGCTATCGGCAAGAGGAAGGTATTGATTTCGAAGAATCCTTTGCTCCGGTAGCTAGATTAGAATCCATTAGATTATTGTTATCTTTTGCATGCCATAAGGATTTTAAATTATTTCAAATGGATGTTAAAAGTGCGTTTTAAATGGAGATGTTGTTGAGGAAGTTTATGTTTCTCAACCTCCGGGTTTTATAAATGAAAAATTTCCAAATCATGTTTTCAAACTTAAGAAAGCTCTTTACGGTTTGAGACAAGCTCCTCGAGCTTGGTATGACCGTATAAAGAATTTTCTTTTGGATTTAGGATTTAAAATGGGAGAAGTTGATTCCACATTATTTTTTAAGTATTCGAATAATGATATAATTTTAGTTCAAATTTATGTTGATGATATCATTTTCGGTGCTACTAACTTTGCTCTTTGCGAAGAGTTTTCTAATGTGATGAAGGATCAATTTGAGATGAGCCACATGGGTGAGCTCAAATATTTCTTAGGTCTCCAAATTCGCCAAATGAAAGATGCAATCTTCATCCACCAAACGAAGTATACGGTGGAGTTGCTAAAGTGATTTGGAATGGAGAATGCCTCCGGGAAAAAGACTCCAATGAGCACGACTACACATCTTGATAAAGATGCGGGCGGTAAAGATGTAGACATTCGTCTATATCGAGGTATGATAGGTAGTTTACTATATCTTACCGCAAGTAGGCCCGATATTATGTTTGTCGTATGTGTATGTGCTCGTTATCAGTCTCAACCTAAGGATTCTCACTTAGTAGCGGTAAAACGTATTTTCCGTTATCTAAGTTATACACTTGACTTTGGATTACTTTATCCAAAGTCTAGCACAAATGAGTTAATCTCATTAGTGACGCAGATTATGCGGGATGCAAATCCGACAGGAAAAGTACTAGTGGCACTTGCCATTTTATAGGAAATTCTCTTGTCTCTTGGTTTTCCAAGAAGCAGAATTCCGTATCACTTTCAACCACCGAGGCGGAATATATTGCCGCCGGTGCCGCATGTGATCAGGTTCTTTGGATGAGAAACACTCTTAAAGACTTTGGTATAAACTGTGATACTTACCCTATCATGGTGGACAACCAAAGTGTAATATGTCTCTCAAAGAATTCGGTACACCATTCCCGTTCTAAACACATAGATGTCCGACACCATTTCTTAGATGATCATGTTGCTAAAAAGGACATCATTTTAGTGTACGTTGAAACCCAGAAGCAAATCGCCGATATTTTCACGAAACCACTCAAGGAAGACTCCTTTGTGCGGTTGCGTCGAGAATTGGGGATTATGGGTGAATCCGAGATTTAGGATTCATTTTTATTCAATAATCTTGCATGCTATTCAATTTCGTTATATTTGCATATGCTAGATTTATTGGAATTTTCTGGATTTTTCGTTGAATTTTCGGAATTTATGATCGATTTATTCATAAACGTCAAATTTAAGATTTTCGATGTTTAATGGGGTAGTATAATGATTAATGAGAGTATATCGATGTTTCGTCCAAGTGTGATTAGGAGAGATCTCAAAATTTCAAATTCTAAATTTTTTTGAACTCTGTTAGTCGGTTCATGTTCATTGACCGACCGACTAGATCATCATCTAGTCGGTCAGTGAATGAACTCAGACCGACTAACTCAAGCCCTAAATTTTGGCTTCAGTTATTGTTTGCACCTAGTCAGTTCAAGCTCATTGGCCAACCGACTAGATGGTCATCTAGTCGGTCAGCGCTTGAACTCTGACCGACTAAGTGCTCAGGGACAGTTGCGTCTTTTCGTCTTCCAATCGACTTATACACTCTTCTAACCGACTTAATCTCTCATTAGTCGGTGCGAAACTCCTCTCCCAGCTCAAAACCCCCGAAAACCCCTTCGTCTTCCTCCCTCTCCGCCGTCAACTGTGCCTTTTCCAGCCACTCTCCGGCCATCTCAGCCTGAGCCGATCATCCCTCTTCTCCTTCCGACCTAGGTATACCCTCTCTCAGTGTCTAGGGTTAGGGTTTCATCTAGTTTAATCGATTTCAGTGTTCGGCTAGGTGTTGCTTTAGCGTTTCCTTTGTCGATCTCATTTGATTGATCGTGTCTCGTCGCGCTTATGGCGAGAACACGTATTCCGATCGATCCCACTCGTCCGTCGCCTATGACCGTAGAGTCACCTCCTTCGGACCCCCCGCAACCTAAACGCCGATCTAAATCCACCCATCCATCGTCGTCGTCGCCTCCTCTTAAGAAGAAGAGGACGTCGGTAGCCAAGCCTAGATCGTAGCCTAAGCCTAGGAAGCCTACCGTCTCTGCTGCTTCGTTCCATGCTCCCACTCCTCCTTCTGATTCCGACACGGAATACATACCTGAGACCGAGCCTAGCCATAGGGAACCTACTCCTCCACCCTGATCTAGCACCCGACAGCCTAAGGGGAAGGCTCCGATGCCAGCTGGCGGTGTCGATATTTCACTATGTCGCGATAACCCAATGTGTCTCGCGGCATACAACCGTATCGAACACTGTCCGTTACTGTTGGAGCACTTCGTTTAGTTCTCCGACTTCCCAGGCCTAGCTGATCTCCTTTCGTCTAGCGGTCTTATCGATTATCTTTGGTATGACCCTAAGGCGAATCCACATCCTTACCCTCGCCTTGTAAAGCTATTTTACGCGAACCGTGTCCGGGGTCAGTACAACGAGACCCACTCCATTGAGACAACTGTCTTGGGGACACCGATTGTCCTCACGGCAGAAATCTTAGGGGAGTTGATTGGTTGCTCCTCGTCTGGCCTCCTCAATTCCGATATCTCCGTCGATGACATTTCTGACCTTGACCAGACCATGCTTTCTGAGATTTTCCCTGAGATCCCTCCTGCCATGATTGGCGTCCCATCCAAGTCCTTCAAGCCGAATGCCTGGGTCCTAAATCTGATCTTGAAGTCGTGCCTCCTTCCGAAGTACGGCTCATCCTCCTTGCCATCCCAGCCATTCCTCAAGCTGATCTACGCCATCTTCATGAGGAGCGAGATTAACTGGGCTAGGATCATTCTCGATAAGATGGATTCTTTCGAGTGTATCCGAAAGTCCACGAAATCTACTCATATCCCATATCCATACCTTCTGACACTCGTATTCCATCACTTCCGTGTCCCTCTGCCCCGTGATGATGAGCATCCCCTCGGTCCCCCTCTGAATGCGACAGCCGTCAAGAAGTCTCTTGCGGCGCTTCGTCATGTTCAGAGGACGACCCCGTCTGCTTCAGCCTATGCTTTAGCCTCAGCTGCTCCCTCTCCTACTCTTGCTGACCTTGCACGTTTGTTGAAACGTGTGGAGTCTCGTTATGCTCGCACTGAGGAGATTCTTGCTCGTATCGCTTCTCATTTGGGTATTGACATCCCTCCGTCAGTTTCTGACGAGGATGAGTTGGATGAGGATGAGATCGAGGAGCTTGCTCGTGCTGCTGCTGCTCGTGCCCCTGAGGGTACTTCTGGTGCTGCTATTTCTTCTACCGTTGACCCCGAGAGCACACTTGGTGCCACCATACCTGTGGTGGATACTACGTCTGGTGCTCCGGAGGCCACTCCCGTCGCTCCCGTGGACACTCCAGCTGACCCAGTGACCACCACTCCTCCTGCAGAGCCTGCTGCTGCTGTAGATCCTCCCGCTGCCTCCTGAGCTTCTCTGAGGACTCTCCTAGTGCACTTTGGATGATAGATCTTATAGTGAGAGAGTTGGGTAGGATAGTGTGGGTGGTTATGACATTTTGATGTATTTTGATGTATCTCTGATGATGTTTTTGATAGTGGTGTATGTATGTGATACTCTGGTGTCCGTGGTGACATATGTTATATGTTGTGATATGATGTTGTATTCTGTGCTTCGATCTGAGGATCGTTTTTTTTATGTCGACGATGTATATTTTTGATGTACTCATGGTTCATATTTATATATATACATCGATGTTGACATTTCATTCTCTTGCGCACATTAAATTCTTTTTATGTCTCTGATGTTTGATTTCGTCGCTCGACGATAATACTTGGTTAAATAGATTTCATTTTATGAAAACATAGAATTGTTTTCCATGCACTAAATTAACCAAGAATGTTGATATTGGAGAGTATGTTCCATAACTCAATATGTTTAAGTGATTTGAGTTTTGATGATTTCGTTTTTCGATTTTCAACTAGGGTATCATTGACACGCTTTGATTTAATTCGTTATTTTCCTTGGTGTCATTTGAACCGTGGTCGTATTCTTCGACTCACGTGCTTTTATTTTAGCCATTGTTGTTGTCGTTGTTCTCCTCCCGCTCTTTTTGCTTATGCCAAAGGGGGAGAGGATTAATAATGACGATGTGTGACATGATAATTCAAAGCAATTTACCATGAATCTAATTTGATGTGTTAGATTCATGGGGAGTGAAGATATATAAATGGATTTTCAAATCCGATATTTCAAATATTTCAATGATTGGATTCTCATTTATTTCTTCTCTCGTCTGCTTGATGCATATGATTATTGTTATTAATTGGAATTAACGTGTCATCAATGCAGGGGGAGTAAGTAAATTTCTTTTGAATCATAATTTTTGATTATTATTTATGTTGGTTTGTCATCACCAAAAAGGGGGAGAATGTTGAGTATTGACTCCCCGGATTTGGTTTTGGATGATGAACAAACATAAATATATCGTGAACTAACTCTTTGTGAGCGCAGGTATGGAGATCGTCGCCAATATTCCACGTATATCAAATGCGACGTCTCAAGACTTCTCAAAGCGCGTGATCGCGAGCTTGAAGCTTCGTTGAAGCTCAAGGACGTTGATTGAAGTCATGAAGATTCGACTGAAGCTTTTGAAGACGGTTCGTCAAGTTTATTTAATGTCTTCTAGCTTCTTTTCGTAGAATGTTAAGCCTTGAGTAGGTCTTACGTTTTAATCTTCATAACGCTCCTATCTTAGAGCTAGGAACTTAGTAGAAGCCCACTCAAACTTTCCCAAAGCATCGCGCTTCGATTCGCGGCTTCTTGTGCATGTTAGTTGGTTCAAGAAGAAGAACCAACCGACTAGATGGCAATCTAGTCGGTCGGCAAAGCTTTTTGAACCGACTAGAATGCCTTCTCAAATCATAGCTCTTTATTGTTTACAAGTAGTCGGTCCAAGTTGACTCACCGACCGACTAGTTGATGAACTAGTCGGTCAGTGATCCTTCTTAGACCGACTAGTTGAGCTTTCCCTGTACATGCCAAGTTACTGTTTATCGTTAGTCGGTCAAAGAACGTTTGTCGACCGACTAGTTGATGAACTAGTCGGTCAACATTTGTTCTTAGACCGACTAAATCAACTTGATGTCAGCTCATTCTATTTCGACTGTTAGTCGGTCAAAGATCATTCACCGACCGACTAGTTGTGAAACTAGTCGGTCGGCAAGTCTTCTTAGACCGACTAGTTGTCATCTCCTGTACTTCGACCTTTTGGCTGTTCAAGCATTAGTCGGTCTACGTTGTATCACCGACCGACTAGTAGATGAACTAGTCGGTCAGTGATCCTTCTTTGATCGACTAATCTGGTTCAGAATAGAGCCGTTGGAGCTTTAATTGAAACGTTTTTCTCTCTCTCTTTTCTCTAACCTATAAATACTTGGTGTGCTGCATTCATTGCACTCAAGGCTGATATTAAGAGAAGTTTAGAGATCAAAAGAGAAGCATTCAATCTCATTCAAAGCTCATTCATTTCCATTCTTGAATCTCTCCCACTCTTACTTCCAAAGAGAGATTCATTGATTGTGAAGCCTTCCAAGCCAAGAGCTTGATTCTAGGTCACCATCTACCTCCTAGGTCTCCATTGCTGGTCATCTACTTGGAGCTAGGGTTTGGTGCCATCATCTTCCCCAAAATCCTCTTTGCCCTAATTCGTAAGTATATTCAAGGCATAGGTATTTTGTGGTAAGAAATTCCATTTCAATTTACTTTGATATTACAAGTGTTTCACTCTCGGTTGTGAGAGTTTGTTTGTGATCCCGGTTTGTGGGAGTCACATTTCGATTTGTGTATGATTTGACCTTGTAGAGGTTTCTACAAGTATTTCATAGTGAAAATCTTGAGTTAGGGTTTCTAACTCAAGTATCCGGAGGGGATCCGGGTGGTTAGGACGTAGGATCACCGGGAACAAGTCGGGGAGACTTGGGTGGATCCGAACCCATTAATATCGTGTGTTTGCGATTGCATTTCTTTGTTGTCATATTTACATTTCCGCATTTTCCGCATTGTTGGTTGAGTTTGCAAGATAATTAGGAATTATCCTCTTAATTATTTTAAAGTACTATTCACCCTCCCTCTAGTACTTGTGTAGTAGCTTCGCAGGGCATTACATGGCATGCCGGCCGATGCTATTCGACTGTGCCTCTTCCCGTTTACTCTTCGAGACAAGGCATTTGTCACTTGGGATGAGCTGGCGAGCGCATTTGTCAACAAGTTTTATCCGCCATCTAAGACTATCAAGATACGAAGCGCACTCATGTCCTTCAAGCAAGGACCTCAAGAAACTCTATATGAGGCATGGAAGCGTTTCAAGGATCTCCAACACCAATGCCACCATCATAGTATATAGCCATGTGAGCTTGTGCATAGCTTCTATAACGGATTGCAACCGAGCACAAAGCAAATAATTGATGCAACCACCAATGGAGCTATCTTGTCAAAGAAACCGGACGACGCTACGGCCTTACTTGAGGAGATGGCCTCAAATAATCAACAGTGGGCCGACGAAAGGGGACATTCTTTGTCATCCTTGAAGCCGGTACGTATTTATGAGGCAAAGGCCGTGGCAGAGCTCTCTACAAAATTTGATTCTCTCCATAAAGTCGCAAAGAGATTGGAGAAGTTGATTAGTGAGCCACATGAATTGATTAGTTGCATATCTTCTATCTTATTTTTAGTTGAATTTTTCCTTTTATTTTTGTTTTAGATCTTTATTAGTATTTAGAGTCAATGGTCGAAGAAAAACCTGACAACGGGCAATATTTTTCATTGCTGGAGATGGAGAATAGGAGACCATATGAATGGAGGAAGACCATGGCAAAGGAGAGCACTCCAGGGATGCGCTCAGGCGTCAGGAGAAGGAAGAAACTGACGGGGAAAGAAAATCAGAAAGTGGAGCAAAAATAGAGAGTTGGAGCTGAAAATAGCAGCCCACTCGGCCGAGTGAAATTTTCATTCAGCCGAGTGAAGACCCTATTCGGCCGAGTAGGGTACTGATCATGGAAGATTCTAAAAAACCCCTCTCTGTCATTTATATGCCATTTGGCCAAGTGACTTTGTTACTCGCCCGAGTGAATCAGACACTTTCAGCACTTGAAAAGCTCTGAGTGGCCTTGCCACTCGGGCGAGTGACTTTGGTCTACTCGCCCGAGTGGGAAGTGATGTTCGCCCGAGTCGGTACTTTTAAGGAAAATTTTGAAAATTTTATAAACTGAGCCACTCGGGCGAGTGGACACGCCACTCGACTGAGTGACTTATCCTATAAATTCGAAAACTCGCGGCTCAATGCCCCAAAATCCCAAAATTTCCCAATTCACAGCCCGAGCCTTCGACTTCTCCCCCAAATCGCCCGAACCGTCTCTCCCTTCACCCGAGCCGCATGGACCCCGTGCCCGAGCGGCGCACTCTCACCGCCGCCACCGCCTCCCAGCCGCCGCCACCGCTGCCGCCGCCGCTTCCCCCCCGCTTCCCCCCCCACCGCCGATCATCCACCCTTTGCCCTATTTCTTCCGTTTTCTCCATTTCTCCATTTCGTAAGCCCAATTCCACCCCGAATCGAAATTAAACTTTATACACATCTATTACTCTTGATTTTACCCTAAATATATTGATATTCATTGCTAATTTTTTAGTTTGTGTTTCAGGCTAGCTTGGGGGAGAATCAGGGGCATATTTGGAGCTTCTCGGAGGAGGCGTTTCTCCGCTCACATCCACCGCTTGCATTCGCGTTGTGCTTGGGTACACTCGCTCCTTTTATATTGCACTTCGCATTTGTAGGCACGTTTCACGGCACACATGCCTCCACGGACTAGATCACATTCGCAGGCGCCCGCCTCGAAGCGGAAGAGGACGAGTGAGCCTAGCTTCTCCTCCGCTAGAGCGGACTCCCCGCCACCTAGCCCACCACCACCCACACTTCCGCCTCCTACCGCACCCATTCCACCCCCACTGGCACAGGTCGTCCCCGCTTTCGACACGATGGGGATCACGTTCAGAGATGATGCACACCGCACCAGATTTGAAAGGATCTCCCATCATTCGATCGTCCCCTCTAGGTTTGCACACATTGCAGATTCCGAGCGCCTAGAGGTATTTGAGGGCATATTCCAGTTGTATGACAATATGGGGTGGCGTGACTTTCTGTCGGTATCGGTGGACAACTACATCCGGTCGACACTCGAGGTCCTTAGTTCCATTCGTAGGACTCCTGGGGGTTGCTCATTTCGATTGATGGATCGTGAGTGCGAGATCACGCTCGACATGCTCCGAGCCTATTTTTAGTGGCCCCCCGTCCCGGACCCCGATCGAGCTTATAGTCCCACGCACATCCCCACACAGCCATTCGACACTCACGCCTTCTGGACACTTATCACGGGCTCACCACTCGCCTTTGACCCTAGCCGGGCCAAGGCTTCCGCTATCCTCCACCCATGCCTTCGCATTGCACAACGCCTTATGGAGACCACTTTTCTAGCGAGGTATGAGCTGGGGACGATGTCGACGCCTGAGCTTTACATTCTCTACGCAATGACTCGAGTGAGAGCCTTTGAGGTAGGTGGAGATGTCTTACTCCCCGCCGTTCAGATTGACATAGCTAGTTGGTACCTAGACCATATCATTATTTCTGTCGGCGCCAGGACGCCTATCTGTTGCGGCGGTCTGATTACCCTTCTGGCTCCCATGTGCGGAGTTGACCTCCCAGCTGGTTTGCTACGACCACCGGGCCCCCACTTCCCTTTCCGTTGATGTCATGTCCTGCATGAGGATGTTACGTCCTCATGGTCAGCACCACTGGGTTTGGTTGCACGGTTCATTTGGCACAGATTACATGGTGCTTCCGAGCCCCGCTCGGACCCACATTGGACCCGCAGGAGGGGTGTGGATTCTAGCGATGTACCTCATCATCCCAACTGCATACGTGTTAGAGCCTGAGGGTGCTCAGCAGGAGCCCCTCCTTCCACCTCTGGACCCGGAGATCCCTCAGCCTACACCTGATTTGACCGCTCCTCCCGACACCTCTGTCCATACTTCTGTCGGTGTCGGGAGCACACTTGTTGAGTCCACCACCACCACTATGCCATTGACCGTTGATCCCATTTCTTTTATGAGTCTCGAGAGCGCCACCACCACTATTCTTGAGAGAGGCGAGGCTTCTCTTATTTCCGCAGCCGAGACCCTGTCCACTCTATATTTCTCGACCCCTAGGGAGTCATCCTCTGTTGACTTCACGACCTCCCCAGTCGTCTCCTCTACCGTCTCCGCTACCGCTGTCTTCACCAAGAGTGTCGTGACGTTTGTCCCCATTTCTGTGTTAGCGACCTCTCCACCCTTCTCGCCATCTGTCACCGTTTCTGCTTCTGCCGCTGCTCACACTTCTGAGAGCATTCCCGCGTCTCAGCCTCCCACAGAGGCTGAGCGTCTTTTAGTGAGTACAGCACCATAGCCCCACCCTGTAGTGGCGCCACTAGTCTACGGTAGCCGTGCTAGGCAGCCCCGATCCCCACCTGTTCGACCCTCTGCCACTCCTCCCCCCGACACCCTAGTTCAGCACCTGCGTGCTCTAGAGGGAGCCGTTAGTGGGCTCAGAGGAGATATTCGGCCCTCTCAGCCACCGTTAGCGCTGTGCAGTCTCGCATTGCTCTACTCCCTGGTATTCAGGCTAGCCTGAACCAGATTCTTGCTCGACTGTCACAGCCTCCACCTGCCACTGCCCGTCCCATTTCACAGCAGCCTACACCACCACCTCCCCCACCACAGGACGGTGCTGGTGCTCCACCACCTGCTTAGGCACACACTTGATGCCTCCTATATTTTTGCCACTGCTGTGATTGATGCTATCTTTTCTGCTGATTTTGCACCCCTCCTCCACACACATTTTGGCCACTTTTTGTTCATATTTGTCTATATCATCCTGGGAGAGAGGAGGTATTTTGGGCCAGTTATATTGCACCATCTTGATCTCTACATGCATCACTTGCATATCCATCTCATTTTCTTTTATTTTCTTACTTTATCATGCATGCATCCTCACCTACCCCGCCCATATCATATCTCTCTTTGTGCCACACTTAGCACATTGAGGACACTGTGCAGTTTAGCTTGGGGGAGTGAGTGTCTCACGCACTTTTCATTTTCTTCATTCTTATTTTTATTTTTCCACCTTTTTTTATTTTACACTTATTATCACCCACTTTTTCACTTTTTTCCTCATGCATCATGTTTTCTTATTTTTTGTGTGCTGCATATATATAGTAGTTCTTATTTTTCCTTTATCTTTATTTATTTTATCCCTTTTTGCTAGAGATGAATTTTCTGTGATGATGATGACATGGAATTAGCTTACCGCTATATGCATATTATCTTGTCATGCCATCGTTTTTATTTCAGATATCATATGCTATGCTTGCTACGCATTCGAGAATAGTAACCTGCACCTTCATTATGTGAGTGTGAATGAAATTCTACCATTAGCTGAGTCTGATGATTTATATTGTATATTTTTCATAGAAAACACACCAAGCTTCACACATTGATTGCCTATATTTGGAGTACTGCTTTGTTGTCTGCTATCACTTCTTTTGCATAAAAATTGTACGCTTGACTTTCAGGTTGATTGAATGTATGCCAATTTGATATAACTGGATTAGTTTACTTTCTGAATTCAAACTGAGTAGATTACATTACTCTGCTGAAAGTTGTCATGCACATTCTAAAGAGTGAACTGAGCGTTGCATATTTTTCTTTCTCCACATATCTTGAACATCATTTCTATACTTAAAATCATTGGTGAATCTCACTTTAGCAATTCTTATATTTGCATCTTCCCCTTGCTATAAAGTCCATGCTCCAACACCCCAAAATCAAAAAGAAAAAAAACATACATACATATCTCTTTATCTTTTGATTTGGGATCGTTACTGTATATATTGTTTTTATGGAAAAAAAAGAGAAAAAAAGAGAAAAAGAGAGAGAATCAAAAATGAAGTTCATACATGATCCCATTTCTTTCTTTCTTTCTTCCCTTTCTTATTTTTATTTTTATTTATCTTGGAGCTTCACAAATGAGGAAAAGTTGTATTGTTCTATTTGATGCCACCACGCTTATAGATAAGCTTGGGGGAGAGGATCCAATGATGTGTGAGAGAGTGACTACTTGTCTGTGCAAGACGACCTAAGCTAGGTAATTTTCTATACTCGGGGAGATTACTAGAAGTACTACGAAGTCCACGAATTGAAATTTGGCATGCATTTCATGAATACCACTTCTTTCTATTCTATTTGCTCCATATTGTGTGATACCTCTTATACTCCAAATAAAAAGCGATCAATTGAAAAGTGTGCGATCTATGATTATGTATATCACTTTAGATGCCTCGGACGATGCTAATTCTAGAATGATTTTATGTTTTATATCGTTTTGATATTCTTGGGTTTCTATACCGGATGCATTTATATATGATCATGATGTTGAGATAAAAATCTTTGGCATGTTTTTATTCGTCGTATGCTATTTGAGTAAGCAGCCACACGTCCTGAGAAAATGATCTAGCACTCACCTCTTCGTTTTCTTTTCTATCTTCTTTTTCCTTTTTCCTTATTTTTACCCGCCGAGTTCGCCTTTTACTCATCTTCCTCGAGGACGAGTAAGAGGTAAGCTTGGGGGATATTGATTGCTCCTTATATTAGACCTTTTTTCTACATGTTTTCATGACATTTCGATCGCTAATATTGCGGTTTTTATGATTATTCGACGATATCACGTTGCTTTTCATTATTTCTTGTTTTTGTCGGATTTCAGGAAATATGGAGCGATCTAGAGCAAAAAATGAGATCAAGGGACTTTCATGCACACCAGAGCGTCACCCACGGCCTTATTGGGGATCTAGCAGTGATAGATGATAGGCGGAAGAGGAAGAAGTTCGATAGAATCGATGAGGAGGCGAGGAGGAGAAGAAAAGAGCCCAGAAACAGCTCACTCAGCCGACCAGAGAGTTCATTTGGCCGGGTGAAGGAGTGCGTTCGGCCGAGTGAAACGGATACATGACTGCCGATTATCAAAGTTCACTCGGCCGACCAAGAAAACCCACTCGGCCGAATGGAGAAGCCCACTCGCCCGAGCATGACAGGGATTTTCTCCTGAAAATCATCCGACTTACTGAAGTTTGGAGAAGACCCACTCGACCGAGCAAGGAAGCTCACTCGGCCGAACGAAGAAGACCACTCGCCCGAGTGTGACAGGGTGACAGACCCCCAATTTTCCCAGTTTCTCTGTTTTTCTTTGGGTTTGTCACTCGGCCGAGTGACATGTTCCACTCGGCCGAGTAGCGCAGTCCAACTGTGTCGCGAATTAGGGTTTTTGGCTGCACCAGGGGCAAATCTGTCAGGATTTTCTGGACGATTTTTGCTTGTATTTAAGGCTAGTTTTATTCCTAGTTTTAGGAGGGAGTTGAAGTTAATTTTGACGGCTATTCTTATTGTAATTCTCAGCTGGAGATCATAGGCGCGCAATTTGGTTTGTTCTTTCTATCTAAAATTCTTGTTTTTATGAATTGTTTTCTCTTAACTATGAATTGTGGTATGATCTTATTCTTTATTTCTGATATTTCTATGATGAATTGTGAGTAGTTCCGCCGTTCTAGGGCATGTGGATGAACCTTATGGATTCGATCTTAGAATTGTGATGAATGAATTGAATTGTTGCTAGGATTGATAGACGGTTAGGTTATGATTGATCTATTACGGATAGCTAGGAATTTCCATCGATTGGGGTTTGCAAGAGATTGGATTTCAATCGATGGGAAGGCCTAGATATTCGATTTAGGTTTATAATCGAGATTCTCTAGACTTGGTTTGCAAGAGATTGGATCAAAGCTAGGATCTTTATTATATGTCTATACTCATATTCGTTTGCAAGAGATTGGACGAATACGAACTATCATAACCTAGATCGTATCTCGAGTTTGCACGAGAGTGGGCTCGAGGTGCGATTGGACGATGATGTCGATCTTCATGCTAGTGGCTTAGGTTAGGATTTGCACGAGAGTGGGCCCTAATCTAAGTTGCTATAGACCGTCAATAGCACGAGAGCGTGAGCTTGGTTCTATATTCAGTTACGACTAGTTCACCTTAATTCAAGCCTTGCAACATTGAGATTCATGATCCGTAAAGACAAGTGACGATCTGTAATGGGATTCCCTAGCCCTAGACGCTTTTATTATATTGAATTAGATTTGTTATTTGAACGACAGTGACATTATTATCCAAACCATTCCATTCTACCATCAATAGCTAGGTGATCAAGATAGAGTACTGTCATTTGTCCTCCCTGTGTTCGATACCCGCTCGCCACTTCACCGTGCGCTTGCGGTAAGACTACAGTCATTTTCCGGGTGTATATCCGGGCGCGATCAATTAGGATAGTAAGTTGAAACCTTTGATAAAGACTCTAGTAAAAGTTATTAACCAATCCTAATAATTTCAAATTTTAGAATTCAACTAGTTGATATGATTAACTAGTTTTAAATGAAGCCATTTCTAGTTGATGGCACACATATGAACAATTAGTTTCCTTCAATGGACTATGATCCGGTCTAGTGTTTTTTGACTAGTGTTATGGATCACGCTAGCTCGACTGAGGATAATGATCCTGACCTAGCCAAATCACTGGCCGCGTTCCGCTGGACCGCAAGGATGCGAATTATGATTATGTGACACAGTCGACTACATCTAGTCTAATACATTAAAAATCTTCTTCAAGATTAACTGTAGCCCTCCTGGCCTAGCCAATTATGTGACACCGTCGACTACATCTAGTCTAATACGTTAAAAATCTTCTTCAAGATTAACTGTAGCCATCCTTATTTTTGGATTAGGGGACTAAAAGATGCCTGTCATGGTTGTTGTGTCTCCTCAAGATATGACATGGTCTCTTTTAGAACCGACTCCATCATACATATGATGTAGTTTGGTCTTAACCCAAACCATCGCGTCGGGTCTCCTCGAGTGTCGGTGTAAGTTAAGTTTAGACATGAAAATAAGGGTTCGACTAGACTAGTCATTATGGTTTGTTGGGTCTCATTAAGATCATAAGTGACTATGGGCAAAAACCTATAGGGAGTCACATGTGATGTGATCGATGAAGAGTAAATCTACCAATTATAGAGCCGATCAATTTGTTGAGTCTCCTCAATATTGTGAAGCTCAAGGTGGTTGGATCCCTCTCCCACAAATTCTAAATATAATAAATTGTTCATTATTATGGCTTAAGTGTTCATTAAAATAGTGGGAGAATATAGTTTAATAAAAACCTTTTAAACTATAAAAGAACATATGCTAATTCAAACTTCTAGTCAAATGCAGTATGGAGTCAGGGCTTAAGTTTATCATCGAGACGAATGTGCTGAATGGAACCAACTATAAAGACTAGTTAAGGAACATCAAGCTTGTTCTCTCATTAGCTGGAATCGGTTATGTATTGATGGAAACTTTTCCAGAGAAACCCGACGACAAAGCCACCAATGAACAAAAGGAGTCCTACAAGCTGTGGCAAAGGGATGCAGAGAAGGCCAGGTGTTTTACTCTGGCCTCGATGAACAATAATCTGCAAAGAAAGCATGAACATATGGATGTTCAGAGCATGCTTTTAAATGTAGAAGAATTGTATGGTAAGTGTTCTAGGGCTCCAGATTCGAGGCCACCTGCAACCTTTGGGAAACGAAGATAACGACATGCCCCGTCCATGATCATGTGATCAAGATGATCGGGTACGTAGAGGACGCAGCCCAGCTAGGATTTGTCCTTGAAAATGAGATGAGCACGTACATAATCGTGAAGTCTTTGACTCCTGCCTTTAACCTGTTCATTACAAGCTTTATAATGAACACCACTTAGGTGGAACTTCCAGGCCTCCTGAACATAATCCGACAGTTCGAGGAGAGAATCGAGAAGAACCCACCAGTGTTGGTTGTAGGCTTTGCTTCTTCTCACCAGCCTAAGGGCAAGGATAAGACGAGGCTGATCCCTTAACCTGCTAAAGGTAAGGAGGGGAAGAAGAAGAATGGGGCGTCGTCTGAGTCTCAGTGTTTCCATTGCAATAAGCCTGTACACTGGAAGAGGAACTGCAAGGCCTACCTAGCAGAGAAAAAGGGGCATGGTGATGCCTCAACCTCAGGTACAAATCTTGTTAAAGAGTATATTAATTTCCATAAAGCTTAATACGTGGTATGACTGTATATTGTCTCAGGTGCTTGAAGCTATGGATGGGTGAAGTTCCTGGTGTGGTCGGCAAACAGAGTAATCGTTGCTGTTAGGGCCGTCAAAGGACTTCGAAGATATCAAGGATGCTGTCTTAATTTTATTTTTGAATAAATGAGGCGAGGAGAACTTGAACAATGATTAAGTGAATGTCACTTGGAATGAAAATGTTGTGAACAATTTTTTTTAATTAAAGTCATTTTTTGATATCTTGATAAATATACACTGGTAGAAAAGGGTCTGCGGCCACGGATAGTTGGCCACGGACAAATCCGTGGCCTAGTGGACTATCAGCCACTGATTATTGGTGAAGCTTTCTAGCGAGGGATATAATATTAACGGCCACACTAATAGTCTGTTTCCATCCAAAAAAATATTTACCTAAATTGGGGGGAGCCCGCGTGAGCCCCCCCACGTGCTCAGTTTCACCAAATTGGGAACGATCGAGAGATCGATAGCAAAAGAGAGGGAGATCACCGTCGACGATAACTGTTGGATCTGGATCTTAGCCTAGAGGGGGGTGAATAGGCTAATAAAAAATTCTCGTGCAACCCACGAGAAATCTCACGCAGTTAAAAGCACATGCAGAGTAAATAAGAGACAATCACAGAGTACACACAGATTTACCCTGGTTCGGTCGCACCAACGACCTACGTCCAGCCCCAAGAAAATACTAGCATTAATAAGTTCATTCTGTACACCTACAATGGGGTCTTAGCTCCAACTCCCTACCTAGACTGTACCACACTCAACAAAGTGCAGAATCCTATCAACCAAGTAAATGCGTATCTTGACTGCAACAACACGTTAAGACCCTCTTGTCTAGCCCCAACCAGACAAGTCCAAAATAGCACAAATATTGGTAAAGTTTTCCCTCCGAAGATCTAGTAACTACTACACAAAAATAATAAACAACAGAGTTTAGAAGGCTCAGTTTGTGTAGCGGCGTCGTCTTCGTCAATCAGCAAAGGCCAGAAATCGTCTGGAAATTAGTAGTGGTAATGGAAACTCAAGTTGCGGCAAGTCACAATGATTAAGCTAGCTTGCGTCCTTCTTGTTCTCTCCTAATCAAAAATTTCGGCCCTTGCTCTTAATAAGAGTCTGTAGACTTTTGTTTCAACCTGCAAGAAAAGACTCAATTTAATAATCAACCAAAAGGAAACTGATAACTTAGTGCATGCACAGTTCGGCTGGGTGTTGGTATCCTCAAAGGGAAGAGCAAACATCAACTTGACCCAATGTTCTTCAATCAACCAAAATAAGTTTGTCCTCCTCCTGTACGTAAGTTGATGGAAGATGCCCCTTCAATTACTTGTAGTCTATTGTGGCCGGGCCCACTTTAATTTCTTTGGTTCTCCAATCAAGTGTTTGATGCATGCAATTACTTGATTTGTGCATTTGCCTCAAATTACTTGTAAGATGATTTGTGCAGTTGCCTCAACAAATCACGAACTCCAGGACTTGGAATATTTTGCGGCTGATTGCTTGGTTCGGCAAGTTATTGGTGCATGTAGGCAGCTTGGATGCGACGGATGTATCGTCAAGCAATGGGGCAGCGATGGGCTCTTGGCTAGGCACCCCTCTCGGTCAACAATACCTAAAGCTTGTGCAAGCGATGGGTTGTCGAGGTACTTGGTGCAGCAATAGGCTAGATCCCTTGCTCGATGGTGCAACGGCTTGGTCGACGTCCCTTTACGCACGTGGATGCTCGATGGCACAACGGCTCGGTGGTCGACGTCCCCTTACGCACACGGATGCTCGATGGTGCAACGGCTCGGTCGACGTCCCCTTACGCACGCGGATCTTCCTCTTTGATTGCACTTTCGTTCAGCAACCTTGGGGACGAAGAACAGAACTAAGTTAATCTTGATTGCTAAATACTTCAACCTGTTTTTAACAAATAAATAACAAATCTCCCTTAAATATTGTGTGATGATTTTGTTTTTATTTTTGATGCACAGCCAACAATGGTGCATGCGTGGAAAACCCTTGGTGATTTCGGCTACCTTTGGTTTTTGTGCTCCAACAATTACCTGCAAACATGACAAATAAAAGCAAAAGATTCCTTGATATACATGTACTGCTGAATAACATGTATTTCGGTTCCCCACATGAATTAAAACGAGTTAGTGGGAAGATAAACAAAAAGAAACACATGAAATATTTTCTCTTCCCTGTTACGTGCGGCCCTGGTCTTTTTTTGTTCTTGGGGTTTTTTTTTCTTTTCTCTTGTTCCCTTGAACTCCTTGATGCAAAAAGATTGCGGCCGGGACCTTTGCTCTCGTTTTGCGTTTTGGCTGCCGGTGCTTTGTCCTTGGGAATTTTTTTGTGTGGCCGGCCTTCCTCTTTTGATTTGTTGCCCTGACTCTTTTGATTTGTTGATGCTTGGTTTATATAGGGATGGTTAGGGTTTTGAAAGGGATAGGGTTTTTGTTAACCGCTTTGACCAATCAATATGGGATTTGATTTGATCTCAATTTGTATTCAAATTAGATAGAGAATTTGAATAGGACTATGGGTAGCAACAAATCTACCTAATTGATTTGAATAAATCCAATGTCCTCTTGACCAAGTCATATTACTTTGTGAACAATACTTCATCTCTCTCTCCCAAACTGCTATAAGAATAGCAATACCTCCAACGGTTGACTTATGTAATTTTAGCCTGTATGGATCAATACACTAGGGGGGGGGGGGGGGGGGGGTGAATAGCGTATATAATAAAAATGTTGCAAATAGAATGTTACTAATATTTGCAAAGATGGCACAGAAATAAAATGACAAGTACTGAAAATAAATCAATCGTAAACACAGAGATATATCCTGGTTTGGATCCTCTTGATCCTAGTCCAGTCCTCTACTCCCAGTAGAGATTTTCCACTATAATCACTTGCCCCGCAAGTACAAACTTACAAAAATGGCGACACTCCCCGTGTCACAGACTTTGTACAATCTCTAAACAAAGATTCAAACCTGTTAAACAATGAAATAGAAAAACACCTATAGCCTTGTTATAAATTTCATAGAATGAATTCAAGGATGGTGTTTAGAAGATGAATTTCAAGATGTAAAAGAGATGTAATGAAGAGCAACACTTGAAGTTCTCTGGTTCATAAAAGAAGAGAGAGATCAATCGATTTCTTCTTGCAATTATGAACACAAACAACTTTTCAAAATGATGTTGAAAATCCAAGTTATTCCGTTCTTAAACGAAGAAAGAAATCTAATGATTTCTTCTTACAAATAAGAAAAGAACAACTAATGGCCTAAAGCTTTAGAAAATGAAAGACTTGATTTCAATAAATAAGAGAGTGAAGAAGAGGAAAGTGAGTGAAGAGAAAGAGAGGGTCTACCCCTCTATTTATAGTGTTTAGGGACGGTTGGGGACTGTAGTTAACGTTGGAAACCGGGCAAGAACCATCCCTGAAAATTTGGGGTCAAAATGGCTAGTTCTGAAATTGGTCGACCAAAATGACCACATTGGTCGACCAAAATTTAGAGAGAGAATTTTGACCGTTGGAAGACAGTTCTAGAATCTACATGGTTATAGGAGTTAGCATATGTAATCCCATAGTCAAATTCGAAGGTTTAAAATTGGTCGACCAAAATGAGGTTATTGGTTGCCAATTTTCAAAGTTGCGAATTTTCGAAATTGGGAAGTGTAGATCTCTGAGTAATGGAACCTAGATGACTAAGACATATTATCACAAGGCTTTGTGACTCTAATAAAGTAAATTTGACATTGATTACATAAAGCCGTAGATAGGACTGCATCTGCAACTGAATTTGAGAAGCTTCTTTGCAGGGGATCCTTATCAAGTGATTATATATCCAAGTAGTGGATGTAGGTGCCTTTGTCTTTCCAGCTTCATGAATGATATATCTGATTGAGTATGCATGAAGATATCTGATTGTGGGGAACTCAGCATTGATTTGTATCTGCATACATATAGAATTAGTAGCACTGAATGTGTTTGTCATATCAAAACCATATGGGAATAGAAATATGGAATTATAAAATTCCAACAACTTAGTCATCACTCTGAGAATTTACCGCTTTTCCATTACTGAAACACACTGAGCACACGCGTTAAATAGCAACACACACTTGTCATCATCAAACTAAAGATCCTGGATCGTTGCGTCCAACAATCTCTCCCTTTTGACGATGACAATCCATTGAAAGATTTGAGCAATTAGATAGGTGTGTGTGAAGTGTGATGAAGGGTGTAATGCACATGAGTAATACAATGAGATGTAAGCATTACTAGCACGCACAATTTGCCAATGAGATAAGCATGCTCCCCCCTTTTCCAAGCTCCCCCTTCAACAATTACCACCAATAATATACCAAATAGTTTCAACCACTTTTCTCCCCCTTTGTTATCATCAAAAGTCGACTAATGAAGTCAATTAATATCACATACAAAAATAAAGTATTATAGAGCATAGCTAGCACTTGCATGTATTTTCTTCAAAGTAGACAGTTCAAATTCATAGAAAATCATAATTTTGACTTCACCACCAATGTGTAAGTGTAATAATATAAACATTGGAGTACAAAGGGTGATTCAATTTAGAACATCAACCAAAACAATCCACATTTTCCGATTAACATGAATTTCACTAAGATTGATTTTTCCCACCTCATTAAAAATGAGTTCAAGGTACCAAACCCCAAAACATAGCCTATAAGGACTTAGACGTGGGGTTGGCATTGCTTGACGAGTAAAGTACACCAACGCTAAAGATTACCCATAAAGCATATGTTGGACACTCGTGGGTCGTGTATTTTCCATGAATTGTATCCATTTTACATACGGAGCAATTTTCATGTATATTTTTTCATATTCATTTCTTTTTGTGCTCAATTTTTATTCATGGCACTACACTTGATATACCTTAGATAATTCAGTTTTTATTCATCCTACATTCACGTTCCAATATTCATCAAAAGAATCTCCAAAAGTACTGAAAGTTTAGTATTCGTGGAAGTGCGTATGTAGGTGTAGAAATCAAATTAATCATTTCATGAATCATGTCATGGCTACCAAATAGTTTCTAACATGCGCATGTAGCTATAGCAATAATACAATGATTTCTACAAGGATATGAATGAACATAAGATGGTACCACTTATAAAGATTCATAAGGAGGTATTCAATAAGCACAAGTTTTTTGATATTTGATATTTCAATTTTTTTGTTTTTCCTTTATAAAGAACTCAAACAAGCCTAAACAAGCAAACAAGCACACAAACAAAGATTAAATCAAGCACACACAAAAACTATGAAGGTATGCAATGAATGCAAAGAGGGAAAAGAAATATATCTTCACGTTGCTATTTGACTGAGGAGCTAAAAGAATGACACTTTCAATCCATTGCTCCTCGCCAAATCTCCATCTCACCTACATGAAAGGTGTTAAGTGTGACCTTGGAATCCAACAAGGTCCACTAGTGTTAGCCATTAAAGTTTTAGGAACCCACACTTGTTTGAACTTTATGTTCGTGTTCCTAAACTTACAATAGTAGGATGTGTGGCCTACACTATCACAAGTAAAACACTTTGCATGTAAGTGTTTCACAATAGAATGCACAATGTGGAATTTCTTAAATTTGGGCTTTTCAACATTTTTCAAACCAAATCCAAGTCCTCTTCTATTATTGCCATATAATTGATTCTCTAAAATGGTATCCAGTGATTGTTTTCCTATAAAGAATTTCTTAATGTCCAATTCAAGATTAGAAACTTTAGATTTTAACAATTTATTCTCATCCACAAGCAAAGTGCATTTACTTATAAAATCGCTCTTGTTTTCTTCTTCCTTCTTTTCAAATTCATCCATTTTTCTTTTAAAGTCATTATTTAACATGCAGAATTTATCATTAAGCTCTCTAATCACATAGTCTTTTTCAGTTTCGAGCTTAATCAAATCTAGCTTAAGCATGCTAATATCATTCAACAAGGAATGACAAGTAAGACAAGTAATTTCTTCATTAAAGCATGATTTTTCCTTTTTCATTATAGCAATGGTAGAATCACGTTCATCAAGTTTTTCTTTGAGGATGTCAACTTCTTCAGAAATGTCACAGTTTTCTTTTTGTAATTTAAAGCTGGCATTCCTATAATCATTTAACGTGAGTTCTAGCTTATTAATCTCATTTTGCATTCCTTTACAAATTTCTAACAATTCAGCTTTAGTAAAGGAATTTACCTCATCGCTCTTTGCCATTAAGCAGACGACAGCGGAGTGGGCTACCACCTCTTCATCCGCATCCTCAGCTTTGCTGTCCATGTCCCAAGTTAGCATCTTGGCTTTTCCTTTATCTTTAGCAACCTGAGCAGTCTCTTGTCTGCAATGCTTTGCGAAGTGTCCCCTTTTCCTGCATTTGAGGCATTCAACTCTATTAGCAGAATCTTGTTCAGAAGAATTTTTATCGTAATTAAAAGTGTTAGAGGGAATGAACCTTCTATGCATTTCTGATCTTCCTTGAGGAGTTCTGACGAACTTTCTGAAATTTGTAACCATTAGTGCCATCTCCTCATCATCATCTTCATCTTCGCTAGCTTTCAGAGCAAGTGGCTTTGAAGCTTTTTCCATCTCCTCAGGTTTCTCTTTTTCTTCAATATTTTGCAGTTCAAGCTCATGGGACATTAGATTACCTATCAAGTCCTCCACCCTCATCTGTGAGAGATCCTTCGCTTCTTGGATGGCAGTGACTTTAGGTCTGAAAGAGCTTGGCAGCGCTCTTAATAATTTCCTCACATGTTCAAGACTAGAATATGGCTTACCGAGCGAGCTAGACTTATAGACGATGTTGGTGAACCTCGCAAACATCTCTAATATGGTCTCTAATTGTAGCATGCGAAATCCCTCGTACTCCGTGCTCAGAAGTGTAAGTCTAGACTCCTTCACCTGTGACGTTCCCTCGTGCGTCACCTCCAATGTATGCCATATTTCCTGCGCAGTTAGACAATGTGAGATACGATTGAATTCAGATTTATCTAATGAACAAATGAGAGCATTCATAGCTTTAGCATTAAGAGAATAAAGCCTCCAATCATTATCATCCCATTTATCATCCATTTTAAGCATCTCAACATTTTCTATTTTAATGACATGTGGTTTATATCCTTTTTCAACAATTTGCCATGCTTTATAATCAATGGAAATTAAGTAGATTCTCATACGATTTTTCCAATAAGCATAGTCTACTCCATTAAATCTAGGTGGACGTGAAATAGACTGACCCTTAGCAAAAGCACTATCAATGTGATCCATGGTCAAACCTAGGCTAGATCCTAAAACCTGCTCTGATACCACATGGATCTGGATCCTAGCCTAGAGGGGGTGAATAGGCTAAGAAAAATTCTCGTGCAACCCACAAGAAATCTCACGCAGTTAAAAGCACATGCGGAGTAAATAAGAGACAATCATAGAGTACACACAGATTTACCCTGGTTCGGTCGCACCAACGACTTACGTCCAGTCCCAAGCAAATACTAGCATTAATAAGTTCATTCTGTACACCTACAATGGGGTCCTAGCTCCAACTCCCCACCTACACTGTACCACACTCAACAAAGTGCAGAACTCTATCAACCTAGTAAATGCGTATCTTGACTGCAACAACACGTCAAGACCCTCTTTTCTAGCCCCAACCAGACAAGTCCAAAATAGCACAAATATTGGTAAAGTTTCCCCTCCGAAGATCTAGCAACTACTACATAAAAATAATAAACAACAGAGTTTAGAAGGCTCAGTTTGTGTAGCGGCGTCGTCTTCGTCAATCAGCACAGGCCAGAAGTCGTCTGGCAATTAGTAGTGGTCACCACCGCAACGGCAACTCAAGTTCCGGCAAGTCACAATGACTAAGCTAGATTGCGTCCTTCCTGTTCTCTCCCAATCAAAAATTTCAGCCCTTGCTCTTAATAAGAGTCTGTAGACATTTGTTTCAACCTGCAAGAAAAGACTCAATTTAATAATCAACCAAAAGGAAACTGACAACTTAGTGCATGCACAGTTCGGCCTGGGTGTTGGTATTCTCAAAGGGAAGAGCAAACATCAACTTGACCCAATGTTCTTCAATCAACCAAAATAAGTTTGTCCTCCTCCTGTACGTGAGTTGATGGAAGATGCCCCTTCAATTACTTGTAGTCTGTTGTGGCCGGGCCCACTTTAATTTCTTTGGTTCTCCAATCAAGTGTTTGATGCATTCAATTACTTGATTTGTGCAGTTGCCTCAAATTACTTATAAGATGATTTGTGCAGTTGTCTCAACAAATCACGAACTCCAGGCCTTGGAATATTTTGCGGCTGATTGCTTGGTTCGACAAGTTATTGGTGCACGCAGGCAGCACAGATGTGGTAGATGGATCGTCAAGCAATGGGGCAGCGATGGGCTCTTGGCTAGGCACACCTCTCGGTCAACAGTACCCAAAGCTTGTGCAAGCGATGGGTTGTCGAGGTACTTGGTGCAGCAATAGGATAGATCCCTTGCTCAATGGTGCAACGGCTTCGTCGACGTCCCCATACGCACGCGGATACTCGATGGCATAATGGCTCGGTCGACGTCCCCTTACGCATGCGGATTTTCCTCTTTGATTCCACTTTCATTCAGCAACCTTGTGGACGAAGAACAGAACTAAGTTAACTTTGATTGCTAAATACTTCGACCCGTTTGTAACTAAAAAAACAAATCTCCCTTAAATATTGTGTGATGATTTTGTTTTTATTCTTGATGCATAGCCAACAATGGTGCATGCATGGAAAACCCTTGGTGATTTCGGCTACCTTTGGTTTTTGGGCTCCAACAATTACCTGCAAACATGACAAATAAAAGCAAAAGATTCCTTGATATACATGTACTGCTGAGTTACATGTATTTCAGTTCCCCACATGAATTAAAACGAGTTAGTGGGAAGATAAACAAAAAGAAACACATGAAATATTTTCTCTTCCCTGTTGCGTGCGGCTCTGGTCTTTTTTTTGTTGTTGGGGTTTTTTTTCTTTTCTCTTATTCCCTTGAACTCCTTGATGTGAAAAGATTGCGGCCGGGACCTTTGCTCTCGTTTTGCGTTTTGGCTGCCGGCGCTTTGTCCTTGGGAATTTTTTTGTGTGGCCGGCCTTCCTCTTTAGATTTGTTGCCCTGACTCTTTTGATTTGTTGATGCTTGGTTTATATAGGGATGGCTTGGGTTTTAAAAGGGATAGGGTTTTGTTAACCGCTTTGACCAATCAATATGGGATTTGATTTGATCTCAATTTGTATTCAAATTAGATAGGGAATTTGAATAAGACTATGGGTAGCAACAAATCTCCCTAATTGATTTGAATAAATCCAATGTCCTCTTGACCAAGTCATATTTCTTTGTGAACAATACTTCATCTCTCCCCCAATTTGCTATAAGAATAGCAATACCTCCAACGGTTAACTTAATCATCACTCTGAGAATTTATCGCTTTGCCATTCCTGAAACACACTAAGCACACGCGTTAAATATCGACACACACTTGTCATCATCAAACTAAAGATCCTGGATCGTTGCGTCCAACAATAACCGCCAACGATCATCTCCGAAGCCGAAGCCGAAGCCGTCAGCATCCTTCAGCACTGATAAGTAGAGGTAATTCCTCCTCCTAATTCTAGAATTTCGATGGGGGTTAGTCCTAACTTGGAAGAGAGCATGGTCAGAGGGGGCGTAGGCCCCCGCCGGTGACCCAGCTCCCCTTGCATCCTTCCAATCTGAAGGAGGAGAGTAGGAGCTGGGGAGGCGGCAGTTGTCGAGGTTACCGACGCCCCCTCCAACCCCCCTCTCTCCTACTCCCCTAATGCCCACATGAGGTCACCCCCTCCCATCCCCCTCCGACCAATGCCTCTCCTCCGCCACCCCGGCTCGAGCAATGTATTCATTGTTAGGCGTAGGGTTAGGGTTAGGGTTTGGGTTCGGTTAGGGTTGGGGTTAGGTCCAGGGTAAGGGTTGGGGCTAGGGTTGGGGTAGGGGTAGTGATATGGGTAGGGGTGAGGGTTTGGGTTTGGGTTTGGGGTCGGGTTTAGGTGATAGGTTAGGGTTGAGTTTAGGAATATGGTTTTGGGTTAGGGTTCGGTTAGTGTTAGGGTTGGGGTTAGGGCTGGGGTTAGGGTTGATGTTAGGGTTGAGGTTAGGTGTCGGGTTGGGGGTTGGGGGTAGGTTTAGGGTTGTGGTTGGGGTTATGACGTGCGTTTATATTTCATATATTCACGCACGTTTTCTTTTGTGTTTCTCCGTGTTTTTCCGCCGTCTCTTATTCGTTTTCGTGTATTTTTCCCGTTTTCTTTCACTTTTCTTTGTTTTTCCATGATTGCAGGGGATTGACCACGTAGGGGACGTTTAACGATGATATCCCAAGTCCCCGGAGCAACGGGAGAAGTCACATGTGATCCAGGGGGTCGAACGCCAAAGAATTCATCTTTCAGCCCTCACTCGGTCGGTTGGTCATCTCCAACCGATCGGGTGATGCACGCGTGCACCACCCGGTCTCTACCGCAGCTCACAAAGAAGTCACCCGACCGGTTCGCAGACCGTTCAGTCGGGGGCTATTCTCTGTTTTCTCGAAGCAAAACGCCAACCGATCGGGTGACTCTCACCCGATCGGTTCATCTGTAGCTGAAGAAGAAGAGCTGAAGACACGGACGTCGAACCGATCGATTCACCCGACTGCTCCAAGATCCAACCGGTCACTCAAGAACTCACCCCGACCGGTTCATGTGATCGGGTGAAAGCTCGCCGTTTTTTGTTATTATTTTGTAACGGATCAACCGATCGGTTGACTTGTCAACCGATCGGTTGATGCGACGGTCTATAAATAGAACCCTTAGGGTTCCAGAAACGGAGCTGTTATTTTTTCTACTGTTTTATTTCCTTGTGACGGCTGTAATTGTTAGTCTTTTGTAAGTTTTCAGATCTTTCTAAAATTTCAGTATTGTCTTTATTACTCTATTACTTCCGGATTGCAATTGTCCGATTATGATTCCAACGGTTAAATTTCATTTAGATCGCTTTTTCATGAATTTTTGTCAGTAGTTCCCAAATCTGGGATTTTGGTGGAAACCCCTTCGGGGGCTCTTCCCGATGCGTCCATAGGGTTAGGAAATCGATAGGGAGTAGGAATCTAACGGTTACGCGGGGTGTTTCATTGTCATCGGCGGAAAAAGACCGCCTTTGACCGTTGGGCCAAGGGGGAATAAACTTGGCGGTTGACTTCCCTAGCCATAGCTCACACCCTTAGCGTAGACGTCGAATCCTAGCACGCGGGAGCGGCAGGATGAGACGTTGGGAGATATCGTTGCGGGCTTAGTGCTCCCAGGATCGATCAGTGTTAATGGACACGGGAGTGCCCACTGATCGAATCCGGGAAGTCCGGTGTATCATCCTGGGCACCGACCGGAATATCGGGCCCATGGGACGCCGGTACCCACTTTCGGAGGCAACGTCTCACCATTAGACCCTAATCCCGATCGCTATCCATACCCGTAGGCCGTATCGGCGAGAGTCTCTCGTCGGGTTGGAAACCAAAGTCCCGGGTTTTCTTTCTTGTTGTTCATACCCATTTATTTCCTTTCGTGACAACCATTCACCGATTCGGGCTAGCTCGCCCCTCGGGATGATTTAGGTCCTACCTGACCCAAGCACAACCTCGCCTCCCTGAGTTCGATATTCCTGCACCTTACACTAACCGTGAAACTTGCGGTAACGACACCGCGCCGCTGCGACTCGAGCGGGGCACCGGTCAAGTTTATGGCGCCGTTACCGGGGAGGCAACGTGCTTGTTATTTTAGGATATCATGAACCCTCGTGTCTAGCTCACATCCATACATCGTGATAATTTTCGCATTCTCCTTTTTCTTTTTTATTTATTTATTTTATTTATTTTTCTTATTTTTATTTCTTATTTTATCTGTTTCTTTCCCACTTGTCGCTTCACGGGTGTTTGTTGTTTTTCATAGCGCAGGAGTTCAAGGAGTCTAGACGACTTGATTCCCTCGATCCAGAGATTACGCCACCCTTAGGCGTTTGGCTGCCGAGAAGCGAAGAAGAGACGATCCCGAATCCATGGAGGAGAACACCCCACCTCACAAGTCTCTGCTGGAGTACTCGATGCCATCCATCGAGTCGACTTCCGCCATCCGATCTCCAGCTATTGTGGCCCAAAGCTTTGAGCTGAAGCCGTCTCTAGTGACATGGATCCAGCAGGACCAGCTTGCGGGTGCACCATGGAGAGCCCGATCGAGCACCTGGACTCCTTCTTAGAGAAGTGTGACACCTTCCGGATTAATGGTGTCACGACAGAGGCTATCCGTCTGATGCTGTTCCCCATCTCTTTGCGAGACGAAGACAAGCAATGGCTAAGGGGGAAGGACCCCAACACTTTCAACACCTGGGAGAAGCTCTCCAACGCTTTTCTGACGAAGTTCTTTCCTCCGGGGAAGACCATGAAGTTGAGGAGTGAGATCTCCTCCTTCTCCCAGGCCAGCCACGAGTCCTTGCATGAAGCTTGGACGAGATATAAAGAGATGCAAAGAAGATGCCCTCACCATGAGCTTCCGAAGTGGCAGATTATTAATCTGTTCTACAATGGGTTGAGGGATGACCTGAAATCTTCTATGGACGCCGCGGCTGGGAGTTCCTTCATGTCTAGGAGCGAGGAGGATGCCGGGCATATTCTGGAAAATATGGCATCCAACAATGAGCGGTGGTGTGACGAGATAGCCACACCAAGATCCGGGGGTATACACAGAGTCGAGGACGTCGACGAAACTTTCAAGCAAGTTCGACTTGCTTTCGACCCAGATCTCCGCACTAATGGTAGGAGCCGGTGGGGCCGGTACACAGCAAATTTCTGCGGTTGAGTCCGAATTCTTTGGGGAATTCGACGGTGGTGACATCTCACCACCGTTGGATCAGGCGAGTGCACTATTTTACAACCCCACGGGAAATGCGCCGTATCCGCCAAGGAAAAATCCAATCGGCCTACTCTCCAAACAACAGGAACCACCCAAACTTCAGCTACCGACCACCATTTCAGCCCTCGCCGCCTCAGCAGCCGCAGCAACAAACATATCAGCCGGCTAGGCCACAGCAGCAACCATTTCAGCAACAACCTCAGTAACAATCTTACGCCCCCAGAAATCAGCAGCCGTTCCAGCAGCAGCAGCAGTATGGCCAACAGAGGGCCGTCTCTCCGGTTGAGTCTCTCTTGACTCAATATATTACCAACCAGGAGAGGATCAACCAAAAGCTGGAAATGGGTCAGCGGACCCTCACGGACCAAGTAACCCAACTGGGGTTACAAGTGGCGAACCTGGCAAGGTCACACAACCAATTGCCGCCATAACCGGAGGTGAACCCGAGGGGAGCAACCCAAACATCGGCACTTGTGCACGAGCACGCGAATGTGTCCGCTATCGTTCTAAGAAGCGGGACACAAATTCCTACTAGAGTGCCCCCTAGCAACCCGGAAGCACCATTGGTCGTTGAGAAACCGATCGAAAAATCAAATGACGCCGGTGCTTCGTCATCAAATCCTATGACTCCAGAGGGAGCCTCTGAAGAGGAGAAGAAGAAGAGGAAGAGAGCCCGAAAGTGTACAAACCCGTTGTGCCATTTCCACAACGGTTGGCTCAGGCAAAGATTGATGAGAAATATGGCAAGTTCTTCGCCATGGTCAAGGACCTAAGCCTGCAAATCCCTTCCTAGAAGCAATCGAAACAATCCCCTCCTATGCAAAATTCTTGAAAGACTTTGGTGACTAGAGGGTCTAGAAAGGAGAAATTAGTGCTGACGGCGGAATGTAGCGCTCTTATTCAGAGGGCAAAGCCACCGAAACTCAAGGACCCGGGAGCTTCTCTATTCCTTGCACGATCGGGGCGGTGAAGATTCATCGTGCACTCGTCGATCTAGGAGCGAGTGTTAGCTTGATGCCTTGTCGATGTATAGAAGGATAGGATGGGTGATTTGGAGCCCACCGGTATGACCCTACAACTAGCCTGACCGGTCGGTCAAATATCCGGTGGGAGTTGTTGATGACCTCCCCGTAAATGTGAGAGGGGTGCATGTGCCTGTGGACTTTGTAGTCATGGACATGCCCGAAGACACACACACCCCCATTATCCTGGGACGACCTTTCATGGCCACTGCTGGCGTTCTAATAGATGTGAAGAACGGAAAACTCTCTTTGAACGTCAGCGGAGAGAAAGTTGAGTTTGATCTGGGGTTGTCCATGAAGCACCCCGATCCCCCTGATGACCCCCGGTGCAATTTGCTTGAGATAGAAGAAGAAAAAGCTGCAGAGGAGAGCTCCTAGGAGATTCTCCTAAGAAACCCCCCGATGACTTGGGGATTCAGAAGATGGAAACGGCCCCGAGTACAAAGAAGCTGCTGGAAAACCGAGTGCAGCGAGAACGACCCCTCCCGGGTTCCCCAAGGCTCCTCCTGCGAGGAGAACGGGGAAAGAGCCCATGGACCTCACTAAAGACGAGGTCCAGATCCTGAAGAAGATGGCGGGAAGCGCCAACACCAAGGAAAAGCCCCCGGATCCCAAGAACAAGGGAGGGTAGTCGAGCAAGTATTTTTCCAGCCGCTGACTACTCCAAGCGCCTTCAGCTCCAATGAGGAAGAGATACCGAAATTTGGCCATCACCCGTATCAGCCACCATGAGCATTTCTTGCGGGCGTCGAGCCAACGACGTTAAACAAGTGCACTTCATGGGAGGAAACCCATGTTCTAAACTTTTTCTCTAATTTTTAGCGTTATTTTTTACTTTATTTTGTCTATTTTTATAAATAAAATCAGCCGCGAGAGCATCCGTTCGGGGACTTAAACAAATCTATTGGTTTTTGCAGGAAACAACGCCCCAACCGATCGGTTGACAACTCACCTGATCGGTTGGGATGTATCAGATACATGCCGAGATCTGTCCCCATATGACCCGATCGGTTGAGTAATGAAGAGACCGGGTGGCAGACCGGGTGAGCTGGGGAGAACTCTCGGAAATTTTGGGGAATATCAACCGATCGGTTGAGTTTCGAGCGCGATCGGTTGACGTGACTGGGTGAGCAGCCCTAAGTTCTCGGGAAAATGAGTGGAGCGGCCAACCGATCGGTTGATAAGTCACCCGACCGGTTCGCCTGTAGCGTTTCTTTGGCAAGATTTTCGACCTAACCGTCAACCGACCGGGTGGCAAGTCACCCGATCGGTTCGACTTAAAACCCTATATAAACCCCCCGACACCCGCTCGTTTTCCACCCTCGCCCGATCGCAATTTCCGCCGTCGTTTCGCCTTCCCCTCTTCCCCAACAACCGATCCTCACTCCCCCACGTCCTCTACTCCTCCATTACTCCCCTCTCTCCACCTCCTCCATCAATTCCTCCATCATCTACACCCTCTCTCTCCTCCCATTCCGAATTTTTGACCTAGTTTTCCCCAAACACACCACATCCGAAAATTCTTGCCGAAGGAGAACGCCGCGGCTCCACGCTACTCTCGCTGAACGGTGTGGGGGCATCTACGAGCAAGCTCCGCCATTCCGCTTGGGTACAACTCGCTCCTAAGCTTATATTTATATATTTGCCCTATAAATTGTGCTTGCTTGTTTGCTTGTGTTAGTGTGCATCCACTGTTTTTACACTCATTCATACACGCACACTCACACATGGCTAAAGATAAGGATAAGGGGAAGGGAATTATGCGGGAAGAGGAGCCGTCTCGAAAGAGACGAAAACAAACACGCCCCCCTTCCCGTACACGTGCACTTACACTTGGCCCTCCTCCGCATGTTATCCCCCTGTGGACCAATGTTGGGCCCGCATGGTATATTTTCAGAACCAGGAGCACAAAGATTTTTACCATAGGCTTGATGCTCGAGGGCATCTATCCACTAAGTTCCCGCACGCACGTACACTTGTCGATCTCGGTGTCTTCACCGAGGTCGAATCTCTTTTCGCTAACTTAGGATGGTTGGCCTTCCTTAATGCACATGCCATATCCTACCCGGCACTCACACTCGAATTTCTCTCTACACTTGTTTGGGAGTCGGGTCGATCATTAAATTCAGGGTGCGTAACCGTAGTGTCACCACAAATCTGAACACGATTAATGATATATTTGGTTCCCCAATCTCGGGGATGATTCCATCCAACACTACGGGTACACACCCGAGTTTGATGTCGATCAATTCTGGTTCCGCCTCACTTTGATCCGTGACTATCCCCGAGGAAGGGCCAAGGCCTCCTCCATCATTCATCCCGTGTTTTGTTTAGCCCACAGGATCATTTCATCTGCATTCTTCCTAGGGATGAGTCTGGTACTGTGACTATCCCTGACCTTTTTATCCTTTGGGCCATGACTTTTCCTTATGTCCGGGATGATGATGGAGTTAGCTTCAGGGCCCCTACCGTCCCCATCCATGGCAGCGATTGGCTTGTTTACAAGCTACTCGAGATCAGCCGGGCCGGTAAGGGGAAGTTTTGTTGCGGGGGCATCATCACGATCATCTGCTCTCACGCCCAATTCAATATTACCATCCCCGATAATCTTCCAGCTGCCGTAGGACCCTCACATCTTGGTATTGATGTCCTGCGGCACATCCACATGATTAAACCCCGCTCGGATGGCCGCTTCATATTTCATTATGGCCACCCCCCCAGCCCCTTACACCATTCTGCCCAACCCCGCTCGCATGACCCTTGCTCTCGTGGGAGATTGGACTTTCCCTCCTGATCCCGACTTCTTAGCGGGGTTGAATCTTCCTTCCTTCCCGCAGACGCCCACAGATCACCGTCCCCTGCCGCCCACTTAGGCGAGCAGTATATCCATAGCGTCTGGGGGAGATTTAGGGGCTGGCCCGAGTCGTCCTGTTTCTGCTCCGGGACCGATCACGTCTGAGCACGCTCTTTGCGGCCATTTCTGGCCTTTGTCTCCTGTGCCGGCATGACCACTGCCGCCGGCATATCTTCGATCTTACCTGGCGGCACCACCTCTGCCTCGCGTCAGTCTATATCTTTTGGTCGCCGTCAGGTATCTGCCCGTCTGGGGCTTGAGAGGGAGGTCGCTGCCCTTCGTGAGCTCGCCATGTCCTCTGCTTCCTCGGACCCAGCGCCATCCTCCTTTCTTACTCACCCACGTTTCCTCGCACTCGAGAGGAACGTGGCCGCCATTCTCCGCCTTCTTACTCATATCCACGGACCTCCTCCACCCTCACCACCTCCACCTTCACCACCCCGGCGATCTTCTCCTCCACCCACCCACACTTCCCCACATCCATCACCCCCTCACCACATCTTCTCCTCCCCATTCACATCCCATCCCGGCATCCACTTCACCCCTCCCGACATCCACTTCACCCCTCCCGACCATTTCCACCGCACCCACGCTACCTCCCTCCTCCGTCACTCCATACGTGCGCCGGAGGAAAATTGCCGGTGCGCTCCAGATCCCTCCCACCACCTCCCACTATCGTCACCACCACATCTACTTTCCTCCATTTCTATTCCTCTCTCACACCGCCTTGATCACCTACCTACCACCACCACCCACCACCACCGACACTCCTCCCATTGTTCACACCACCACTGCCCCTATTCCTCCGCCTCATTCCCCACTTCTCAGCACGCCCCCAGCCTCCCCCGACCACCCATCCACACCCTCTTCCGAGGAGGACGAGGACTCACCTTCCCTTGCTTTCTGATTTCACCTCTTTGTTTTTGACTCCCCCTTGCATATATCTGGATTACATCGATCATATCATTTCGCTAGCACTTTCTGGTCTAGCTTGGGGGACGTCTATTTTGGTGTGCTGTCGTGTTTTGTTTGTTTTTTCTCATTTTTGTGTGTGTGCTTCTTTTTCATTTTTTGAGTGTCGTGCTTGTGTTTTTATTTTTCTTTTCATTTTGTTCGATTTTGATTCCGTTCTTTCTTCTTTTTCAGTTTAATCTATGAGTTTTCCTGGTTTTCATTTCTTTTTGTGTCAGTGCGTATTCCCCCCCATCTTCATTGCCCTCCCGTACTCAATCATATTGCATTGAGGGCAATGCAAACTTCAGCTTGGGGGAGTCGCACTGTGTGCGTCGTTTGAGTCCTTTTATTTGAGTCGTTTTTCTCCGTGTTTTTCTTTTTCTTTCTTTCTTTTCTTCTTTTTTTTAGCTCTTTCTCCTAGAGATGTGAATCCTACGATGAATCGCCACAAAGTCACACACACCTAGCATTGCATCGATAATCACACTCACTAACCCTAGGATTTCGAGTCCTCTTGCATTTCACGCATCGTGGGTCCACTTAGCTTTTTGTGAGTCGTGTGTCGTGACTAGCATTTGGTGTGCTTCTGCTTTGTGATTTTACTTTATATACCTGTCCAGGAATGACCCCTAGATTATCATGCTCCGATTTGAATATGCGGTATTTTGTTTCCACTTTATGCATGCTATATTTATATCGTATACTTCAATTCGCATGCGTCGGGATTCCACAACTAAGGACTATGATAACCCATTTAGCCTATGCTCTATTTAGCGAGAATAGTTTCCTTTGCCCGAGTGTTTAGATTTCGACTTCTTTTTTGTTTTACTTGGTGCAAATCCCCTCGTCGTGTACCATTATCCCACTTGGGAGAGTACACATGTGTATATCCAAAAACCCGAAAATCCAAAAAAGGAGAAAAGAAAAGAAAAACCCAAAAAGAAAAGAAAAGAAAAATTGTGTATAGCCCAAAATCCAAAAAAAATACAAATGCCCAAAACCCAAAAAAATGTTCCCTGTGAATATTTTTTCATACTAGCTGAGAATAAAGGGAAGGCGAGAATTTGCACCGAGTGTTCTTCTCCACATCATCTCAACCCCCGTCGTTATCGAAAACACTTGGCTTAGGAACTTTTCAGCTAGTATCTAAGCTATAGTGGCGTGATTTCCTTAACCCTAGTTGTGGAGTCCCCGATGCATGATACACTTCTATTCTCTCTCTTCTCATGCATGCTTGAGCTTATATTCGCCGCTTAATTCAATTCGGATCGATATTTTGGGTCATATCTTGATTTGTGTATATCGAGCCTCATAGCACATCGTAGAAAGCATCACCATTTGCTAGCACAAGACCACGCTCACTCGCGCTTCACTGCGTGGACCCACGACACTTAATTGGACTCGCTTTCCTAGGTTTAGTGGTGTGATTTGACGTTTGCTTGCTTGGTGTGTCGTTTTCGATTTTGGTGGCTCTGATGGACGATCTAGGGCTTAGAGTTTTCTTTTTCTTTCTTCCTCTCTATTTTTCCCTTCCGAGCTCCTACTCTCACTCGTCTTCCTCGAGGACGAGGAAGAGTTCAGCTTGGGGGATTTTGACGTGAGTTTATATTTCATATATTCACGCACGTTTCTTTTTGTGTTTCTCCGTGTTTTTCGCCGTCTCTATTCGTTTTCGTGTATTTTTCCCGTTTTCTTTCACTTTTCTTTGTTTTTCCATGATTGCAGGGGATTGACCACGTAGGGGACGTTTAACGATGATATCCCAAGTCCCCGGAGCAACGGAAGAAGTCACACGTGATCTAGGGGGTCGAACGCCAAAGAATTCATCTTTCAGCCCCTCACCCGTCGGTTGGTCATCTCCAACCGATCGGGTGATGCACGCGTGCACCACCCGGTCTCTGCCGCAGCTCACAAAGAAGTCACCCGACCTGGTTCGCAGACCGGTTCAGCGGGGGCTATTCTCTGTTTTCTCGAAGCAAAAACGCCAACCGATCGGGTGACTCTCACCCGATCGGTTCATCTGTAGCTGAGAGAAGAAGAGCTGAAGACACGGACGTCGAACCGATCGATTCACCCGACTGCTCCAAGATCCAACCGGTCACTCAAGAACTCACCCGACCCGGTTCATGTGATCGGGTGAAAGCTCGCCGTTTTCTGTTATTATTTTGTAACGGATCAACCGATCGGTTGACTTGTCAACCGATCGGTTGATGCGACGGTCTATAAATAGAACCCCTAGGGTTCCAGAAACGGGAGCTGTTATTTTTTCTACTGTTTTATTTCCTTGTGACGGCTGTAATTGTTACTCTTTTGTAAGTTTTCAGATCTTTCTAAAATTTCAGTATTGTCTTTATTACTCTATTACTTCCGGATTGCAATTGTCCGATTATGATTCCAACGGTTAAATTTCATTTAGATCGCTTTTTCATGAATTTTTGTCAGTAGTTCCCAAATCTGGGATTTTGGTGGAAACCCCTTCGGGGGCTCTTCCCGATGCGTCCATAGGGTTAGAAAATCGATAGGGAGTAGGAATCTAATGGTTACGCGGGGTGTTTCATTGTCATCGGCGGGAAAAAGACCGCCTTTGACCGTTGGGCCAAGGGGGAATAAACTTGGCGGTTGACTCCCTAGCCATAGCTCACACCCTTAGCGTAGACGTCGAATCCTAGCACGCGGGAGCGGCAGGATGAGACGTTGGGAGATATCGTTGCGGGCTTAGTGCTCCAGGGATCGATCAGTGTTAATGGACACGGGAGTGCCCACTGATCGAATCCGGGAAGTCCGGTGTATCATCCTGGGCACCGACCGGAATATCGGGCCCATGGGACGCCGGTTAGGGTTGATGTTAGGTGTCGGGTTGGGGTTGGGGGTAGGTTTAGGGTTGTGGTTGGGGTTATGGTTAGGTATAGGGGTTAGGGTGAGGGTGGGGGATGTGATAAGGGTTGGGATTAGGAAAAGGGGTTGGGTTAGGGTTCGGTTAGGGTTGGGGTTGGGTCTAGGGTAGGGGTTGGTGCTAGGGTTGGGGCAGGGGTAGGGGTAGGGGTAGGGGAGAGGGTAAGGGTGAGGGTGAGAGTTTACCAGGGGACGTGCATTACAATGCAATTTCAATATACATCACTATATGGCCTTAATTCTTTGAGATTACTCAAATTATACAGCCAACCATTCATACAAATTTGGCAGTTATGGATTGTGTTGTTGTGTGCCAGTAACTATGACATATTGATGCATGAGAAACACATTTAGGGTAACTTTTGAGTGGCTGTGTTAGGTGGCAAAAATTTGGTAAACTCTGAATTACAAAAGGAGCATACTCATTAGAGGACTGTGGCATAAAATTTATTTTAGTTATATTATTGATATCAAGGGAAAAATAGAATTTATTTTAATTTTAGATTAATGAGAACCTAACCATGTTAAAACATACACTCTTGGTATCACATTGATAGCCGCCTAGTTTTATGGAAGAGTCGACTAACATTTAAAGGTTCTCACAATAGTTAATTTAGAATTGAAAATTTTATATTGGCACATATATAAATGGTTGATGCACAATTACATGTAAATTTCATCGTCAATTACAGATGCCGAAGGTTCCTGACAAGTCGTTTATGGAAATATCGAATCTAAACATGACTGAAAACCGAAGACATGTAGAGGGGATAGATGCGTTCTTAGCGTACTCTAATGCCAACCCTCTACGCAGGTCCAGTGGCAAAATCCGTTGCCCTTGCAAGAGGTGCCAGAACAATGAGATCCTTCAGAAGTACATTGTACGTGTCCATTTGGTCTCTCACGGGTTCGACCCCAATTATAAATTTTGGAGTTACCACGGAGAAGGTGTCGTAATATAGGAAATGCTTAGGGCAGAAGAGGGTATTGTGCATGTAGATCAAAGGGCAGATGACATAGATACAATGCTGGAAGATATTGGTGCTCCGAGTGGAAACCGTTCAGATGATGATCTTCACTCCATTGACTATGATCGATTGATGAAATTAGTGGAGGATAATGAGTCTGATTTATACGAAGGATGCACAGAGTTCACGAGGCTATCATTCATGATTAGACTAATGCATATACAAACCCTTAGCGGAATGGCGATTACACATTTTGAGATGATGTTGGATTTGCTGAGAAGGGTAGTTTCTGGTGGGAAGGAAAGCATTCTAGCTACTCATTATGAAGCGAGCAAAATCATTAATACGTTAGGGCTTGATTACAAGAAAATTGTCGCATGCCCTAATGATTGCATTCTATATTACAAAGACAACAAGACCCTAAACGAATGTCCAACGTGTCATGTTCCTCGGTGGCAAGTTGAACAAAGAACGGGTGTAAAGAGGGATGGTCCTACAATCCAAATGAAGAAGCAGACTCCATCGAAGGTTCTCTGTTATTTCCCAATTATAACAAGGCTGTAAAGGTTTTTCATGTCTGCTGAATTGGCAGGAAAAATACGATGGCACATCACCGACTGCATAGAGGACGTAAAATTGAGGCATCCTGCCGATGGGGAAGCATGGAAGCATATCAACCGTATTTATCCCGACTTTGCAAGGGAGACGAAGAATCTTAGGCTTGGTCTCGCAAGCGATGGGTTTAATCCATTTGGAGTGATGTGCTCTAGTTGGTCCACTTGGCCGGTGTTGCTGACCCCGTATAACCTCCCACCTCATATATGCATGAAGCAACCATACTTGATACTGTCACTATTGATACATGGGAAATACTCGCTTGGAAATGATATCGATGTTTTCATGCAGCCCTTAATTGATTATATAAATCTTTTATGGGAACAGGATATGTGCACTTTCGATGCCATGACAAAGCAAAGTTTCTGCATGCGTGCTATTGTTTTATGGACGATAAACGACTTCTCGGCGTATGCTACTCTAGCTGGTTGGTCGACAAAAGGTAGGACGGCTTGCTCAGTTTGCACGACATGTTATGAGGGCACATTCCTGAAATATAGCTGTAAGTTTTGCTTTTGGCAAAATAGAAGATGGTTGCATGCAGGTCATAGTTATAGGAGATGTGGACATTTGTTCGACGGTAATACCGAACACCGAGAAGCCCCAAAGCAGCTAACCAGAGAAGACATATTTGAAGCACTTCACCCTTTGCGAAGAGTGAAGTTTAGAAAGAACATATATAGCAAAGAGAACACTCTTGGTGTTAGAAGGCAGATTGCAAAGGGAAAAGGAAAGAGCAAGGGTAAAGGCAAGGGTAAAACTAAAAGAAGAATGCCTCGAATATCTCACACAGATTCTAACACATCAGATGTTCGAATACTACCTTGTGGTCAGTCAAAGTTTAGTATTTTCTTCCAATTTTTATATTGGAGGACTTTGAAAATACGTCACAACCTGGACGTCATGCACATCGAAAAGAACATATGTGAAAATATGTTGTATACCTTGATGCAAGACACCAACAAGTCAAAAGACGGAGTAAAGGCTCGGCTTGACTTAAAAGAATTGAATATACGTCCTGAATTACAGGCTGTAGAAAAGAAAAATTACAAGTACGGCCTGCAAGCTGCTCGGGTCATCCTTTCAAGAGATGAAATTCATAATGTGTGTGTGTTTCTCAAGTTATTGAAGACACCAGATGGATATGCTTCAAATATATCAAGATGTGTGCACGTAGATTAGATGAAAATATTTGGATTGAAGACACATGATTTTCATATCTTACTACATCAGTTGCTTCCGGTTGCATTACGTCATGTCGATAAGAAGCCTGCAAAAGTTCTGATACAGTTCTGTGGGTTCTTCAGGCAGGTGTGCTCGAAGGTGATAGACGGTGGTGAGTTTGAAGATTTAGAGGCGCGAGTTATCTTTGCACTGTGTAATATGGAAAAAATTTCCCGCCTTCATTCTTTACCATTATGGTTCATCTTATTGTGCACCTGGCACATGAGGCCCGCATTGCTAGGCCGGTACAATATCGGTGGATGTACCCCGTTGAAAGGTGAATGCCGATGCCATATATTATTCTATTTTGATGGGACCAAAATTTAATGTGAATTTGAATCTTTTTATGATTTTTGAACCGCATGTATCTAGGGTTCAGGAAGCAACTTATGCACAATCGTGCACGTCCAGAAGGGTCAATATCCAAGAATTATACGTCAAACGAGGCCTTGATGTTCATATCTTGTTATTTGTGGGGTGCAGACACAAGGGTAAATCGTCCGGCAAGAGTTACTGATGGAGTATTCTATAATGATTATGGAGAGGGCACACGATTTAGTAAAATTGAGCTTGAACAAACACATTCATATGTTCTAATTAATCTATCGATATTTGACTCCTATCGGAGGTAATAAAGCTGAGTTATTCATTTTTGTAAGTGGTTTAATTCCTAAGTTATAATAGTTTTCTTTACTTGTCCCTTAGTCTTTATATAGAAGTACTCCAAGCCAAATTGCGTGCCAAAACTCTTAAACAAAAGGTTGCGGATGCACACTCTAAAGAATTTACGTCATGGCTGAAACTGAAGGTACGCGCATCGATTTCTCACGATAGTTACATACCTATCACAAAATCAATTTTGAGAACGTGCGTTTATGACTGTGATTCTTATTTATCTTAAAGGTGGCATAGCAATGTGTTTGCGGTGCACGGTTATCCGAGGAGATCCAAAAATTTGCCAGAGGTCTTGACGGCACACTACATCGATATGGAGGTTATTCTATCAATGGCGACAGATTTAATACCATTGAATCAAGAAGGACCGATGCACCTAAAATAGTGGAATCTTCTCATCCTTTACGCAGTTGTCATTTGCAAGGTCCAGATATCAACAACCAAAAGAAGGACAAATATTCTATTATGGACAGGTTGTAAACGTGGTTGAGATATTTTATGGCATTCGGAAGGAAGCGAGCCATGTTATGTTTAAGATGTGGTGGTGTGAGCAAGGAAAGAAGAATGACGACTTGGGCTTCACGGACGTTAATCTGAAGAAGGAAATCTATCCGGAGGAGAAGTTCATGATTTCCTCGCAAGCAAAACAATGTTTTTATATTAAAGATATAATGGTAGACGATGATTGGGTGGTTCTTAGAAATCCTCCTAGAGCATATGCACCAGATGAAACGGGTTCTGAAGAGGGAAATGAAGATGACGAAGATGTTGTACTCGTAGCAAATGATGTCGTGGACGATTTTTCAATCGAGACAAATAATGAACGACTGATGACATCACACTGGTGCGTGTGGATATACCCAATTTGGTGATCACATGCACGGGTATTGTAGCAGCGGAGTGCACAAGATGAAGAAACACAATAACCAAAGTCATTTCATCTACCGTTCGGACTCGGTCACAAAGGGTGTCAACATCAACCTCAAATTGTTGAACTTTTTTCATTACTAAGCTATAAAAATATGTAAATGTATAAAGATGTTCATTACGATGATTTTGCTTGGAATCAATAAAGAATTTGAATTACTGCATTTTGTTTACATCACTTTATTTCATATAAATTATGCAAATATTTGCAGCACTTAAGCATCAATTTTTTTATTAATAAATATTATGAAGTGCAGATGAAGAGAGTTTTTACCACGATTTTTTTAGCGGGTACAGGGACACCCTAGACCCCCTGGCCATCTGGGTCAGGTACACATATTTTATGGTTTTAGTACGGCTGTATAACGTGCACTTTTAATTTTTTTTGGGAAAAATTGATAAAATACTTCATACATTTTTAGGCAATGCAAGTCATGGCTCCCCTTCGACACATATCACCCTGCCTTCTGGGTCAGGAACACATATGTTGTAGTTTTATCAAGGTTCTAAATGGCGTGAGGCGTGGCGTGGCCGCGAGGTCAAGCCTCAAGCCATAGGAGCCTTGGCGGAGCCACGACGTTTTTCAAGGCGTGGCTTAAGGCGGCAAATGTGTGTATATATTATATAATATTTATAGAGGTAGACAGTAGACCATGCTACACTTAGATGGATTAGTTTTCAAATCCTACCAAATCCATAGCCTTCCATCTACATTGAGATGTGTGCTTACAATTAACTAAAGTGTTACTTTACTAAAAAGCAATTGTTTACATAACTAAAAAGTATGTGACCTCAATACGTCATCAATATCAAAGCAATCGATTAACATAGTTGTTAAAGCGGGCGGCTGCGGTTAGGCTGAAAACCTCAAATAATAGAGAACGGGCCGGGTTCTCTTAGCCCTATAATGCGGACCAGGTTCCATTTTTTTTATTTTTTTTCGTTTTTTGTGGCGCGCCTTATGTTTTTGTGGCGCGCCTTGTGTCTCCATGGTGCGCCATGGCGGTGTGCTGCCTCAAACAGCCTACATGGGCATTAACGGGGTGTGGGGGTCGCGCCTTGTCGCCATGGCGTGCCATGGCATCACCGTGGCGAGTTTTTTAGAACCTTGAGTTTTATTACAGCTGTATAACGTGCATATTTTAAATTTTTGGAAAACTAATTGGTAAAATGCTTCATACATTTTCAGGTAGTGCAGGACATGGCTCTCCTGTTGCACAAACCACCCCGCCCACTGGGACATGTATGCTTATTGTAGTTTTAGTATGTGTCTAAATGTGGAACTTTTAATTTTTTGTATAACTAATTGCATAACATTCTTTATATATTTTCAGGCACTGCAGGACATATCCCCTCTTCCCCACATACCCCATTGCCCACTGGGACATGTACGTATATTTTTATTTTAAATTTTCAGTCCTGTTGGTTAAACTAATTGAATTTGCATTTGTCTTATTACGTATGGATGCAGGTGGCCTAGAGGATATAAATATTGAGACTCCCGGGTCGGCCGGGTCACATGTTGCCTACACTTCTCAGACTGCCCCACCGCATGTCGTAGCGAGCCGGTGTTGTACATTCTATATGACCAGGCAATAGAGCGTGTTGCCTTACCGACGGCCTATAGGTATGAAGAGGCAAATATGAGGCAACCAGACATGTTAAACATGCATCGGCATGTTATCGAGCAGTTGGCGGCCATAGCTGCAATGAGGATGTGGATGCCAACGCTAAGTGCTTTCGACAATAGGGTATAATGTAAACATATTTATTTTAATCGTATACATTCATTTAGTCGGTTTGGTTTTTCGCAGTCACAAACTCTCCGCCGAAGGAGTGACAAGGCGACACGAAAATTTCGACCTTGATTCCTGGAAACGAGTAGCGGGTCGTTATACAGTGGAGCCACCAAGCTCCCATTGGCCCGTAGGCGTTAAAATTTAATTATTACCTTGCTGCCCAGGCTAAAAGGTCAGATTTCTTCAACCTCTGCATGATGTGGAAGGATCAACGGCACGAGTCCTTGGTTACATGTTGGCGGAAGATCAACGTAAGTTAGCCACCTTTTAATTTTAGGTTCTTAATATGTATTTACTGTTATAATGTGTTTGTTATCTGTCATAGTGGCATTACATCCTGGACCATAACCCGGAGGCCTGGGCCTATTGCTTGGATAAGATTCAGGACAGACTTGTCCAGTGGTACAAGGAATTAAAAAAGAAGTACTGGCAACGGTTCCCTGAGGACTGGGAGCGGTACTGGCGTCTAGACAACCGTGCTGTCCTGGTGTAGTTCTTTGGATATTGTTTCATGTGGGAGTCTCCTGAAGGGCATGTATATTTCATATTTTTGTAAACACACATTCTATATATGTGTTTTCTGACATATTGTAAAATTATATAGAAAATTTCGTCAATGGCCACCGCCAACCGTAGTGCGCCTCGAGGTTATGAGCATCATGGCAGTTCGAAGAGCTTCAGCCAGATTATGTACGAGTTGGCACGTCAGGTAAAACGTTTTAATTAAATTTTGTAACAAAAATTTACGTTATGATAGAATGTGTCTAAATTTTTTCTTATTGATTATAGGGCCACCCAGGTATCGATTCTTTGGTGGAGCATACACTTACTAAGGCCCACCCAAAGTACAATTATCCCGATAAGTTGGCAAAGAATCGTGCACTGTCGGTTAGTAAAAGATTACGTTTACATTATATTATGCAGTTTTAATGCATGGAGTATATAAATCTTTTTCTATTCTACTTAGGAGGCCATCCACAATGCTGCCGATGTGGTGAGGTCACAGTCCCAAGCAGGCTCGAGTGCCACGGGGCCTCTCACTAGGGTTGATGAGGACTCTATCATTGCAGGGACACTGGGAGGGATGAGGAAGAACCAGTACCGGATGCGAGGCACTAAGAAGCACGACTACGAGGACTCTGTCGGTTCTTCTTCACAGCAGGAGAGTGTCACATAGCCTCCACAGTCCATCGAGGTTCTAGGCATGGCTCAGGTTCAGGCGACCTTGACACAGGTCATGGGGGATATGAGAAATCTGAAGGAGGAGAATGCCTTTTTTGGTCCTATGTGGGCCTTAATCCAGTAGAGATGGAGGTTATCAGGCGTATGAGAGCATCATAGGTAATAATTTCATGTAACAATTCCTTTTATGATATGTGCTATGTGTTTATGTGTATGCGTCTGTGTTAGTCATTAAGTTTATGATTCGTAACACTAGCATGATAAAGAACAATCCTAATAAGTTTTAGGGTTATAAGTGATATTTATTTTTAGATTATAAGTCACTAAGTATGAATTCGTTTATCTCCCCATATAAGTTCTCAAGAGGGCAATGCAAACATGGTTTTAGATTAAATTGAATTACACGCAAAGTTAAGACTATATGGTTTACAGTTATATGTATGTATGTATGTATGTATGTATGTATCATATAGATGATATATGTGTGTGTGTGTGTGGGAGGGGGATGGGGCGATTAAAGATAAATAATGCCATATATATATATATATATTAATCTTAATTAATCTAAACACATCAAAGTTTGGATATAATTAAGTTGTAGAGTGGTATCATACATGAAGTCCATGGGGAGATAAACGAATTCATACTCAAAGAGCCGTTATCCTTCAGTCGCAGCATTGCTGTTCTATACAGTACAGTGCTGATCCAACAAAGTAATCAACAAATCTAGAATACAACAAAAAACCAGATCAAAATTAGATAGCCGTGTATGCATTAAGTAAGATATATTGGTTAAAGACTAGAGTGGGATACAATTTAGAACTGGGCTTGTTGGGTAGATATTTGTCAAGACAGTTATACGAAGCATAAATTCTACGGCAACAACTACTGATACCAAGCCCAACCCCCTCATGCCAGGTTACTACGACTACTACTCTTAGCCTCTCTTATCTCACATCAACCATACTAATCACCATTGCAGCTTGACAATGCCATTCAATCACCTATCCCTTATTGCGGCCGCCACTGATGTGGTGATCGGCGAAGTACTAGAGGAGCGGAGTCAAAGAGTGACGATGAGCTCTCTCATCAACCCCAGCATGGACAGTAATGATTCTGAGGTGGGCGGTGAAATTCGGTCCCCTGCCATGAGCAAGAAAAGGGTTGGGTAGTAATAAGAAATTTGCAGAGATATTGCGATGATGGGTTAGATCAGAAGGAAACAGTGTGTAGTAGGGTTGCGGTTGTAGGTGCAGTAGCAATAACTTTGGGGTCGAAAACAACTGGTAGTTAGAGGAGGTGCACAGGGTGTGGCATGGTAGTAGTGTAGTTGTTGCTGAATACTAATGGTTCCTCCACTAGACGATGGTGTGATAAAGGGGGAGCCTTAGGGTTAAGGTTAGAGTAATCTATAGATACTATACCGGCAAAATAATGAGTGCGTTCTGGGTTTTCATGGAAGATGTAGCCCGAGGAAGAACCAGGCAAAACGTATGTAGTCTCGGGTCTTGCATCATCGCATCAGCTACCGTGACTAAGGTTCTAGCCCATCAACACATCAACACTTGCGACCTCGGCCATCCTGCAGAGTGATGTCATGGAACTATCTTGATTAACATACCAGTATCGCTGATGCTGCAATCGAGAAGGACTAAATCGTGTCGAATTTGGTAGACATGGGTTTACTTATCGAGGAGGCATAAGGAGCCATCGGTAGGTGCAGTATGTTGCGCAAAAATTGAAGGCCTTCCTCCTTCAATATTTGTGTAACATATTACACCTACCGATGGTTGCAGATGCCTCCTTGGGAAGGAAACCCATGTCTACCAAAGTCGACACGGTTTTGTCCTTCTTGATGTACCATCAGTGATATTGTTATGTTAATCAAGATAGTTCCATGACGTCACTCTGTAGGATGGCAGAGGAAGCAAGTTTTGAAGTGTTGATGGGCTAGAACCTTAGTCACGGTATCGGTGCGATGATGCAAGACCCGAGACTACATACGTTCTGCCTAGTTCTTCCTCGGGCTACATCTTCCATGAAAACCCATAACACACTCATTCTTTTTCCGACATAGTATCCATGGATTACTGTAACCTTAGCTCTAAGGCTCCACCTTCATCATTTCCTCGTCAGGTTGAGGACCCTTTAGTACTTCAACAAACACTACACTACTACCATGTCACTCACCGCCCACCTCCTCCACCTACTAGCTGTTTTGACCCCAAAGTTATTGCTACTGCACCTACAACCGCAACCCTACTGCACACTATTTCCTTTTGATCCAACCCATCCTCGCAATATCTCCTCAAAGTTCTTATTACTACCCAACCCTTTTCTTGCTCATGACAGGGGACCGAATTTCACCACCCACCTCGAAATCATCACTGTCGATGCTAGAGTTGGTGAGAGAGCACATCTTCACTCTTTGCCTCTGCTCTTCTAGTACTTCACCGATCACCACATTAGTGGCGGCCGCAATGAGGGATAGGTGAGTGAATGGCATTGCCAAGTCGTAATGGTGATTAGTATGGATGAGGTGAGGTAAGAAAGGCTGAGAGTAGTAGTCGTAGTAACCTGGCATGAGGGGGTTGGTCTTGGTATCAGTAGTTGTTACCGTAGCTTTATGCTTCGTACAACTGTCTTGACTAATATCATACCCAACAAGCCCAGTTCTAATTTGTATCACAGTCTAGTCTTTAACCAATATATCTTATTTAATCATGCACGACTATCTAATTTTGATCTAGTTGTTTGTTGTATCCTAGATTTGTTGATTACTTTGTTGGATCAGCACTGCACTACATAGAAAAACAGTGCTGCGACCGAAGGATAGCAGCTCTTTGAGTATGACTTAGTTTATCTATCCATTGACTTGAAGTAAGATACCATGCAACAAATTAATTATATCCAAACTTTGATGTATTTGGATATATATATATATATATATAGTTATGAATCAACTACTGCCTGAATGCAGGCAGCGGCTTGTGGAGATTCAAACTAATTGTAATTATCTAACTAGTGAGCAGTTGCATAAGGCCGAATTAGTTGCTGCTATTAATCTTTCGCATGCCCTTGATTCCGAGGAATCGGATCTTAGACAGAAGAGTCGCCTTAGTTGGCTTCGACTGGGTGACAGAAATTCTAAATTTTTTACTCTGCTATGAAGGCGAGGAATTCATACAACAGCCTCAGTCATTTGATTCACTCTGATGGTTCTAGGAAGCTTAATGCCGTACAGATAAGAGGTGATGCATCCTCTTTCTATGAGAAGCTCTACAACCAGGATTGTTATTGGACTGTCTTCCCGAATCTTATCCCGAAATTCAAACTCACTATTGATGCGGCTAACTGGTTGGATATGAGTATCTCTAAAACAGAAATTAAAGAGGCTGCTTTCCAGATTGGTAAAGACAAGGCTCCGGGTCCTGATGGCTTTAATTCATTCTTTTTTCATCTCCATTGGGATATTATTGGTGGAGATGTTACCCGAGCAGTTAATTCATTTTTTGAATCTGGTAATATGTTGCGGGAGATTAATCATACTTTTCTTACTTTAATTCCCAAAAACTCTAAGGTCTCTGGGTTGGGAGATTACAGACCAATATCATGCTGCGATGTAATATACAAAATTATTAGTAAAATTATCTGCAACAGACTGAAGATGGTAATCAATGGGCTGATCTCACCGAACCAGGCTGCATTTCTCCAGGGGCGCCTACTATCAGATTGCTCTATCCTTGCACATGAGTAGATCCGTGATTTCAGTAATCTCATGGGATCTCGTGCCTGCATTAAATTGGACCTCCGCAAAGCATTCGACGGTGTTAACAGAGGATTTGTACTTTACATTCTCCATCAGATGGGCTTTAATTATAAGTTTATTGCCTGGATTACCGAATGCATTTCTACCCCAACTTTCTCAGTGTTAGTTGATGGCTCCCCTGCGGGTTTTTTTGGTTCTAATAGAGGCCTTAGACAAGGGGATCCTCTTTCACCTTACCTCTTTGTCCTGGTCATGGAGTGTTTCTCTCTTCTACTGGCTAGAGCAGAAGCCTCCCGTTCTATTCACCCTATGAGACGATCAGGATCTGTTTCGCATCTACTCTTCGCTGATGATTTACTGGTTTTTTGCCGGGCTAATCAACACTCTTTTTCGGGGCTCTCTGATTTATTGTGCAGCTTCAGTCTATTTACTGGTCTCCATGTCAATTAGGAAAAAAGCTCAGCCATCTTTAGCAAAGGTACAAGGAACCCATCCTCTCTTGCTTTGTCCCTAGGGATAAAGAAGGTATTCTCTCTCTCTGTCTATCTTGGTTTGCCTTTAACTGCAAATTATCCTAAAACTATCAATTATTCTCGGTTGATTGATAAATGTAAGAAGCGGTTGCAAGGTTGGTCCTCATCGCTCTTATCTATTTCTGGAAGAATAGAGTTGGTGCGTACCGTAATTTATGGCATGGTTTCTTTCTGGATGTTTTCCTTCCGTCTACCTGTTGCCGTCCTTCGTACGATTACGTCTATGTGTAAAAGATTTATCTGGGGGAAGCATCACTGTTGGGCCTGGAAGGATTCATGTAAACCTAAAGAGGAGGGAGGTGTTGGGCTGAGACTATTATCTGATCTTAATGCCGCCTCGGGTGTTAGAATCACTTGGAGGCTACTTACTTCTTCTGGACCTTGGGCGCAATTTATGAGGTGACACTATTTCTCTTCTCAGGCCAGATTATTTAATGCTACTTCATTGCCAACTTCCTCTGGCACCTGGAAGTTTCTTCTTCTTCATCGTGGCATATCTCATCGGCTTATCAGGAGTATTGTTCGGGATGGAGCTTCCACTTCTTTCTGGTTTGATAACTGGCTACCCTGTGGTCCTCTTGCACTTTTACACTCAGTTCCTTTAGGAGAAGATAACCGACTTGTTTGTCACTATTGGTCGGAGCATGGTTGGTCTGATGACCCGCATATTATACCCGTCCTCCATCTCATCTCTCATTTCTGCCTTTCTCCAGGATCTGATAGCTGGGATTGGATTCCTGGCGGCAATTGTAAATTCCGAGATGCTTGGAGTGAGGCCAGAATCAGAGGTAGGCCTTTTCGCTATTATCAGGTTGTATGGTACCCATTGCATATTCCAAAATGGTCCCTCACTCTTTTGCGAGCATTTCATGGCAAGCTTTTAACTAAAGACATCCTTTGCAAATGGGGAGACACCTATGGGCTGAAATGTGTGCTTTGTGATGCAGACTTTGACGAAATTTTGAACCACTTATTCTTTGAATGCAGCTATAGCCGTTATATTTTAACCAGGAGCCTACTTAAGCTGAATGTTAGAGCGCCTGTCCCACTCTCCCTTGCTGGGGTGGGAGACCTATTCCTAAATTTGTATAGCAGGAAGGATTGCGTTGGAATTCTTGCAAAAACTGCTCTTGCTTCCATGGTGTGGCACATTTGGAGGGAACGCAACAACAGAATCTTTGAGGTCAAAAGGGTAGGGAAAAATTCCCTTTTCGGAGCTATTAATGCTGATATCCTCTTAGCTCTTCGTGACATTGAACGTGACCAATCATCGGCAACAATCCCTTTTAACAATTGGGGTTTCAGCAGTGTGTGACCGAGTCTTGTTTCTCTTTATACGTGTACACTATTGGCTTAGCTGGTCTTGTTAGGGTATAGTTAGTAGTGGGTGACGGTGCTTGTGCCCTATCCCTACTCTTTCTTTACTCTTCCAAGGCAGCTACTTGTCTATTTGTACTATTTTGTATCGTTTTGCCTTTAATAAAATTTTAACATTTACCCGTCAAAAAAATGAATCAACTACTGGGGAGGAATCCCCAGCCTTTTATTTATAGGCAGGATAGGAGAGTTACAAGATAAGATACATATATATGGACGTATCTCTAAGATACCCACAATATTAACCGACTATGGTACATATCCATTCACAACACTCCCCCTTATCTAGCCATAGGTGTGGACTCTGCTCATGAATACTTCAGGATTCTAAGCGTAGTAAGAGTCTCACATGGGGTGGATACTTCAGGATCCAGAGTTGGTGTGATTTGCCTCGTTAAAACCTTTGGCTATGGAAAGCCCAGTGGGAAAAACCATAGTTAAGGAAAAAGGGTGCAGACACTCCCAACTCCCCCTGATCTGTACAAGCACTCAGGCATTCAGATCTCTTAGGCACCTCATCCCAATTTTCTGTACAAACTTCTTAAAAGTAGCAGTAGGAAGAGCTTTAGTGAACAAGTCTGCCAGGTTGTCACATGATTGTACTTGTCTGACATCGATCACTCCATCTCTCTGTAGCTCGTGCATCCAGAAGAATTTGGGGGAAATGTGCTTCGTTCTGTCGCCTTTGATGTAGCCACCTCGTAGCTGAGCTATACAAGCAACATAGTCCTCGAACATAGTAGTAGGTTCAAGATCCCCAGACTTCAACCCGGTCGTCACCAGGATGTGATTTACAACTGACCGTAGCCAAACACACTCTCTGCTTGCTTCATGGATGGCGATGATCTCAGAGTGATTGGATGACGTATCCGTCATGGTTTGCTTAAAGGATCTCCAGGAAATGGCTGTCTCACCATGGGTAAACACGTACCCAGTCTGTGACTTTGCATTGTGGGGATCAGACCTGTAACCTGCATCAGTATAACCAACAAGTGTGGAGGATAATCCATTTTTGTAGAAGAGTCCCAAGTCTGTACACCCTCGGAGGTAGCGCAGAAGGTGCTTTTCTTTGATCCAGTGTCGCTGCGTAGGTGCTGAACTGTATCTGGCTAGTAGGTTTACTGCGAACGCTATATCGGGACGCGTGCAGTTGGCCAGATATAGAAGTGCTCCAATAGCACTCAGATAAGGGACTTCTGGACCAAGTATATCATCCCCCTCTTCCAGCGGCCGGAAGGGGTCTTTATGTTCATCCAAAGATCGTACCACCATAGGTGTACTTAGTGGATGACATTGGTCCATATGAAAACTTTGTAACATTTTCATCGTATATGTGGTCTGGTGTAATAGGATTCCGTCTTTTAGATGTTCAATCTGTAAGCCAAGGCAGAATTTCATTTTGCCTTGGTCTTTCATTTCGAATTCTTTTGTCAGGCTTACAGATATCTCAGCGATCTCTTCAAACGATCCAATGAGATTCAGATCGTCTATGTAGACTGTTATTATGACGAATCCTTTCCCCTTTGCTCATATGCAGACTTCACTGTTGTTGAATTCTTGTTGTACAAGGAATTCACTTAGTCTGTTATACCACATCCGTCCCGATTGTTTGAGACCATACGATGATCTTTGGTGCTTAACAGAGTAGACGTCCTGAGGTCTATCTTTAAATTCAACAGGCATTGAAAATCCATCAGGAAGTTTCATGTATATCTCCTTGTCGAGATTACCATATAGATATGCAGTCACAACATCCATTAGCTGCATATCTAAACCTTCCTTTACTGTTAAGCTTATTAAGAATCGGAAAGTGATTGCATCCATGACCAATGAGTATGTTTCCTCATAGTCAATACCCGGTCTTTGGGAAAATCATTGCGCTACAAGCCTTGCTTTGTAGCGTGCAATCTCATTATTTTCATTTTTTTTCTCACGAATACCCATTTGTACCCCACAGGTTTGACACCAGCAGGTGTCTGGACTATTTGCCCAAAGACTTTAAATTTCTGAAGCAAGTCCAGCTCGGCTTCTATTGCCTGATTCCACTTTGGCCAATCATTTCTACGTTTGCATTCAGCAACGGAATGTGGATCATGATCATCGTCGCTTCCGGTGACGTGAATAGCAATGTGAAATGCGAAGTCATCGTCGACGACTGTACTCTTTCTGTCCAACACCTCCTCCCATGTACGTACATAATTTAATGATATTTCAGTTTCTCCCGGCCGTCCCTCTGTAGTGGATTCCGGGAGGGGTGAGGGTATGGACATGAGCTCATTTCTCTGTGGGGGTATCGTCCCAAGGTCTCCAAATATTTTTCTTTTTCTTGGATTTTTATTCTTGGAGCCTGTTGGTCTGCCTCTTTTCTGTTGAGGTGCAGTCACTTCTGCTGCTGGTGGATTACATCCATTCTCGGGGATGTCAATCCTAGCTGGAGTATTTGCAGCAGGGATGTGTGATTTGACAATCTTCTGGTTGTCAGTAAATGAGTCCGGTAATCGGTGGACAGTGTCCTGAATGTGGAGGATCTTCAAGATTTCACTTTCACTTTGTTTCATTACCGGATCATAGTGGGTCAAGCTTTTTGTATCCTACGTTATGATGTGCTTAGCACCAGATTTCTCAGTTTCTGGGCCCATTTTGGGGAAGACGGTCGCATCAAATTCATAGTCTTCAAGACGTGTCTTAAAAGCGTCCCCCGTTTGGGGTTCTAGGTATCTTATGATGGAGGGTGAGTCAAACCCTACATAGATACCTAGGCGACGTTAAGGACCCATCTTTGTCCTTTGTGGTGGTGCAATGGGATGTAGACTACACAACCGAAGATTCTCAGATGAGAAATGTTCGGTGGCCCTCCTTATGCAAGTTGCATTAGAGAGAGACTCTGACCTCCAGAGAGTCTAATTTTTATTAACGATGCAGCATGCAGAATTGCATGTCCCTATGCATCCACCGGCAACTGGGATTTCATTAGCAATGGACGTGCAATCTATTGTAGTCTTTTTATTAGTGACTCTGCCAACCCATTTTGGGTATGAACATGCGGCACTGGATGTTCAATTTCTATTCTCGTTGCCTGGCAGTACTCTTGAAATGACCGGGAGGTAAATTTCCCAGCATTATCCAGACGTATTTTCTTTATATGGTTGTCTGGAAAATATGCCCGCAACTTTATAATTTGTGCCAGTAGCTTTGGAAAAGCTAAGTTGTGGGTTGAAAGTAGACACACATACGAATATTTTGAAGATGCATCGATCAGTACCATGAAGTACCGAAAAGGCCCACTATGGGGTGGATAGGTCCACATATGTCTCCATGTATTCTTTCGAGGAAGCTTGGAGATTCGACATCCACTTTTAGTGGTGATGGCCTTGTAATTAATTTCCCCTTACAGCAGGGGATGCAAGGGAATTCTCCCTTCTGAAGAATCTTCTGGTTCTTCATGTTGTGCCCATGGGATTGTATTAGGATGCGGTGCATCATCACAGATCCGGGGTGGCCAAGTCTGTCATGCCAAAGTAAAAACTTGGCAGCTGTCGGGCACTTCAGGTGCTCTGTCAGGTTAGCTTCCTCTCTTCGAATCTTTGTATGGTAGATGCCTGATGAAAGGCTCTCAAAGCGTTCAAGTATGGATTTTACCCCTTTTTCTTGAGACGTTACATACAATAATTCTTTTTCATTTACATTTGCGGTTTCCAAATGGAGTTAGTTTAAGCGGTTATCCTTGAAACTTAGTAAGTTTCATTTGGAGTTCGGAGAGAATAATGCATGTTTAATTTTAATTTCTGTTCCATTGGGGAGCAACAAGGTTGCATTCCCAGAACCTTCAATAATATTCGATGGCCCTGAAATAGTATTTACAGGGCTTTTGTATGGTATAATGCTATGAAAATAGCACTTATACTGAAGGATCGTATGTGTCGAAGCACTGTTTACCAAGCAGTCATAAGAGCGATCCATCTAAAAAGATGAATAAAACATTTGCATTTCAGGAACATAACATTCTATTTATTCGAATTTAAATACATAAATGAAAGCTCTCATAACATGGAAATATCCTGAACATCATGCTAAGATAAAAGTAGAAAGCTAATCTAGCAGGTCATCTGTTTCGAAGTCGTTAGCTGAGAACTTGACTGGAGCATCAGATGTCACCAGGTTTGTTTCAGCATTCTTTTTCTTATTTTCTTTATACAAGTCCTAGAGATGCTGCGGGGTTTGACACACTCTGGACCAGTGGCCTTTCATGCCACAGCTATGTCACTGGTCTTCCCAATCCCTTTTGGGTGGGGGTGCATCATTCTTCTTAATGTCATTTCTGCGCCAGGTGAACTTGCGCTTGCCTTTATTTCTTCATTGCTGGACTTTTCCCCTAGCCCTTTTGTTCTGTCTCCCTTTCTGTTGTCTTTCTTTTCTTTTGTTGTCCCTCTTCTTTCGAGAAGAAGAGGCATTATGAGCTTCTGGGAGGGGGGCAGTGCCAGGGGGCGCATGTTGTGAGTGGCGAGGAGGAGCTCTCTGTTTTGTTCTGCCATGAGTAAACATGACAGTAGCTCAGAATACTTGGTGAACTTTCGTTCATGGTATTGCTGCATAAGTATCGCATCTTTCTCATGGAAAGACGTGTACGTCTTTTCTAGCATGCGAGCTTCTAAGACTTTTTCACCACACAACTTCAGGCGTGAGATGATGCTAAAGAAAGCTGAGTTGTACTTAGCTATGGACTTAAAGTCCTGCAGTCTTAGGTTCTCCCACTCATATCGTGCCTTTGGGAGTATAACATCTTTCTGATGTTTATACCTATCCTCGAAGGCAGTCCATAGCTCAGGTGGATCTTCGACCATAAGGTATTCAGCCTTTAGGGTCTTGTCCACTTGGCGGCGAATATAGATAATGGCTTGCATCTTTTCTATATCACTTACATTTTCATTATTAGTCACATCAGAAATGAGGGACCTTGCCCGCAGAAGAAACTTCACATCGAGCTGCCAGCTCAGATAGTTTCTTCCGGATGCATCCAACACTTTGAAATCGACACTAGTGATTTTAGCCATTTTATCTAGCAGAGCACAAATTTGCATGATTAATAATTTAAACAATAAACATTTTCATGCGGAGGCAATTTTTATATGAAGAGCTAATTGCGTGGATCGGCCATTCCCACGTAAATAAAAAGTCCAAAGTCCATTACAGTCCATATTACACAAAATGAAAGATTTTAAAAAGAAATTATAACTTTGGAAACCTCTTGGGTCCCAAATAAGATCTTCTGCTTCAATTGTGGCCTCCGTCTCCATGGAAAGGGGTCTTCGGTCTTGGACATTTACATAATTTCCTCACTACAATTTCTCTCAAAAGTAAAAGAAAAGTGCAGGAAAATAAAATATGGGACTTAAACAGCCGATCCAAAAACCGCAATTAGCCATCCATGAAGAAAATTTGTGCTTATCAAACATTTTCATCAGACATTTTCATCACATGCATTAATATTCGCAGCGATGGATAAACAATTTAATTACTTAATAATTGTTGGACCACTGGGCAATGTCATACACCGTTAGGTTAGCTGACTAACGGCAGAGCGGTCGCATGATCTTCCTAATTATTAAGTTTTAAACATATGCACAACCATACATAGTTTATCTGCAGAATAAGCCAAAATGATGCAAAGCATATATTAATGATTTTACAGAAGAAATCATTTAATGCAAGGGTTGTGCTAGTTGGGTTTATCCAAAAAGATTGGAAAAGAGCCCAACAATTAAACATGTTCTTCGTAAAAGGAAGAAGTTTTCCTTTTTAATTTATCCCCAATCTATCCCCAAAAGTCCTCAATATACCCCTTATAGCCCATAATTTACAAGAATTTTTGGGTCTCCGAAATGCCATTTTAACTAATTATTAGTCCCTTTTAATTGTAATTTGCTCAGTCCCCCTCCTTTTTTTTTGAAAGTTTGGCCTGCGGGCCTAAAGCCCGCAGCATGGCTGCGGGCTTCAAGTCCGCAGTCTCAATTTTTTTTGAATCGGGATTCGGGCCCATTAGCAGAAATTAGGGTTGAGGGGTGACGGCTAGGGTTAGCCGCCCCCCCCCTCGCTATACTGCCATCGGGCGGCGGCAAGGGGGGGCTGCCCCCCCGGGGGGGGGGGGGGGGGGGTTTGGGCGTCGGAAAACCCAGAGGCGCCGCCCCCCTTCTGGGGGGGCTCGGGCGACGGAGGCCCGGAATTGCCGCCCCCCTTCGGGGAGGGCTCGGGTGACGGAGGCCCGAAAGCACCGCCCCCTTCGGGGGGGGGGGGGGGGTCGGGCGATGGAAGCCCAAAAGCGCTGCCCCCCTTCCGGGGGGGGCTCGAGCGACGGAGGTCTGAAAGCGCCACCTCCCTTCGGGGGGGGGGGGGGGCTCGAGCGACAGTGGCCCAAAGGCGCCGCCCCCTTCGGTGGGGGGCATGGACGTGCGGCGCAGCTGCCCCCCTTCGGGGGGTGCAGTGATCGGGTACAGCCGTCACCCTTGGGGGGGGGGTGCGACGATCGGTCAGGGGGGAGCTGGCGGCAAGGCTGTAAGCAAGCATGGGGGTAGGGTAAAAAGAACCCGATAAAATATGATTTTTGTACAAATAAAATCGTCGACTATCGGCGATAAGCAATCCCCATATCGATCTTGCGAGATATATGGGTAGATCAATCGTATGTATGATAAAAACAGCGTTTTATAGGGTTTTACCTCTATAGCCATCCTCTGGATATAGCGACGGTTGAACGAAGCCTACGCGGATGACGACGCTCATTTGAGGAAGCCTTACACCGCGTGTGTGTGGATCACCCGTCTCCCTTCGCCTTCGTAACGATCGAAAATTTGTGGAAAAAATTTAGAGGCTCGTGCTGATAACGTGTTATGAATCAAATACTGGGGGAGATACCCCCAGCCCTTTATTTATAGGCAGGATAGGAGAGTTACAAGATAAGATACATAGATTTGGGCGTATCTCTAAGATACCCACAATATTAACCGACTCTGGTTCATATCCATTCACACACACACACACACACACACACACACACACACACACACACACACACACACATCTCACCTATAACCATATAGCCTATCACTTATAACACTTTGTGTTTGGGTCTGCGTATATATCACTAGAATTACCCGTGCACATTGTGCACAGGGATCAAAGTAAAAACACACACGAGTCGGAAACTTCACATAGCCGAAAATGATAAGGAAGTGTGGGTTTGTGTGTGAGACTCGTCGGTGAAAGGCGGGGCCTAATTGCAAAAAACACGGGGGCAAAGTGGAAAAGATCGATGGCGTACCTGTAAATAGGTGGAAGAGGGAGTGGTTTTTGGTTGTATGGAAAAGCAATGGCTAGCTCGTAATTCATGGGAAGAGGATGGGCTTTAATTTGGATCCATCACAAAAAACCCTAAACCACACCCAATCTCCTACCCATACCCAATTGGGCTTATATTTGGATATCATATAAATATCAAGATGGGATACGCTTTGGGGCTAGGGTTAGGGTTAATATTAGTGTTAATGTTAAAATAAGTCACAGAGTGGAGTTTTCCATTGATTCGTGCCAAGCACGCACGAGTGAATGTGAAAATGAAGGGTACGAGCTCTGGGCAGATTCTGCCAGAGCTCTGGGCAGAGTCCTTGTTAGCAATACGTAATACGAGACATATTCGGGACGTGAACAAAACATGTTTAATTTGATCAATTTCAAAAAGACGTTTGGTCAAAAATTCGGTCAAATATGCGCAATACGAGAATAATACGTAAATGGGTTAAATCGTGTTTAATTCGTTCACCCGGATAAAAAACGCGACTAAAAATACGAATACTATTAAGATATCATTCATCCAACTGAACTTAAAATTCAACAATATCAATATGAAATAAGAGTAAAATAAGTTCTATATTCATGATTTAAATTGTATTCATAGTTTTAACCAAAATGACACGATCATACTATTATATTCCTTGTAGAATGCACTAAACCAAAGTATGATCATTAAATCATAGTTAAAAATGATTTAAAAGTGCCCCTAAAAACGAGTTTAAACACATAAAATGCGCAATACATGAATAAAATGTGTTTTGTTCATCAACCCCTAAAAAGCACGTATTGTTACGAATAATTCAAATGGACGGTGGTTTAATACGTAAACTGGGCAGAGGCTGCCCAGTTCTAGGCGGACTTCTGCCCAGAAAACTGGGCTGGAACTGATTGCTCCTAGATATACACCCGGGAAACAATTGTAGTTTTGCCGCAAGTGCACGGTTAAGTGGTAAGCGGGTTATCGAACACGAGGAGGGACTAATGACGGTACTCTATCTTAATCACTAAGCTATTGGTGGAAAGGTGATTTAAGAATGTAGGTTTCACAATCGTTCAATTATCAATTCGATTCAATATAATAAAGATGTCTAGGGCTAGGGAATCCCCACTACGGATCGTCATGCATCCTTATGAATCGCGAATCTCAATGTTATTAGACTTGGATTGGGGTGAACTAATCGTAACTAAAGAGAGAACCAAGCTCACGCTCTCGTGCTATTTGATCGGCCCCCGGATACACACCCGGGAGACAGTCGTAGTCTTACCGCAAGCGCACGGTGTGGTGGCGAGCGGGTATCGAACACGAGGACGACTAATGAAGGTACTCTATTTTGATCACTAAGCTATTGGTGGAAGGATGGTTTATAGGATGTTGTTGTCACAGTCGTTCAATTAACAATTCAAATTCAATATAATAAAAGCGTCTAGGGCTAGGGAATCCCCACTACGGATCGTCATTTATCTCTGTGAATCAAGAATCTCAATGTTGCAAGACTTGTGTTGAGGTGAACTAGTCGTAACTAAATAGAGAACCAAGCTCACGCTCTCGCGCTATTGCCGGTCTATAGCGACCTAGATTATGGCCCACTCTCGTGCAAACCCTAACCTAAGCCACTAGCATGAGGATCGACATCATCGTTCAATCGCTCCTCGAGCCCACTCTCGTGCAAACTCGAGTTACGATCTAGGTTGTGATAGTTTGTATTCGTCCAATCTCTTGCAAACGAATATGGGTATAGATTTATAATAAAAATACTAGCTTTGGTCTAATTTTTAGCAAACCAAGTCTAGTGAATTTCGATTATAAACCTAAATCGAATATCTAGGCCTTCCCATCGATAGGAATCTAATCTCTTGCAAACCCCAAATCGATGGAAATTCCTAGCTATCCGTGATAAATCAATCACAACCTAACCTTCTAACAATTCTAACAACACAGAAATTCATTCATCACAATTCTAAAATTGGATCCATAGGGTTCATCCCCATGCCCTAGAACAGCGGAACTACTCACGATTCATCATAGAAATAGCAAAATAAATGAATGAAAACATATAACAATAAAGATTTTGAAGAAAGCAATTAATAAAAATGCAAAATTTGGATAGGAATCACAAACCAGATTCGTGTTCTTCAATCTCCAAAGGGCAATTACAATTAGAAATAAGCTAAACCCTATTTTCTGGTCTCTCCCTAAACTAGGATGAAAACTAGGCTTAAATACAAGCCAAAACGGCCAAAAAATCCTGACAGATTTGCCCATGGTGCAGCCCAGAACCCTAGCTCGTGATACAGGCAGACTGCGCCTCTCGGCCGAGTGCAAATGTCACTCGACCGAGTGCAAATGTCACTCGGCCGAGTGGCAGACCCAAATAAAACAGATAAGTCAAGGGTCTAGTCTTCTTGGCACTTTGCGTCACTCGGTCGAGTGGAGTTTGTCACTCGGTCGAGTGGTATTCGTCACTCGATCGAGTGAGTCTTCTGCTGTGCTCCCCAGAAATCCAGAGAGTCTTCCTTCAAAAAGCTCTGACTCACTCGGGCGAGTAGAATTCTCCACTTGGCCGAGTGGGATCATTCACTCGGTCGAGTGGGCTGTGACTCTAGGCACTTTCGTATCAGTTGTACTCGGCCGAGTACGTTCCTTCACTCGGCCGAGTGGACTGCGTACTCAGCCGAGTGGCCTATTTCTGGCCCCGCTTCCCAAAAATGTGGAGGCGAGACGTAAGAAGGTCCGCTCAGACTTGAAGCTGAAAAGCCACAAGTCCGATAAGCGTCAAATAGAACTACAAATGGCAGGTCCTTGCAATGCAATACGGAACAACAATAATAACAAGAAGGAGAGACAGATAAAATGTTCAATCTCAGATTATCCATTAATTAAATTACAATATCACAGAAAAGCCACCAGGCTAAAAGGAAAAGAGTCTAAGGCCCAAACATGGCCAACAAGGTATAACATACATACAAAGGTGCCACGCACCAACAACTAACAGCAAACCTAAACAAAGAAGTGAACACGCGCGGTCTTCAAGACAGGCCCCTGGTGTCCACTCACCTCCACAGCAAACATCAGCATTAGCAACACCATATCCCTTGCAACAAAGCTCTGGCTCTGGGTCAAACATGTGACACCCAAAAGAGAGAGGGGCACATGTCAGCAAGTCTGGAAAGACTTGTGCAAGGAAACTGAAAGAAAGGTAAACTAACAACCTAGCAGTTATAGTATGATGCATGGCATGGCAAGTATAGTATGGAAGTGACAAGTAAAGTACAAGTAGCAAGTAACAAGTATGTCATGGATAACAAGTTTTACAAGTAAAACACGGACAAGTACAAGTGGTAAGTGTGACAAGTATAGTCAAGTAACAAGTACAAGTACAAGGGATCACCCACACATGGATGCCCTATTGCCCACAGGCTGTATTCAAGTACAAGGGATCACTCAACGAGTGCCCTATTGCCTGCAGGCTGTGTTGAGCTCGTCTTCTGGAACACGAGCCAGAAAGTGTATTTGGCATAGGATTATGCCCGCAGAACGGGTGCCTAGCTGGAACAAATAGTACAAGTATGTAGCGAAGCTACGCAATCACGATGAGTGTTCAAGCATGCAATGACATGAGCAGATATTCGCGTTCCGTTAATTGAAATTAAACGTGACAGGCAAAATGCAATGACATGAACATATTCGCGTACCGTTAATTTAAATTAAACATGGCAGTTAAAATGCAATAGCAGTTAAGGATGCATGGATGACATGAACAGTTAATACGCGTACCGTTAAGGGAAAGTAAACATGACATACAAGTATGATGAGGGTGACGGACCAAGCTTCGTTGTCAAGCTAGGTCAATGGCGTCTAGACGGCTATCCTTTCACCGTCTAGTCCCTTTTACGCTAAAACAAGGAAATGGCCTAAGACATGGCCCAAATCAAGAGATGCAAGTTTCACTTGCCTGGCACCGAGGAGAACGATCAACGAAGGCACATCACACAAATTGTTATCTACGGGAATGGATCACTGTCATGGAAAAACAACATTAGAATGGTAACTAATCCGTATTCACAATTGAACCCTACGATTTCTAATGATCCATTTTATTAGGGTTTCACAAATATCAAGTGTGGGTTATGAGATTATTAAAGGAAGAATACTACCCGCGAAGAAACGGAGGAACGACGCCGAGAACTACGGTGACGGAAGAACGATCCGGCTCAGATCTGGAAATCGGGAAAATCTGGAGAAATGGGTTTGGATGAGGCTTTTGGGGATTTGATGAGGGTTTGAGGTTGAGGAGAGGTAGGATATGTGAAATGAGGGTTTGGATGATGATGGATGAGCTTGGGATGAAGGATCAATGGTTTAGGGAAGAAGGGGGCTCAATGGGGGAGAAATTAGGGTTTGGGGGTGATGAGGAAGAAGAAGAAAACGTTTGGGGCGTATTTATAGAAAAGTGTGGCGGCTAGGGCAAAACTAGGGTTTCCTGGGCTGATTAGTCGGTCAAAGAAGGATTGGTGACCGACTAGCTTGGGAACTAGTCGGTCAGTTGATCAACGCAGACCGACTAAGAGTAAACAGTAGCTCGCTCAGGAAAACTGGACTATGAGTTAGTCGGTCGGTGAAGGCTTGTCAACCGACTAGTTTGAGAACTAGTCGGTCGGTGAGTGTTCATTGGCCGACTAAAGGCTGAATTCTGAGAGAGATTATGGAAATGAGAGTTAGTCGGTCTGAGAAGGATTCCTGACCGACTAGTTTAGCATCTAGTCGGTCGATGGTTGTTCTTAGACCGACTAAGAGTAAACAGTAACTCCAGAATAATTGATTGAATGAACTAGTCGGTTCCAGTTGATTTCCTGACCGACTAGTTTGGAATCTAGTCGGTCGGTTGATCTTCTTGAACCAACTAACGTGCATGAAAAGTCTCGAAATGGAGCGCGAAGGTCCGGGATGAATTCTAAGGTTTCTAAGATCAACCTATCGCTAAGATATGATCGATATGAAGCTCGTCACGAGTGACTTACTCCGAGTTCAATGATTCTAAGGAAGAAGCTAGAAGATCACATCAAAAGGAATGAAAACGAAAGCTAGGAAATCTCAACGAGATGAATGAAAGCGAGAACTATGGAAATGGAAACCACACATGGAGAGAACACACCATCACAAGCAAAACACACTGATAATCCAATCATACAAAAACCAGTCGTTACATCCTACCCACCTTAGAATAAAGTCCGTCCTCAGACTTTCTAACATATATATAGTCGCTCGGGTAACTACCCTCAACCAATATCACATCATAAATTCAACCAAGTACTTTCATTTCGAGTGCTTATATATATATGCACTAGAAATCAAATATTACTACCACTACATACATATTTTCACGCACATAGTACACTCATACTTATTATAGTCAATCAATTTCATACACGTATCTCAATCACATATATATAGTCGATATATTTATACAACAATAAACACTTATTACTTACTATAAGAAAATAACCAAGCCTCTCTTATTTGAAAATAATTTCACATTTATTTAGTCATTCAAATACATGCAAATATTTCACCATATTTTCACCCCACATATAGTCCTATAACTATATATTGGTAATGCCACCCACAATCGTGTGCGTAACACAACCAAGCACAAACAACTCAAACACCATACATACATCATCCGTCACTATTCACCACCACATACAATTATACCAAAGTACATAGAGTATACCCACTCAAGCTTGAGTGAGACTCAAATCATAGTAGGACATTTATATGCGTAACACAGTATCCATACACATACCCATACCACTCCAAGGCATACACATCCACGTATCACATATTTTCACACCATATCCATCCATTTATAATTACCATATCAACACATCAACTACATACAAGTTTAAGAGATGCAATAGTCGGGTATACCTCCTGATATACACGCATACGACATCTCATAAAACAAGTAGTACCAATTAAAATTATCATTCTGTTATCATACGTATATCACATCATACTCAAGCAGAAAATTACCTACACACAACATACAAATGCCAACACCCATACCACTATATACACACCACGAAATCAACACTACGACGACATAACCACTTAACTAATGGGCCCACCAAACTATAACAAGGTTGACACAGGCAACAACAAGCTCTATGGGCTAGACAATAGGAAAGAACCGAACCTAGATCATGACGAATAGAAAGATCGAAAAACATGGGTTCAGCTAGGACGAAGATAAGGAGCCAAATTTGGTTAGGGGAATTAGGGTAAGACTGTGAATGTTTAGGTGGAAAGATGATGCAAGGATACCCTTAAGGAATACGTAAAGAAGGTAGTGTAAACAACATAAGTTAAAATACGTGAATTCAAAGACCGTTGTACTTCAAAAAGTCGGAGTCCTCGTTTGTATAAAATTATTTAGAGGTCGATAAACAAGTTGTTTGAAAACGAGTTTGAGACGAATATACGTAGTAAGAGGAAAAGTGGTTTATTGGCTTATATAAAATCATCATGAGGAAAAAGGAAATCATTTACTCGAACATTAAAACATAGGTCAGAAATGTTATGCGGCAGCAATCTAAAAATTTTGGAAAAGTTTTGAGATTCGAAGATTGAAATCAGATCAAGTATAGTGTGGAGAATTTAAGCGCATGCTAAAGGTTTTCCGAATCTTAAAACTGAAGAGAAATCCCAAATAAACCATATCGAAAATACTTTTAGAGAAATCCGGATTTGCCAACAAAAATCGATTTATACAAGATCTTAATGTACGAGCAAAACGAACGTGGTACCGATATATAAAAATAATTGAAGTCATATTTTAGAAATTATCTTAAAAGTGTGTATGGTGAATGGAAAGATAATATCTTAGTAGTATGGAAAGAGAAAAGGATATTTAAACTCATCAAGTTAGTATTAAAACTTTTAAACCGTTTTATGAAGGGTCTAAGTCAGGAATGATTTCGAAATAGTAATAAATTTTTTTTTACAAAAATCTGAAACATGGAAAATGTTGAGCATAAAATCGACTTGCTAAAAGCCGAAGTCCAAAGGGACTTGAAAAGTTTATTAAGAGTAAGCACGAGGTGTTTTCGAATAAAATTTTAATGGCACAAGTAAGAAAAGAAATTATGAATCGAGTTAGGAAAATAGAACTACGGTTCAGAATGAAATTGGTATATGAAAAGGGACAAGACATTTATATCGATACGAAAGTATATGCTGAAAATATTATAAACTTCTAATCTAAAAATCTCAGCACAAGTTTCGATATTTAAAAACATAAATAATTTAAGTCGGCGAAGGAGCATGAAACCTTACATATATCAAAAGTGTTTCGAACAAATTTAAACATTAACGAAAGAAGAAGATCGAAGATACTTTTAGGGAAATAAGGATTCGCCAAAAGAACGTGTTGGTATAAAAACTTTTGAAGTACGAGTACGACGAACCTATAATTGATATATACAAAAATTAGTTGAAGTCCATTCAGTTTGGAAAAATACCCCTAAAGGTATGTAAGATAAGTGGTTAAAATAAATTTTTGTAGTTAGGAAAAAGGACGGTAATCGAACCATCAGGATAGTAATAAAGTTTTAAAAAAATCGAAATGCGAAAGATACATTGTTAGAAAAATACTACAAGATAGTAATTTTAAAATTACGACCAAAAGTCTTCAAAATTCAAGAACGACTTTTAACTCCATCGAAATTTAGGGAGACATATTTAATGAAGTTTAGAACAAAATTTAAATTGAGTGAAACTTCAAATAAGGAAAGCATTCGAAAATAACTTTGGAAGAATCAAGATTTGCAACGGAAAACATTTGAAAGATCAAGGATAATTGTAATGAGGTGGTCATGTGAATTTGAGGACAAGGGAAGTGGTTACGGAAACGTAATTTTCCAAAAATCTGTAGTCGGGAAAATGTTTGAACATAACTTTGATTTGTTGAAAGCTGAAATCATCTGTGACTTGAAAAGTAATTAAGGGAGCGCAACGAGTCATTTGAATAGCATAAATAAGAAAGGAAAATTCATAAATCGAATTTGGAAAATAGAATTGCGGCTCAGAATTAAATCGATTTATGAAAAGGGACAAGATATTCAAATAGATATGAAAGGTATAGGCTGTAAAACATTATAAAACAGTAATCAAAATCTCGTCAAAACTTTCGAATTTCAAAAATTAATTTAAGTCAACGAAAGAGTACGAGATATAAGTATACATATAACAATTGAAATTCCATTTATCTTGGAAAAGATTTTAAAGTATGTATGCTATGCGATTAAAATGGATCTCATAGTTAGAAAATGGTATATCGAATTTTCCAAAATAGTATTGGAGTCTTTAAACCGAAATGTGAAAATATAGACAAGAAAATGGTTACGAGTTAGCAATTATAATTACAACCATTAGACTCCGAAATCTACAAGGAATTTGACTCAATCGAAAAGTGAGAAATTTTAAGTATATACGTAGCGGGTTTAAAACAAAATTTAAACTTAACGAAAACTTTAATAAGGGAAATCGAAAAATAACTTTAAAAGAAATTAAGCCTTGTGAATGGGGACCTTCGAAGGATCAAGGATTATCGAAACGTGGTGGTCATGGGAATCGAGGCAAGGGATTTGGTCGGATGATCAAAACATAAATACGCCTAGGTTATGACTTAGGAAAATCTACGGAAACTCCTACGGTCAACAAACTAAAGATTATGGAACTAAGCGCTAAGACTTCCTTAAGGGCTACACAGCGATGAAATGAGTTCAGCTTGGTCCGAAATCGATGAACCCAAGAGAGAGACCAAAGAATTCTAGAAGTCTACCCTAGTCAAAGCTAGACAGGAACCACTAAGGTAACTCCTACGACGACCAAATCAACTCTTAGCGGGGAGTCTAACTAACAATCAGGGGCCTCTAACTAGCAAGCACGGACGTCTAACTAAGTCTTCCTACCACCTAATGACATATGAAAACTACTAGACTCAAGGCTTATAAATTGGATGTTTGAATTTATTTAATGGACATTCCATAATTATTATCATTGTTCCGATAGTTCACATTTGCAAATGGACCTGCATGGGCCACCAATAAAACCTGTCACGCCCCGCTTCCCAAAAATGTGGAGGCGAGACGTGAGAAGGTCCGCTCAGACTTGAAGTTGAAAAGCCGCAAGTCCGATAAGCGTCAAATAGAACTACAAATGGCAGGTCCTTGAAATGCAATACAGAACAACAATAATAACAAGAAGGAGATACCGATAAAATGTTCAATCTTAGATTATCCATTAATTAAATTACAATATCACAGAAAAGCCACCAGGCTAAAAGGAGAAGAGTCTAAGGCCCAAACATGGCCAACAAGGTATAACATACATACAAAGGTGCCACGCACCAACAACTAACAGCAAACCTAAACAAAGAAGTGAACACGAGCGATCTTCAAGACAGGCCCCTGGTGTCCACTCACCTCACAGCAAACATCAGCATTAGCAACACCATATCCCCTGCAACAAAGCTCTGGCTCTGGGTCTAACATGTGACACCCAAAAGAGAGATGGGCACATGTCAGCAAGTCTGAAAAGACTTGTGCAAGGAAACTGAAAGAAAGGTAAACTAACAACCTAACAGTTATAGTATGATGCATGGCATGGCAAGTATAGTATGGAAGTGACAAGTAAAGTATAAGTAGCAAGTAACAAGTATGTCATGGATAACACGTTTTACAAGTAAAACACGGACAAGTACAAGTGGTAAGTGTGACAAGTATAGTCAAGTAACAAGTACAAGTACAAGGGATCACCCACACATGGATGCCCTATTGCCCGCAGGCTGTATTCAAGTACAAGGGATCACTCAACAAGTGCCCTATTGCCCGCAGGCTGTGTTGAGCTCGTCTTCTGGAACACGAGCCAGAAAGTGTATTTGGCATAGGATTATGCACGCAGAACGGGTGCCTAGCCGGAACAAATAGTACAAGTTTGTAGCGAATCTACGCAATCACGATGAGTGTTCAAGCATGCAATGCCATGAGCAGATATTCGCGTTCCGTTAATTGAAATTAAACGTGACAGGCAAAATGCAATGACATGAACATATTCGCGTACCGTTAATTTAAATTAAACATGGCAGTTAAAATGCAATAGCAGTTAAGGATGCATGGATGACATGAACAGTTAATACGCGTACCGTTAAGGGAAAGTAAACATGACATACAAGTATGATGAGGGTGACGGACCAAGCTTCGTTGTCAAGCTAGGTCAATGGCGTCTACACGGCTATCCTTTCACCGTCTAGTCCCTTTTACGCTAAAACAAGGAAATGGCCTAAGACATGGCCCAAATCAAGAGATGCAAGTTTCACTTGCCTGGCACCGAGGAGAACGATCAACGAAGACACATCACACAAATTGTTATCTACGGGAATGGATCACTGTCATGGAAAAACAACATTAGAATGGTAACTAATCCGTATTCACAATCGAACCCTACGATTTCTAATGATCCATTTTATTAGGGTTTCACAAATATCAAGTGTGGGTTATGAGATTATTAAAGGAAGAATACTACCCGCGAAGAAACGGAGGAACGACGCCGAGAACTACGGTGACGGAAGAACGATCCGGCTCAGATCTGGAAATCGGGAAAATCTGGAGAAATGGGTTTGGATTAGGCTTTTGGGGATTTGATGAGGGTTTGAGGTTGAGGAGAGGTAGGATATGTGAAATGAGGGTTTGGATGATGATGGATGAGCTTGGGATGAAGGATCAATGGTTTGGGGAAGAAGTGGGCTCAATGGGGGAGAAATTAGGGTTTGGGGTGATGAGGAAGAAGAAGAAAACGTTTGGGGTGTATTTATAGAAAAGTGTGGCGGCTAGGGCAAAACTAGGGTTTCCTGGGCTGATTAGTCGGTCAAAGAAGGATTGGTGACCGACTAGCTTGGGAACTAGTCGGTCGGTTGATTAACGCAGACCGACTAAGAGTAAACAGTAGCTCGCTCAGGAAAACTGGACTATGAGTTAGTCGGTCGGTGAAGGCTTGTCAACCGACTAGTTTGAGAACTAGTCGGTCGGTGAGTGTTCATTGACCGACTAAAGGCTGAATTCTGAGAGAGATCATGGAAATGAGAGTTAGTCGGTCTGAGAAGGATTCCTGACCGACTAGTTTAGCATCTAGTCGGTCGATGGTTGTTCTTAGACCGACTAAGAGTAAACAGTAACTCCAGAATAATTGATTGAATGAACTAGTCGGTTCCAGTTGATTTCCTGACCGACTAGTTTGGAATCTAGTCGGTCGGTTGATCTTCTTGAACCAACTAACGTGCATGAAAAGTCTCGAAATGGAGCGCGAAGGTCCGGGATGAATTCTAAGGTTTCTAAGATCAACCTATCGCTAAGATATGATCGATATGAAGCTCGTCACGAGTGACTTACTCCGAGTTCAATGATTCTAAGGACGAAGCTAGAAGATCACATCAAAAGGAATGAAAACGAAAGCTAGGAAATCTCAACAAGATGAATGAAAGCGAGAACTATGGAAATGGAAACCACACAAGGAGAGAACCCACCATCACAAGCAAAACACACTGATAATCCAATCATACAAAAACCAGTCGTTACAAGTCATATCTTCTCCTCCTTGCTTCCTCGTCGATTCTATCGAACTTCTTCTTCTTCTGCTCATCCTCTAACGCTGCTAGCTCTTCGATAGGGCTATGTGCGACGCTCCGGTATGCATGCAAGTACCTTGATCTCATTTATGCTTCAAATTGCTCCATATTTCCTGAAATCCAACAAAAACAAGAAATAGTGAAAAGCAACGCGATATCGTCGAATAATCATGAAAAATGCGATATGGGTGATTAAAATAATATGTAAACATGCAGAAAAAAGGTGTAAAATATGGACCGATCAAAATCCCCCAAGCTTGCCTCTTACTCGTCCTCGAGAAAGATGAGTAAAACGGCACACCCGGTGGATAAAAACAAGGGAGAAATGAAAAAGGAAAGATAGAAAAGAGAGTGAAGAGGGAAGTGCTAGATCGTCCTCTCAGGATATGGAGTTGCTTACTCAAATAGCGCATGATGAATAAAACATGCCAAAGATTTTTACCTCGATATCATTCACATATAAGTTCATTTGATATAGAAACCAAGAATGTCAAAACGATATGAAATATGAAATCATTCTAGAATTAGCATCGTCTAAGCCATTTAAAATGATATACGTAATCATAGATTGCACACTTTTCAATTGATCGCTTTCTACTTGGAGTATAAGAGATATCACACATTATAAAGCGGTAAGAATAGAAAGAGATGGTATTCATGAAATGCATGCCAAATATTCAATTCATAGACGTCATAATACTCTAGTAATCTCCCTAAGTATTAGAAATTACCTAGCTTAGGTCGTCATGCACATATAAGTGGTCACTCTCTCACACATCATCGGATCCCCTCCCCCAAGCTTATCTATAAGCGAGGTGGCATCAAATAGAACAATTCGGCTTTTCTTATTTTTGAAGCTCCATAAGAATAGAGGTGAAATAAGAAAAAGGAAATAAGGAAGGAAGGATAACGTATACACCAATGAACTTCTCTCTCCTTTTTTTGTTTTTTGTTGTTTTGTTGTTTTTGTTTTTGTTTTTGTTTTGTTTTTGTTTGTTTTTTTGGAAAGTAATATACACAATAACAATCCCAAAGCAGAGATGGAAAGGTATGCATGTATTTCACTTTTGATTTTGGGCTAATGGAGCTTGGACCTTTTAGCATGGGGAGGATGCCAATATAAGGTTCGCTAAGGGGAGATTCACCAATGATTTTAAGTATAGAAATGATGTTCAAGATATGTGGAGAAAGAAAAATATGCAACGCTCAGTTCACTCTTTTGTATGTGCATAACAACTTTCAGCAGCGTAATGTAATCTACTCAGTTTGATTTCAGAAAGTAAACTAATCCAGTCATATCAAAAAGGCATACATTCAATCAACCGAAAAGTTGAGCGTACAATTTCATGCAAATAGAAGTGATAGCAGATAACAAAGCAGTACTCCAAGTATAGGCAATCAATGCGTGAAGCTTGGTGTGTTTTATATGAAAAGTAGACGATATAAATTTTCAGACTCAGCTAATGCTAGAATTACATTCACAATCATATAATAAATATGAATGTTACTATTCTCAAATGCATGTCGATGTATAGCATATGATATCTGAAATAAAAATGATGGCATGGGAAGAGAATACACATATAAGAGCATGCTAACTCCAAGTCATCGTCATCATAGAGAATTCATTTCTAGCAAAAAGGATAAAAGAAATAAGGATAAAGCGAAAATACGAACTAACTATACAATGCAGTACACAAAAAAAATAAGAAAACGTGATGCATGAAAAAAAACAGGAAAAAATGGGTGAAAATAAGTGGAAAATGAAGAAAGGTGGAAAAATAAAAATAAAAAACTGAAGAAAATAAAAATGCGTGAGACACTCACTCCCCCAAGCTAAACTGCACAGTGTCCTCAATGTGCTAGGTGTGGTATAAGGACATAAATGGGAGGGATGGGTGGGTGCGGATGCATGCATGATAAAAAGTGAAAATGAAAGAAAATGGGGTGGATATGCATGTGATGAGTGCGGAATGCAAATGGTGGATGTGATGAGCACACAGATCAAGGGGGTGCAAAATAAGGGCCGAGAAATACCCCCTGTCTCCCATACAGAAAAATATAGAGTTATGCAAAAAGTGATCAAAATAGGTGGGCGAGAGGCGGGGGTGCAAAATCAGCAGCAAAAATATCAATCAGAGCAACGGCCAAAAATATGATAAGCATCTAGTGTGTGCCTAAGCTAGTGGTAGGGCGCCAGCACCTCCTTGTGGTGGGGGAGGTGGTGGCAGGGGTGGTGTCTGCTGAGAGATGGGACGAACTGCAACTGGTGGAGGCTGTGGCAGGCGTGCAAGACTCTGGTTCAGGGTGACCTGAATACTAGGCAGAAGGGTAACGTGTGCCTGCACAGAGCTAACAGTGGCGGCGAGAGCCCGAAAATCTGCTCTGAGTCCATTGACATGTCGGGAGTGGGGGTAGAGGGTCGCTCAGGTGTAGATCGTGTTGGATATGGACGACATATATACACCCATGAGGGGATGTATGAGGGCCTATGGACCTCAGATGCCACGTGCACGAAAGTGTGCACGAAGGGAACCTTTTCTCGTGTGAAAAGGACCACTCGATAAGTGGAAAAAGTCACTTTATAAGTGCATAAAGGCAATTGATAAGTGAATGAAGAAGAGGATAAGTAAATGTGCTAATATAGGCTAATAAGCCTATATTTAGTTATTTCCTACAATAACTACCCCTAAAGCCTATAAATAGGACCCAAGGGTAAGGCATTTACACTAATCTAAACATGCCATAAGTTTGCATAAGGCAACTTATGTTCTTCTTCTTCCTTCCATTAAAATCCTCTTCTAAATAGAGATTTAGGCAGTGAAACGCTGCTTTGATCCTCTGTGACGAAGTACCGACTGTTGTGGTGAATCTGAGGGCGAAGTTCAGAGATTACGGTACTGCGTACGCAAGCATAAGTCTGTCCACTTCATTCAATCCTAACATCGTTTTTTTGACAGGATCCTTCATTGGTATCAGAGCCATACGTGTTCGCCCTGGTCTAACCGTCGCCCCGGTCTAAATGATGAACGAGGCGTTGTCTCTTTCACGAATGAGTATCCTTCCATTATGGATATAGTAGGAGTGCATCGTGACGGAGAGAGCGCAATAGTTGTTCTTTTCACGTTAGGGTCTTCTGCCATTACAGATATGTGCGACCTTGAAAAACACTCGACGAGCGGGTGCCTATCGGAGAAGAAGACCACTTTGGTGCATGATCGCCATGGCCATATGGGCCATGGAGGCTATGCATCCCCCTCCCCATGCGGAGGGGGTTGGCTACGGCCAATAACAACCAAGGAACCCTTGGCCGGTGCCAAGAAGCCCTACAGGCATGCCCGGTCCATATACTGACGGCAGTTGCATGACTCGACTCCGGCAATCAAGCCACTACATTCACCAAACTATGGTCCATAGGAGACAAGGAAGCATTCATGGGGAAACATCTATGCATATTGCGAATCTCATATGCGGGTCACGTGCTCGACAAGGTAACTTGTGAACGTGTTGAAGTGAAAGGCGTTGGGACTTGCAAGCTAGTCTTGGACAACGGCCGCACTATCTTACTACATGATGTCCTCTTCTCTCCAGATATTCGAAGGAATATTATATCTGTGGTCGTTTTAATGGTTCTTGGTTATAGTTGGTTCTTTCATGATTGTAAAGTGGACTTATCTTGTAATAATTCTTAATTGGTTCTGGGTATGTTTTCAAAGGATTTGTTGTATTAAATACAATGTATGATTCCTCATTTTATAATGAAAATTTCCTTGTTGCAAATTCACCAAATTATGAGTCAGATGTAATTTGTTGGCATGCAAGGCTTGGTCACATTGGACCAACACGAATGGATAGACTTGCCAAACGTGGCCTTCTATCCAATGTTTCAAAGGTCGAAATGTCGACTTGTGAACATTGCCTTGTACGGAAATCTTGTCGCAAGCCATTTGGAACCGGCACAAGGGCCGAGGTTCCATTACAGCTCATCCATTCGGACATATGTGGTCCGATGAATGTCAAGACAAGACGCGTGAAGTCCTATTTCATCACTTTTATTGATGACTTCACCCTATTCGGTCATATCTATTTGATATCCCACAAAAGTGAAGCATTGACCTGCTTTAAAAACTATATGAGTTTGGTGGAAAATCAATTAGATCGCAAGATTAAGGTCTTGCAAACCGATAGAAGCGGTGAATATCAATCAGCAAGTTTTAAGGAACTTTGTGATGAAAAAGGCATAGTTCATCAGGTAACTATGCCTTATACTCCGCAACAAAATGGTGTTGCAGAAAGGAGGATTAGGACTTTAATGGAAATGGTCCGTTCAATGATGGCGCAAGCCAACTTGCCAATCACCTTTTGGGGTGATGCATTATTGACTGCCGCTTTCGTTTTAAACCGCGTACCCTCGAAATCAGTTAGCTCCACTCCTTATAAGTTGTGAAACCAACGGTCTCCTGACTTAAGTATATTAAAACCTTGGGGGTGTGCATCCTACGCACATATTTCCTCCCATAAGTATGGCAAACTTGGGCCAAGGGGGAGGAAATGTATCTTTATACGATACGCAGAAAATTCCAAAGGTTATGTTTTCATTGGTCAGGAAGACAATGGAGGTCTAATTGAATTTGAGTCGAGGGATGTCACTTTCTTGGAAAATGAGTTTCCAAGACAGGGCGAGATAAGTCAGGACTTATCTCTATTTGAGATTAATGATCAAGAAGGATTACCTCATTCGAGTGAGAGAATTCTTGGTGAAGACGAAAATACGTTTCAAACTTCACCAATGGATAATACGAATGATGCAAATCCTATTCCATACGGGAATAATGATCTAAGTGGGAGCATTTCTAACGACATTCCAAGTGGGAGTGATATTAGAATTGATCTAAATTCAAATCAACAAGGACTTGAAGAATCTCAAATAAGACGTAGTAGTCGTACAAGGTTAACTCCTCTAAGATTTGAGGATGAATTCCCACAAGCCGTTATGACTTTACTACAAGAAGATGACGAGCCTGCTACTTTCAAACAGGCCGTATCATGCCTTGCAAAAGACAAATGGATGGAAGCGATGAAGGAGGAATTAGAATCCATGAAAGTTAACCAAGTCTGGGACTTGGTTGACTTACCCAGAGGACGTAGAGCTATTGGAAACAAATGGGTCCTCAAGATCAAGCATAAGTCTGATGGCTCTATAGACAGATATAAAGCTCGCCTTGTCGCGAAAGGTTTTACACAACAGGAAGGGATAGACTACGAAGAGACCTTCTCACATGTTGTTCGTTTTACCTCGATTCGCCTGATTCTGGCTATGGTAGCTTGCTTAGACATCGAATTACATCAAATGGATGTAAAGACTGCCTTTCTCAATGGAGAATTGGACGAGGAGATCTATATGGAACAACCAACAGGGTTCGTAAAAGAAGGAAACGAACATAAGGTTTGTAAACTTCGTAAGTCCATATATGGTCTTAAACAATCCTCGAGGCAATGGTATATACGATTTCAAGAAGTTGTCTTATCAAATGGTTTTACCATGCTTGATGAAGATAACTGTGTATATATCAAGAGGATTAAAAGCAAGTATGTTATTATGTCTCTATACGTAGATGACATTTTAATAGCCGGAAATGACAAGGGCTTTGTGATGGATATCAAGGCTCGGCTTTCATCAGTTTTTGAGATGAAAGACATGGGAGTAGCCGCATATATCCTTGGAGTTAATATTTCATGGAATCGTTCGAAGAAACTTCTTTCTCTTTCACAAGAGACTTATATAAAGAAGGTTCTAGAACGTTTTAATATGCAGGACTGCAAGTCCATTGAAGGAACAAGCTCCCATACCTCATTCCTCTCGAATTGAATGAGTTCCTCCTCCATGGCAAGGATCCAAGCACTATCTTCGCACGCTTCAACTATATTCTTTGGCTCTATCGATGAGGCAAAGGCACAATTGGCGAAGTGGTGGACTTGCGATCTCGTCTTGACACTATCATGAATATTACCAATGACTTGCTCATGGGGATGATCGCGAACGGTATGAAGCCGCTTGGGAATACCTTGATCACTAGGCACATTCTCAACAACTTCATTAGTCGGTTTAGTATCAATAGAATCAATTGAATCGATAGACTTAGAATTTTCAAACGAATCACATAAAACATCCATAGAGTCATCATCATTTGAAATTCTAGGAGTAATAAAATTCTCATTAAAAGAGACATGAAGTGATTCCTCAATCGTAGAGGATCTTTTGTTGTATATCCGGTAGGCTTTGCTACGTGAGGAATAACCAACAAATATCCCCTCATCCGATCTCGGATCAAACTTGTCCAAATTATCATATGTGTTTTTAATAAAACATTTTGCGCCGAAAACACGAAAATGTTTAACTTGAGGCAATCTACCAAACAACAATTTATAGCAAGTTTGTTTGGTGCCGGGCCTCAAAAGTATTCTATTAAACACATAACAAGCGGTGTGTACCGCTTCCGCCCAAAATTGATAACCAAGTTGACTATCTTCGAGCATAGTGCGAGCACACTCCACAAGTGTTCTATTCTTCCTCTCAACAACACCATTTTGAGGAGGTGCACGAGGGAAAGAAAACGTGTGAGTAATTCCAAGATCATCACAAAAATTTGAGAAAGACTCATTCTCAAATTCACCCCCATGATCACTACGAATAGTGACAATGGTGGTTCCGATGAGATTTTGTACTTTCTTCACAAATATTGTGAAGTTTTCAAAAGCTTCATTTTTATTACATAAGAAAAATACCCATGTAAATCTAGAATAATCATCGACGATGACAAGTCCATATCTTGCATTTCCTAAGGAAGAAACTCTAGTTGGCCCAAATAAATCTAGATGTAATAGCTCTAGTGGCCGTTTAGTAGAAATGCTTTTCTTAGGTTTAAATGAAGATTTAGGAAGCTTGCCAAGTTGACAAGAATCACAAAAACTTTTCTTTTCAAAAACGAGCTTTGGAAAACCTTTAATGGAATTTAATTTTGAAAGCTTATAAAGTGTTCCAAAGTTCACATGTCCAAACGTCGATGCCATAAGTGTTGTTCACTTGTGTTGGCAACGAGACATTGTTCATATGACTTAGGAAGATCCAAAATATAAATATCTTTATGGCGTGTGCCGGAAAATAATAACTTATTATTATCATTTGAAATATGACATAATCCTTTCGCAAATCTAACTTTGTAACCTTTGTCACAAAGTTGGCTTATTGAAATAAGATTATGATTTAAACCATTAACTAGATAAACATCACTAATTAAGGGTTTAGACGGGTTACCCACTTTACCAACACCGACGATGGTTCCGCTCTCGTTGCCTCCAAATACGACGCGGTTTCCATTTGCAATGGGAACTACTCCGGAGAGCAATTGAGTGTCACCCGTCGTGTGTTTTGAACACCCGCTATCGAGTATCCAATTCCCTTTGGAGCTAAATTTAAATTTGTTGCTCCTTTTCTTTTTCTTTTCCTTGAGTACCTAAAGATAGAAAATTTCATATCATGGTACCCAAGGTCATTGGGTCCTCAAAGGTTAGACCTTTGAAAGCCAAGTCAAATTGGACTTAGACTTCCCCACATAATTTCTACTATGCACAACATTCGAAAAATAAGCATTCATATACACTTGTTTTTCATCCATGCTTGTGTCCTTTGGGCTCCAAATAGTGAAAATCTTGGGAGCCCTCATCCTATTGGGTGCATGCATGCGACGTTGATTTCTACGTGATGCATGTTGTGGATAGGCATACGGAACATGATAGAATGGTGCACGACGAGAATTATTCATATGATGAGGTGGGTGAACATATGCATGTGTGGGAACACGTGCGTGAGGGTGTCTCACATGGTGTGCACGTGCCCGAGAATGTGTTGCATAAAAATCATCATATGTGTGAGACGGTGGAGTAGGACGTGTGTTCCTACGTGGCATGGTATTTGTGTATATATAAGCATGCCCCTTCTTTGAAGGTCCACCCAAAGTGGGTTTCTTTCCAAAAGAGGGTGTGGACGAGGTGGAAGCACCATTGGTAGATGAACTACCAATAGAGTGTTTGCTACCACTCGTAGAGTCACCGGAAGTTGGCCTAACAAAAGTAGTGGCCGCTTTGGATGAACATCCCATCGTATACCCCAAACCAATGTGGTGATTGGCCGGAAGTAAGTCACTTAGGATTTTATCCAAATGGTCCTTACCCTTATTGAATTTATTAATTCGGCCTAATGTGTTCTCATATTTCTCTTTGAGAGAACGCATAGAAGTATCCAAGTTGGATACTTGCGATGTGAGCACATAAACACGAGATTTAAGATTCTCGTTCTCAATACTCAAAGTCGAGTTTTGAGAAGTTAAATCCGCTATCTTATGTTCTTCCGGATCTTCAATGCAAACATGTTCAAGTTTAGATTTGAGATTAACAATCTCATTTCTTAACTCTTCAACAACGGTGTCGTTGTTGGTGATGATAGTCTTAGGCGAGGTTTGAATGCTAGCTAGGTCATCTTTTACTTTAGTATATCTATTTACTAATTTAGTGTATTTAGACCATAAATGAGAGTTAGCATCCCTAAGATCATCCATAGTTACCTCATCGCCTTCGTCGTCGCTATCATCGGAGGAGGAAGTTCTTGATCATGCTCATCTCTTGCCATGAAGCACATGTGCGCTTGCTCCACTTTCTCATCGTCCGACTCTCCGCTTGAGGAATCCTCGGAGTCGATGAATGTTGCTCCGACAAGTCCCTTTTTGTACCCCTTTTTGTACTTCTTGGACTTGTCGAACTTCGGCGCCTTCCACTTCTCCTTTTGCTTGTTTTGAGGACAATCCGCTATGATGTGTCCTGGCTTATTGCATTTAAAGCACAAAGGTGGAGAGGTGTTAGTAGAAGTAAATTTAGATTTTTGTTTGAAGTTACCCTTTCGGAAGAAGCGATTGAACTTCTTTGCCATGAGTGCAATGGATTCCATGTCCATTTCTTCTTCCGAGTCCTCATCATCGGTAGAGGTGGATGAAGCCGCCTTGAATGCAATCGCCTTTTTCTTAGGCACGTCTTGGTTCAAATAGGACTTCATCTTTTCTTGTAACTTCACCTTGCTATCTTTGCGTACCTCGTATGACATCAAAGTACCCATCAATTGAACTACGGTATACTTATTCATGTCATTACCTTCCTCGATGGCGAAGGTACGTTTATCCCAAGAAGAAGGAAGTCCTTCGATAAGCTTCGAGCACTTCTCCTTTTGGGTGTAGGATTTGCCGAGGGCCTCTAACTCGTTTATTATGTCAACGAAACGAGCGTAATATTCCTTCATCTTCTCGCCCTGTTGCATATGAAACATTTCGTAATCTTTGTTTACAACTACGAGTTTAGAGTCTCTTACCCTACTCGTCCCTTCATGTAGAATGAGGAGGGAGTTCCAAATTTGATATGCACTCTTACATGTGCATATCTTATTGAAGTCCTCGGGCTCCAATGCGCATTGCAAGGCGTTCATTGCCTTGGCATTGCTTACCTCCGCGGCGACCTCCGCGGTTGTCCATTTCTCAAAGTCTTCTTCTTCGGGCTCGATGTATTCCTTCATCGTGGTCCTCCATAGAGATGCACTCCGGAGGAAGGTTTCCATCCGGCATTTCTAGTACCCGTAGTTGGTACCGTTGAAGAATGGAGGCCTCGTAGAGGAATGTCCTTCCATCACCGAAGACGCTCCTTCACGGTTCTTGAAGGTGCCATAGTCGGAAGGTGGACGCACGGTCTTGTTGTCGTCGGCTGACATAGCTAAGTATCTGGCTCTGATACCAAATGTAATGCCCTACAAGCTACTGCACAAGTACTAGAGGGGGGTGAATAGTACTTTAAAAATAACAAGGAGTATAATTCCTAATTATAGTGCAAACAACTACCAAATCAATTTGCGGAAGCTTAAATTGAATGACAACAACAAAATTAACAATGCTAACAAAAGATGTTACTGGGTTCGGATCCACCCAAGTCTCCCCGACTTGTTCCCGGTGATCCTACGTCCCAACCACCCGGATCCCCTCCGGATACTTAGGTTAGAAACCCTAACCCAAGATTTCCACTATGATATCTTGTGAAAAACCTTCACAAGATCAAATCATACATGCAATGGCAAAAGTGAATCCCACAACCCGGGATCACAACCTTCTCTCACAACCGAGAGAATCAACAAGCAATATAAACAAGTTTATAATGAAATAAACAATCTTACCACAAAATCCTATACCTTGAGTTTTCTTACCAAATAGGTGCAAGGAGGGATTTTAGGAAGATGAAGTCACCAAGACCTAGCACCAAAGAAATGACCAGCAATGGGTGCCTAGGAGTGATTTGGAGACTTGATTCAAGCTAGAGCTTGAAGGGCTCACCAAGAACAAACTTCTCTCAAGATGGATTCTAGATCTAGAAAGTGAGAGAATGGATTTCTTGTGAGGAAGAGAGCTTTGGAAATGAGTGAGAAAAAAACTATCTCTTTCAATCTCAATGAATCTCTTAATGTCAGCTCTAACCTAGAGAGAAATGACCTAGGTTCGTATTTATAGGGTCCCATAAAAACAAGTTAGGTCAATTCCCAACGGTTAGAAATCTGAGGCAACTAGTCGGTCAAAGAACAACCACTGACCGACTAGTTCATCAACTAGTCGGTCAGTCAAACAACATGGACCGACTAAGTGAAGAACTGAGAAGAAATAAAATTTCAGACCTAGAAATCTAGTCGGTCCAAGAAGACTTTCTGACTGACTAGTTTCACAACTAGTCGGTCAGTCAGTGAACGTAGACCGACTAAGAGGCAAAAACAAATAGTCTGAATACAAATTGACTTAGTCGGTCCAAGAACAAATGTTGACCGACTAGATTATCAACTAGTCGGTCACCAAACGTTCTTAGACCGACTAACGATAAACAGTAGCTTAGGAGAAATTTGGCATGAACAGTAAATCACAACTAGTCGGTCAAAGAAGCATCACTGACCGACTAGTTCACAAACTAGTCGGTCGGTGAGTCAACGTAGACCGACTAACTGTAAACAGTACTGAACAAGAAAAGATTAACTCAAACTAGTCGGTCCAAGAAGCTTTTCTGACCGACTAGATCACCATCTAGTCGGTCAGTACTTCTTCTTGTACCAACTAACATGCACAAACAAGTCCGAATCGAAGCGCGATGCTTCGAGGAAGTTAGAATGGACTTGTACTAAGATCCTAGAGCTACGATATGAGCGTTATGAAGATAGAATCGTAAGATATACTCAAGGCTTAACATTCTATAGATCGAAGCTAAAAGACTATAAATAAAACCTTAATGAACGGTCTTCGAGAGCTTCGATTAATTCTTCATGACTTCCAAAACGGTCCAAGAGCTTCAACGAAGCTTTAGGCAATGAATACGAGCTTTGAGAAGTCTTGAGATGTCGCTTTGATTGTTCTCGTGAATTTGGCGACGATCTCCAATACTGCGCTCACAAATTGTTAGTTCATGAATTATTTATGTTTGCTCATCATCAAAACCAAATCCGGGGAGTCCAATATTCAACACCAATCTCTTGCAAACGAATATGGGTATAGATTTATAATAAAAATGCTAGCTTTGGTCCAATCTCTTGCAAACCAAGTCTAGTGAATCTTGATTATAAATCTAAATCGAATATCTAGGCCTTCCCATCAATCAGAATCTAATCTTTTGCAAACTCCATATCGATGGAAATTCCTAGCTGTCTGTAATAAATCAATCACAACAAAACCTCCTAGCAATTCTAGCAACGTATAAATTCATTCATCATAAATCTGATATAAGATCCATAGGGTTCACCCCCTTCCCTAGAACAACGATCAACCAAGCATAGCAATAACGATATAGGAATCAATAGAAAACATTGCTTGCATATAAAAAGATATCAAATCAAAGATGCAAATAACAATGACAAAGATACTTAGCTTTGATGAAGAATCCCAATCCAAATACAAGCTTTTAGATCCAAGAGGGTGCTAGGGCATGGCCTAACCTCTAAAAAGTCTCCAAGAAAATAAAATGGAACTCCCCTCTAATGACGGCTACAAATCCTATATATAGTCCCCTCAAAATCCTAGCAAATAACCCTAGAAATCCTCTGAAATTCGTGCACGAAAACAACTCTGGCCGTAACTTAAGTTCTGGGCCCACGCTGACTCGGCTGAGTGAGATTCTCACTCTGGCCGAGTTGCAATTCCAGCACTGTAGCGTCAACTTGAAAAAATTATCAAGATTTCATCCGACCTTCGATTGGTGCGTTCTTGGTGGAATTAGAACCATCATGAAGTCTACTATCCATAAATAAATATGAGAAAAATACTTTGTTCTTTGGAATGATAGCAGATTTCGAAAGAGTGAGAGGCTATCTGAAAATCTGGGCGCTCGTGCTACTCGGTCGAGTAGAATTCCTCACTCGGTCGAGTGGACTTCCTACTCGGCTGAGTACGGTCTTTTGCCGTACTCCCAAAATTCTAGAGAGTCTGCTTCGATTTTCTTTAGAAATTCTAACTCACTCGAGCGAGTGAAGTTCTTTACTCGGCCGAGTGGAATTATCAACTCGGGTGAGTACATTGCAGCACAAGGTCTCTTCGTATCAGTCGTACTCGACCGAGTACGCTTCTTCACTCGACCGAGTAGCCTGTTTCTGGAGTTAACTCTTCTCCTCCTCGCCTCTTCGTCGATTCTATTGATCTCCTTCTTCCCCCGCTCTTCATCCAGTGCCGTTAGCTCCTTGATTGGGCCATGGGCGATGCTCTGGTACGCATGCAAGTCCTTTAAGCTCATTTTTGCTCCCGATTGCTCTATATTTCCTGAAAATGAAAAAACAAGAAATAGTGAAAAGTAACGAAATATCGTCGAATAATCGTGAAAAATCGCAATATGAGCAATCGAAATGTCGTGAAAACATGTAGGAAAAGGTGTAAAATATGGACCGATCAAGATTGTAGTGGCCCTAGTGCTATATTAGTAGGATATGTCCATTTTGTGCATGGTGTAGCGTATTGTGTGCAAATACGTGTGTAGGGATATGTATTATGTGGCGTGTATAGTGTATTACATAATGTGTAAAGTGATTGTACCATTGTGGTATTATTTGACTGAATGTGAATGTGCTTATGTATTAGTATTGAGTGATGTGTTTATACGACGTGTAATATAATATGATTGGGGATTCTGATTGTATAAATATGGTAGTGCATGGTGTAGTAGTAATAATGTGAGTGTAATTTTGTATTATGATATAGTGTATGTGTGTGTGTGTGTGTGTGTGTGTGTGTGTAAGTATGTTTGATGTTTGGCGTTTCTGTATTTAATTAGTGATGTATGTGTGAGTGTTATTATTATTATAAGTTTGATTATTAACTAGTATTAGTAGTAGTATTACTATTGTTATTATTATTAGTAATAATTAAGTGTCTATGTATGATGATATGGTTGTTGTTAATTATGGGTGATGTTTGAGTATAGTAGAAAGTGTGGTGTATGTATATTGGAAGAGGAAATGCGCAAGCACTATCCTCACTTATTCCCCGCATCTTGGTTGATAGAAATTTCGAGGACGGAATTTTCTTTAGGTGGATAGAATGTAACAACCTGTATTTTCGGATAAACTAGAGTTGAGTTCTATTTATGAATGTCTTCATTATTATGCTTTGATGTGTTGATCTCATTAATATATATGCAGTAGTTAGCTTATTAAATCTTGTTATTATTATATTTAAAGTTTTCAAATTCAAATGTTTTCAAAATTCAAATTCAAATTCATTTAAAAACTTTCTATTTTAAATCTTAATTAAAATTATAACTATTTAGTAATAATCCCTCATCAATACCCATTATTCTCCCCAATTATTATTATTATTCAACTTTCATAATTATCCTGGTTTAATTACCCTAACCAATTACCCCATTATTTCCTCTCCCCAAATTACTATTTCTCTAATTCAACTTACCCTAAAAACAATGCTATTAAATCTCATTAAAACCAAATCTATTAAATTAAAACTCTTGCTTTTTTTAAAAACACTTTCCTATTTTTCTTTAAACCCCTAAAACCCTAAGGCAACCCTAACTCACGCACGCAACACACACAGCCTTCTCTCCTCTCTCACATACATCAAACCCCAACCCTATTACTAATAGAACCCAGGCTTCTTCTTAAAAACCCTATTCTCTCTACAAACCCAAAACAAACCCTATGCGTTTCCTTTCTCTGTCCCTCTCTCTAAACTAAAACCCCATTGAAGGTGAAGAATTAGCCTTGAATGCTAATGCTTTCTTCTTGGCATCCGTTGGGTTCATCATAGCTCGAATCTTCAATCGGTTCTCTCTTCTTACTTCGTAAGACATGAGAGTACCGATGAGATTTACCACATTGTAGTTCTTCATGTCGTTGACCTCCTCGATGGCGATAGCTCTTCTTTTCCATTTGGAGGTCATTCCCATTATATCTTTTCTCACCTTATCTTGTTGGAAGTTGATTCATGGTAAATATTACATATTTAGCCCCTTACGTAGCCCTATTTTTTGCACATAAGGTACTTATTTGGTCTCTAATACGATCGTATTTAGAATACTCTTATTTATTAGAGCAAACTCTCATTCTAAGCACAAAAAAGCAATATATTGAGTATTTCTGCTCCTTTAGTATTTTTAATATAAAGTTCTCGGTCTCACGATTCCAACGACTATTTATTTGTATTTTTCTGAGATCTGTGCTAATTTCTATGAATTTTTGAATGCAGAATACCATTTAAATGATGGAATACGCACGAAATATGGTCGTAAATACGAAAATACGCGCGGAAATATGTTTTCATATATGCCCGCTTTGCTCAGCGCGGGCCACGTGGCAGCAATCTGCCGCTTACCACTCGAATCCAACGACTTGAAAGCAAGCGGCGACGCGGTGAATTCTCCACCGTTGAATCAAAATCTAACGGCCACGAACGATGCAAATTTGAATCTGAGAGAACGAAGCAGAGCAGACGCGGGTGGATCCTTGGGCGACGTGGCTCCGTTGTGGCCATCGGATGCTGAGCAATGGCCTCGATCCAAAGCGACGGAGAATTGGAAGCGGTCACAGGCAGGGTTCATTGGGCGACGTGGCATGATCGTATCCATCCAATGAACTATCAAACGGACAAGATCGAGCCCGACTTGGGTTTGGATTCGAACGTAGAAGCGGACCCGCTTGCCACGTGGCAGCTCCACGTCCGATCGCGCCTGGATCGGACGACTGAGAATTGATCCGCTCGTGGGTTTGGGTTTATAGCTTATTTGGTGCGGGTTTTTTTAACCCGTTAACAACTAAAACCTGCAATCTCCTTATATAATCGTATTTTAGGCATTTGTTTCGTATTCTGGCGTATTGAGGGCTCTAGGAGCCTTATTTTGGCATGAGATTTGGAGGCCCAGGAGATAGAGGCTAGGAGCAACTTCTGAAGGAGATCTAGGGTCTATTTGGAGAGATTTGGTGATATTTTTCCTATTTTTGGCCTTGTATTTCACGTATTTGGCTTGTATTTGGAGTATTCCTCACGTATTTTGATCTTTTGAACATGTATTTGTCTATGAATATGCGTTCTTTTCTCTCTATGTGTGGCTAATCTCTATATGTGTTGGTGTTGATGTAGTTAGGGTGTTGTAATCATTGATTTCGATATCTTTTCGCCCTATATTCACGTTATATTACGTATTTCATTGATTTCTACATATATGTTATTTGGGTATGTTATACGAAGACATGGGCATGCTTGAATCGAATATGATCTTTGCGAACTTATTCGTGATGCGTTCAGAGAGGATGTATCGTGACCCAAGAGGGCACTTGTGCGTATTTTCTTTATGAAATCGATGATATACGTGATTAGATTTTGGCACTATTTTATGCGCTTTATCGCCATACTTTTCGACATTCTCATACCCTTGCGGGGTGAAACGTTGAGTTATAGAAAAGATACCAATAATCATTGATTGCATATACCCTAACGAAATCACAACCAACACATACTCTCCATATTAGTACCCTAGTATCGAATTCACCGTAACTATCGTAGGACTTTCTTTTATTATTTTAAACACTCGACATCATATCTTTATATCTGAAAGGTGGTTGTTTATTATCGTTTTAGTACTCTTTATAAACTAAAATTCGTGGTTTTGCATGTCAGTTGTCCTGTGGATACGATACCTGAACTCACCAGGATTATTACTTGTTCGATCTCCTACACTTGGGAGTAGCGCTCACACATTTTGAGACGAGTCAAGTTTTTGGCGCCGTTACCGGGGACATCGTGATTTGTGATCCATACTTTCAATTTCTCTCTAGGAATATTCGGTGAGATCTTTCCACCTTATAGTTTAGGACTTTTTATTTTCTTATCTTTGGTTTTTTAAAAATATATATATGGTTGGTGATGCATACCTTTTAAACTTTATTTCTGATTTGACCCGAATTCTACTAGTCTTCCACAGTACGTATGAGGAAAATCCATATTTACACGTGCAAGAGTTTGAAAAGATATGCCACCAATTGTTTCATGGGAAAAAGCTTGAGAACATTGAAAGAATATGTCTTAAATATTTCATGTATTCTTTAAGAGACAGTGTTATATCTTGGTTTAATGTTTTGCCTCATGACTCATTAGTTAATTGGTTATCATTTCAGGCTGACTTCCTTAAAAAATTTCTGCCTTTTTTTCTAGAGGCATGCACAGAGGCAACAAGCTACGAAACAACAGATTGTGAAATTTATCCAAGCTGATGGGGAGGCATACCATCAGGCTTTGAAGAGGTTCAACGAGTTAATGCTTGCATGCCTATACCATAGCCTCCACGATGATCATCTCCTGCAGATCTTCTACACAGGATTACTGCCTCCTACGCAGGATTTCGTCCAAATGAGCTGCAATGGAGAATTCTTTTCATCTACGACAGAGGATGCATGGCGGTACATGTAGGACCTTGTAGTGCATGAGAGAACTATGCCATCTAAGGAATAATCACATAGATATGAAGAAGATGGCCAGAGCATTCCTTTCACGGACACATTTCAGCAGGTCCAGGACAGCCTGAGGAGTTACCTTGGAGTTATTACCGATGCGATCCTATGGAACACCAAGAGAACATATGAGATGGAGTAGCAGAACTACTTAGATGAGCATGAGGATATGTGTGATGGGGTTCATGTGGACTATAAGGGTGACACGATGCATTTCCATTTTGACGATGATGAAGATGGGGTGGAGACAAGTGATGGCGAGAGTAAAATCGTTGAACCTGAACCATGTCTTCATTCAGATTCATCTCCCCCACCTGAGGAGTACGAGTACATTGGATGGACTGCTACAGGTTATCACTGCTATGAGTAGGAAGATATGAGTGAGGGAGAGAGATTACAGACTACATTGGATCCCGAGCCATACATCCTCACATATGTCATTTCCATATCCTCCTGAAGCATAGTATCAAATCAAGAATAGCGATCCTTTTCAGGAAAGTTCTCATGGACCTATACACTCAAGTTCTGAATCTCAAATTTTAATTCTAAATATTTTAGATTCAGATGGTCGTCAATTAGCTTTAAAATCTTTTATCGTTTATGACGACCCATTATAGCAAGCTTTCATGGATAATCAATTTCGTCCATCTTTATTTGACACAACGTATCTCATGTAGGAAAAGCATGCACACATGGAGGAGATATGCTGGGTTGTGTCGATGCTTGACTATAAGGAAGCGCGTGGAGGAAGAATACTCGCCGAGGAGCGCAAGGAGCAAATAGAACAACTTCCTTCACCATTAAAGATCTGTGATCTGCCATTTGACCACGGTGTGTTCTTTCCAATAGCGCAGATTTTATATGCTTTTTAGTATGCTTGCTTTTGAATAAACTCATATCCTTTTCGACATTGAGAACAATGTCCATCTTTAGTTGGGGGAGTGTATAAGGCCTTAGGATTTTTTTTAAAATAAAGTGAGAGAAAAGAATAAATCACCAATTCTCATCATTTAAAACTCCTTCACATGTCACATAATCGGATGATTATGCATTGATCGAATTCTTGAAATCGTTTATGGCTTGAATTAATTTTTATTTCTTCACGGAATTACTCATTAATATGCTGTTTATGAAAACTTTCAATTGCCATGATTAATATCTCGAAATAGTTTGATATTATTTCATGCATGATATTATGATGCAAAAGCTTAAATATGCACGATTTATTAGAATAATCTTCAAATTGAAGAGGAATTTTGCCTTTGTTACTAATGTTTATGTTCATATTTATGGGTGTTGAGTTGCTTACGAAACAAAAAAATGCACAAAAAGGTGAAAAGAAAAAATGCATCGTTCCCTTGAGTTCATTAATTAGACGGCTCTTTGTGCCTCAGGAAGCATTGGAGATTCGTATCGAAAGATGGATGAATGGGGAGTGCATCAAAAAAAGGTAGAAAATAAAACTTGGATGATTCGAGTTATTAAGTTCGAGTGGCTCTTCTAAGCCTAATGCCCGAAGGTCGTCTGGCCTAGGAATCATTAACTGAAAGCTCGTTACATGGATCATTCTAAGTCGTCAAAAGAAAAAAAATAGGAAAAAAGGGAAATGGTGAATAAACTAAGCAACTTCAATGCCCATGATTTGAACTACCTTTATGAGATGACAAACCCTTGGAAATGAGAGAACTATGATATGACGTCGTGTCTTACTTTTGCCTGCACAAAACAATGCTCGCATGTTGTTTATTCAAACTTGATTAGAGAAATATAATGTGATTGATTTTAACCGTGGACTGTGTATATTGATGGTCAAAATCTTGTTGGAAACCGTATTATTGAGCCATGCCATAAACGATCGATAGAATTTATTATTTTTACTAATCATCCGACTTAATCGCTTTTTTTGCTAGGGACTAGCAAAACGCTAGTTGGGGTGTGATTCATGGTAAATATTACATATTTAGCCACTCATTTAGCCCTATTTTGTGCACATAAGGTACTTATTTGGTCTCTAATACGATCGTATTTAGAATACCCTTATTTATTAGAGAAAACTCTCATTCTAAGCACAAAACAGCAATATATTGAGTATTTCTGCTCCTTTAGTATTTTTAATATGAAGGTCTCGGTCTCACGATTCCAACGACTATTTATTTGTATTTTTCTGAGATCTGTGCCAATTTCTATAAATTTTTGAATGCAAAATACTATTTAAATGGAGAAATACGCGCAAAATACGGTTTTAAATACGAAAATACGTGCGAAAATACGTTTTCGTATACGCACTCTTCGCTCAGTACGGGCCACGTGGCAGCAATCTGCCGCTTCCTGCTCGAATCCAATGACTTAAAAGCAAGTGGCAACGCGGCGACATCTCGTTGGATCAAAATCCAACGGCCATGAACGATGCAAATTCAAATCGGAGAGAACAAAGCGGAGCAAACGCGGGCGGATCCTTAGGCAACGTAGCTCCGTTGTGGCCATCGGATGCTGATCCAATGGCCTCGATCGAAAGCGACAGAGAATTGGAAGCGGGCGCAGACAGGGTTCCTTGGGCGACGTGGCGTGATCGTATCCATCCATTGAATGATTGAACGGACAAGCTCGAGCCGGACTTGGGTTCGGATTCGAACGTAGAAGTGGATCTGCTTGCCATGTGGCAGCTCCACATCCGATCTCGCCTGGATCGGACGGCTGAGAATTGATCCGCTCGTGGGTTTGGGTTTATAGCTTATTTTGTGCGGGGGTTTTAACCCGTTAACAACTAAAACCAGTAATCTCCTTATATAACCGTATTTTAGGGTTTTGTTCCGTATTCTATCGTATTGGGGGCTCTAGGATCCATATTTTGGCGTGAGATTTAGAGGCCCTAGAGACAGAGGATATGAGCAACTTCTAAAGGAGATCGAGGGTCTATTTGGAGAGATTTGGTGATATTTTTCCTATCTTTAGCCTTGTATTTCACGTATTTGGCTTGTATTTGGAGTATTCTTCATGTATTTTGAGCTTTTGAACATGTATTTGTTTATGAATATACGTTCTTTTCTCTCTATGTGTGGCTAATCTCTATATGTGTTGGTGTTGATGTAGGTAGGGTGTTGTAATCATTGATTTCGATACCTTTTTGCCCTATATTCACGTTGAATTGTGTATTTCATTGATTTCTACATATATGTTATTTGGGTATGTTATACAGAGACGTGAGCATACTTGAATCGAATATGATCTTTGCGAACTTATTCGTGATGCGATCCGAGAGGATGTATCGTGACCCGAGAAGGCACTTGTGTGTCTTTTCTTCATGAAATCGATGCTATACGTGATTACTTTTTGGCACTATTTTATGCATTTTATCGCCATACTTTCCGATGTTCTTATACCCTTACGGGGTGAAACATTGAGTTATAGAAAAGATATTAATAATCATTGATTGCATATACCCTAACGAAATCACAACCAACACATACTCTCCATATTAGTACCCTAGTATCGAATTCACCGTAACTATCGTAGGACTTTCTTTTATTAATTTAAACCCTCGACCTCATATCTTTATATCTGAAAGGTGGTTGTTTATTATCGTTTTAGTACTCTTTATAAACTAATATTCGTGGTTTTGCAAGTCAGTTGTCCCGTGGATACGATACTGGACTCACCAGGATTATTACTTGTTCGATCTCCTACACTTGGGAGCAGCGCTCACACATTTTGAGACGAGCCAAGTTGGGAGTGCACTTGGTGATAACTCTTGTTTTCCATTTGGAGGTCATTCCCATTATAATTTTTCTCACCTTATCTTGTTGGGAGTAGACTTGCCCTAGAGCTTTGAGTTCATTGGTGATGTCGGTGAAACATCCGTACATCGTTGCTATGCTCTCATTTTACTGCATGTGAAACATATCGAAATTTTGTACAGCAACATATAGTTTAGACAGTTTTACCTTATTCGTTCCCTCGTGGGTAATGACTAAATGGTTCCAAATTTGATATGCACTCTTACATGTGCATATCTTGTTGAACTCATCCGGATCCAATGCACAATGAAGAGCGTTCATTGCCTTGGCGTTGTTGACTTCGGTGGACTTCTCGGAGGGCGTCCATTTGTCAAAATCCTCTTCAGAGCGTTCGATGTATTCCTTGTAGAGGGTTGTCCAAAGAGAAGCACTCCTCAGAAACGTCTCCATCTAGTATTTCCAATAGCCGAAATTCGTGCCATTGAAATGCGGAGGACGAACCGTTAATTGTCCTTCGAAGATGGTGGATGCACCATCACGGTCGTTATTGTTGTACGAAATCAATGGAGGAACGTTGTTGTTGTTGTTGGATGACATAGTTATAAACCAACGCTTTGATACCAATTGTAAGGTCCATGGCTTTGAGGAAAACACTAGAAGGGGGGTTGAATAGTATTTATGCAATTTAAAATGATAATTACACCAAATTAAATTCCTAACCAACAATTAATGCGGAATGAAAATAAACCCTAAAATAAAACAATGCAAACATAATGATGTTTCAAGGGTTCGGACTACCCAAGTCAACTCCCGACTAGTTCCTGGTAATCCTATGCCACTTTCACCCGGATACCACCGGATACTCAATTTAGAACCCTAACTTGAGGTTTCCTTTAAACCCACTTGTAGCAACCCTACAAGTGAAATTGAGGTACACTCTATGTCCTTGACTCCCACAACTTGGGAGCAAGCAAAACACTTTCACAAACCGAGAATTAATCTAACAATGAAATATATGAAATATTGAAATGACAACAATTACAATCACATTTGCCTTGAAGTAGAACTTGATGGAGCAAGTGTGTTGATGTGTTGATGTCTCTCTTCGAAGAGAGGAAAGCACTTTCTCTTGACAGCACCAAATGTCTAGAAGATTTCTCTTTGGTTCTAGGTTTAAAAGCAAGAGAGTAAAAAATTGGAATTCTAGGGCTTTAGGATTTGAGAGCTATGATCAAGGAGGATTAAAAGCTTGAATTGTTGAGTAACCTCTCAATGGAACAGTAGAGGCTGCCTTTATAGGTTCCCCAAAGTCCTCAAACTAAATCCCCAAAACCCCTTTGAAATCCGTGGAGAAAATGCTAACGGATAGAATTTACACACACGACAGTTGACTGTTGAACAAAACACAGTCGACTGCTGCACTGTGTTAAAAGGTAGGTGAGAATTCAAACGGTAACTTACCACATGGACATTCGACTGATGAAGAGAAGACAGTCGACTGTAAATCCAATAGGCGACTGTAAATCCTTCTACAGGCGACTGGCTGCGTAAGGATAAGCTGAGAAAATATCAGAAAATACTGGGAAGATAGGATATGTAACTGATGTGGAACACACATGCACCTGTGCCATGGGCAAGTGACTGTAAAACCAACATCAGTCAGCTGTCACAAACACTGACATTTTCCAGCGAGTTGAGTCAATTGTCATAAAGTTACCCTTACACGACGCGAGAGCTACACTGGCATCGGGTAGCGACGCCAGGGGTTGAATTATCAAATGTGTGCGACATTCCACTACACGGTAGTGATCAGCGTCAACGACAGATGAAAGTGACAACGAATGACGACCAGCCGGGTAGCGACACGATCACCGAACAGTGACTAGAAGGGGGAGGATAGCCGAACGGCGGTCAACGACATCGGGAAGACACGGACAGTGGATAGCATGTTCCTACGGCCTGCTATCGAGTTGTGCTCGGCAACGGCACAGGGAGAGGGGTTGATCGACAGATTAGAGAGCTAGGGGCCGATGTGTGTGGAGAGGGCAGTCCGGGTAAGTTGCGACAAAGGGGTCTTGGCAGTATGGCAGTTGTATGGGCTACCGTGAGAAGAACCATCGGATCTAATGGAGGAAGGAGGGGTCAATAATGAAGTCTGGCGGTGCTCGGCCTAGGGTGGTGGCCGGAGATGGTGTTCGGACTGTTTAGGCGCGACCTGGGCTGTGTAGAGGGTGGCTGGCGCAATGGAAGAGGGGGCCAAGGTCCGTTGTCGTGGGGGTGGTCGAAAATTGAGCAAGGGTGGCTGGAAACTATGGGGATGCGGCTGTGCTTTGGGTTGCGGTAGCTTTGTGTGCGGAGAAAGAAGATCGACCGCTTGTAGAGGGAGAGGAGGCGTTCGTGGAGGAGGAGGGCCGGCGAGGGTGGCCGAGGTGATGGCCGGCGGCGGCCTTGGCCAAGGAAGATGACCAGCGGGCTGAGTGTAGGGTGATGGGCGGTGCTTGCTCGGGGGATGTCCGGATGTCTTGTGATGCCGTGGGGTTGTGGAAGAGTGAGTGTTTAACGGCGGCAAGAGGGGGTCTTCCGACGGTGGAGGCCGGATGAGAGGAAGTCGAGGCCGCGGGTCGGAGGGGAGGCCAAGGTTGGTGGCGACTGTGTGTCCCTAGGGTTAGGTTGTGTAAGGGTTTCTTGGTGAATGGTTGTGCTATGTAGACAAAGAAAAGTGTATAGTTAAATGGTTGGGAAGAGAGAATGTGAGAGGGAGGGAGTAGAGATTAGTTTAACTTAGGGTGAAGATAGCTAGAAAGAAATCAACATGATATGTTTATCCAATGGCTTAGATTAGATCAGATTTAATTAAGATTTAAAACAGGAATTAATTAGGCTAATAAAAAATGATAGAGATTAGTGTGAAATGACAACCAAACGGTGTCCGAAAAATATAATAAAAATACCGGAACGACCGTGTCGACGAGAGAATCGAGGCTACGATGATTGGTCACTGGCTAGGGTAATGGAAGACTGGACTAAAAATAAAGAGATCAAGCGACAAAGGTGGAATCTACGACACCTCTTCAAACAAGGTTGTTTTGTGGGAGAACGACCCGTGAAATGACGTTCCAAAATAATTCTATAATTAAACACTCTTCGAGAGGGTCGCAACGACATATCACACTATAGGGTTCGGATACAAACAAGGTCTAAAATAAATACGTGCACGAACAAGACTACGTGCACGAAAAGTGTACGATCGAAAACCGACCGTGACATCCTACCCACCTTAGAATAAAGTCTGTCCTCGGACTTTCTAACATATCTAGTCACTCTAGTAACTACCTCAGTCATATCACATTATAATTCAAACCAGATATAGTCAATACAAGTGCTTATATATGCACTAGGTAGTCAAACATTAACACTACTAACATGTATATATATTCATGCACATTATACACTTATACCTATCATAGTTAGTCAAATTCATGCACGTATTTAAATCATTCATATAGTCACGTACATCCGTATCTAACTATTAAACACTTGTTACATACCATGGTACACATACTCACAAACAACTAAGTAGTCCACACCAGCAAATACAATCGTAGTACTTCGTGTATAGATAACTACATATGCACAAAACAAACGTGGGTATACTACTCCCTAATATTTCCTAGTATACATCCAATACCAAACACATCAACACATGTAATCACACTATACCATTATTAAATCAAGTTTACTATAACTAATATACATTCATTACTACTAGAATTTCACAAATATATAGTCATTCAAATGCACGCAGATACTTCACCATATATTCACGCCACATACCGTCCTATAACTATGTTCAAGACTCATCACACGTACCATAATTACAAATACCAATAACTAAGCACATACTTACCCGTGCATGGTGCATACCCACACACGCTAATATAACATTCCTCCATACCACTATATACTCAGCACACCTACATACTTAGCTTAGCTAGCTCATATATATTCACACAGGCAAGTCCTTAGTAAATAACTATACCACAAGACCAACACCTATAACTATATACTGGTATAGCGACCCACAATCATGTGCGTAACACAACCAGGCACAAACAATCTTATCACTATACATACATCATCCATCGCTATATTCATGGTACTACACGCAAACCACTGACATATGTAACAATATACTTAGATTATACCCACTCAAGCTTGAGTGAGACTCAAAACACATATCAGAATACTCTATATACGTAACACGGTATCTATACCTATACCAACACCACTCCAATGTATACACATCTACCAACATAACCATATATTCACACCATATTCATCTACCTATAACTAGTATATCAACACATCTACTTATCCATACATAGTTAAGATATGCAATAATCGTGTATACCTCATGGTATACACGCACACAACATCCCGTAAAAGCAAGCAATATCAATCAAAATTATAATCCTACTACCATACGTCTATCACACATATACTCATGCAGCAAATACCTAACTACTTACGTCTAAGCACAATACATATCTACGTACGAGCACACACTCCACCTATATGTATGCACCACCACGACATAACACCTTATACTAATGAGCCCACCAAACTATACTAAGGTTGACACAGGCAATGACAAGCACTAATGGATAAACAATAGGAAAGAAACCGAAGTCAAAAGCGTAACGAAGGAAAGATCGAAAAGCACGAGTTTGGATAGGACGAAGACAAGGAGACAGCTTGGTTAGGTGAATCAGGGGTATAATTGTGAATGTTTAGGTGGGAAAAGAAATATGTAACGATACTCTTATAGGATATAGAAAAAAATAGTGTGTAAAAGATATAAGTTAAAATACGAAGAGTACAAAACTGGTCGTACGTCAAAAATTGGAGTTCTCTTATGCATAGAAAAATATTGGTGGTCGATAAAATGAGTTGTTCGAAATAAGTTTGAGTCGTATATACATAATAAGAAAATGGTTTATTAGCTTATTGAAAATCATCATAAGGAAGAATAAAACATTCATACGAACTTTAAGGACATAGGTTAGAAAATGTTATACGGCAGTAATTTAATATAATTTTGGCAAAAATTTCGAATTTCAAAGAATAAAATTAGATTAACTGAAATGTAGAAAATTTAAGCTCATGTTAAATGCTTTCAAAGTCTTTAAACTGCGGAGAAATTCAAAATAAATAATGTTGAAACTACTTTTAGAGGAACCAGGATTTGCCAAAAGAAACGGTTTTATACAAAGATTTTAAAAGTACGAGTACGACGTACCTAGAACTGATATATAAAAATAATTGAAGTTCTATTTAGCTTGAGAAAAATAGTTTAAAGTATGTATATTGAGCGGTTAAAATGAATCTCATAGTTTAGAAAAGATGGTATATCGAATTATCAAAAGAGTAATAAAGTTTTAAAACCAAAATGCGAGAAATATTGGTTAGCAAATAGCTACGAGATAGTAATTAAAATTACAACCAATAGACTCCAAAATCTACGAAAGGATTTTAACTCAATCGAATAGTGAGGAATTAAATTTATAAGAAGAGGGTTTTAAAAACAACAATTAAACTGAGCAAAAACTTTTAATAATGGAAAATCGAAATTGACTTTGAAGGATTCAAGATTTGCAACGGAGAATATTCGAAAGATTAACGATAATCGCCATGAAGCGATCACGTGAAACGAGGGTAAGAATAAGATCGCATGGTCCTATACCAAATACGCCTAGGATATGACTCATAAAAATCTACGGGAAACTCCTACGGTCGACCAACTAAGAATTAGAAAACTTAGCGCTAAGATTTCCTAAGGGTTTAGACTGTAATGAACTGCGTCCGGCTTGGCCCGAAATCGATGAACCCAAGCGAACGACTAAAGAATTTCTAGAAGTCTAATATGGTCAGAGCTAGGCAAGAACCACTAAGGTAACTCCTAAGACAATTATAACAATTTCTAGCAAGGAGTCTAGCTAACAATCAGGGACCTCTAACTAGCAAGCACAGACGTCTAACTAAGTCTTACTATAGTCTTGATCTAATGGATTCCCTACTAAGCTGAGATAGATGTTCGGGCAACATATCTACCAGCCACCTAAGACATAGGAAACGATAAAAATTAGACTCATGACTTATGATTTGGATGTTTTAATTTATTTAATGGACATTCTATTTTTATTATCGTTGTTCCGATAATTCGCAGTTGCAGTGGACCTGTATAGGCCACCAACAAACCTGGCACGACCCGCTTCCCTAAAATGGAGGCGATGCGTGAGAAGTCCGCTCAGACTTGAAGCTATGAGGCTCCAGTCTGTAAAGCGTCTGGAATAACCAAGTATAGTTCCTTGCAAATGCATAGCAAAACAAAAATAATAATAAAGAAAAGGGACAGATAAAATTATTTCAATCTCAGAATGTCCACAATAAATTCTAACATCACAGAAAATCCACCAGGCTAAAAAGAAGAGTCTAAAAGGCACCAGCATGGCCAACAAAAATAATCAAACGTACAGAAAGGAAGGTGCTACGCACCGACAACCTAACAACAGACTAAGCAGAAAGAAACAACGAAAGTAGTCTCTACGACTAGTCGCCGGTGTCCTCGTACTCCACGTCAACAGTGGACCCAGGCTCAAAGTCAACAAACGCCTCGTCCTCAGCAATGGACTATGGCTCAGCAACTAACAAGCGACACCCTAAAGAGACGAGGGTGCATGTCAGCAAAGTCTACAAAGACTTTGTGCAAGGAAACTAAAAGGAAAGTAAAACAACCTAGAAGTTCTAAAAGTGTGCGATGACATGGCATTTTAAAGTATAGATGCAACAATTAAATAGATGTGACAAGTATGACATGGCAGTAAGTTTATCAAGGCACAAGTACATCATGGCATGGGTAGCAAAGCTACTAAACAATCACATGGATTTTACAAGTCAAGTAAACATGCCGTGCACAGAGATTACGCATTTTGGCTGGAGTGGCTGTACGGGCCAACTCCTAAGCTCAAGTGATCGCTTATCCCTACCCCTCCACGTGTATCGGGCATTGGCTTTTGACCAACACATGTAGCCTGCTTCTAGATCACGAGCTAGGAAGTGTATTTGGCATAGGGTTATGCATGCAACGCAGGTGCCTAGCCTCGACAAGGAAGTACGTAGCGTGTGCTACGAATGCAACACTCAAGCATGGATGACATGGCATTGCAAGTTGTAATTTAAATACGCACAGATAAGGAATTTAAACGTGACAGACATAGCAGAGCACAAGTAAAGAGCATACAGTTATGAAAATTAAACGTGACGGGCAGAAATGCATGAATGACATGGCAGGGTGACAGATCTAGCTTTGTTGTCAAGCTAGATCTTAAAGTTGCGTCTAGGCGATTTATCATTTCGTCGCCTATTCTCTTTTACGCTAAAATGGGGAATGGCCTAAGACATGGCCTAAAGTACAAATTGGCAAGTTTCACTTGCCTACAATCAGGCGTTCTGAAATACCGTCCAATCAGTCCAGTCTACCTATGTGCTCGGATCACCAGCCTACAGTCAAAAATTAAATTATCTTTATTAGTGATTTACCAGACAATTAAAATACGGATTTTTATCTTGATTAGCATGCATGGGTTGGGAGTCCTAAGTGTTCAGAAAGTTACCCTTACACGACGCGAGAGCTACACTGGCGTCGGGTAGCGACGCCAGGGGTTGAATTATCAGATGTGTGCGACGTTCCACTACACGGCAGTGATCAGTGTCAATGGCGGATGAAAGTGACAACGAACGACGACCAGCCGGGTAGTGGCACGATCACCGAACAGTGACGTGAAGGGGGAGGACAGCCGAACGGTGGTCAACGATGTCGGGAAGACACGGACAGCGGATAGCGTGTTCCTACGTCCTGCTGTCGAGTTGTGCACGGCAACGGCATGGGGAGAGGGGTTGATCGACAGATTAGAGAGCTAGGGGCCGATGTGTGTGGAGAGGGCAGTCCGGGGAAGTTGCGGTAAGGGGGTATTGGCAGTACGGCAGTTGTATGGGCTGTCGTGAGAAGAACCATCGGATCTAATGGAGGAAGGGGGGTCGGTAATGAAGTCCGGCGGTGCTCGGCCTAGGGTGGTGGCCAGAGATGGTGTTCGGACTGTTTGGGCACGACCTGGGCTGTGTAGAGGGTGACCGGCGCAATGGAAGAGGGGGCCGAGGTCCATTGTCGTGGGGGTGGTCGGAAATTAAGCAAGGGTGGCCAGAATCTATGGGGATGCGGCTGTGCTTTGGGTTGTGGTAGCTTTGTGTGCGGAGAAAGAAGATCGACAGCTTGTAGAGGGAGAGGAGGCGTTCGTGGAGGAGGAGGGCCGGCGAGGGTGGCCGAGGTGATGGCCGACGGTGGCCTTGGCCAAGGAAGATGACCGACGGGCTGAGTATATGGTGATGGACGGTGTTTGCTCAGGGGATGTCCAGATGTCTTGTGATGTCGTGGGGTTGTGGAAGAGTGAGTGTTTAACAGCGACAAGAGGGGGTCTTCCGGCGGTGGAGGCCGGAGGAGAGGAAGTCGAGGCCGCGGGTCGGAGGAGAGGCCAAGGTTGGTGGCGGATGTGTGTCTCTAGGGTTAGGTTGTGTAAGGGTTTCTTGGTGAATGGTTGTGCTATGTAGACAAAGAAAATTGTATAGTTAAATGGTTGGGAAGAGAGAATGTAAGAGGGAGGGAGTAGAGATTAGTTTAACTTAGGGTGAAGATAGCTAGAAAGAAATCGACATGATATGTTGATCCAATGGCTTAGATTAGATCAGATTTAATTAAGATTTAAAACATGAATTAATTAGGCTAATAAACAAATGATAGAGATTAGTGTGAAATGCAAACCAAACGGTGTCCGAAAAATATAATAAAAATACCGGGACGACCGTGTCGACGAGAGAATCGAGGCTACGATGATTGGTCACTGGCTAGGGTAATGGAAGACGGGACTAAAAATAAAGAGATCAAGCGACAAAGGTGGAATCTACGACACCTTTTCAAATAAGGTTGTTTTGTGGGAGAACGACCCGTGAAATGACGTTCTAAAATAATTCTATAATTAAACACTCTTCGAGAGAGTCGCAATGGCATATCACACTATAGGGTTCGGATATAAAAACGGTCTAAATTAAATACGTGCACGAACAAGACTACGTGCACGAAAAGCGTACGATCGAAAACCGACCGTGACAACAGGCGATTGTAAATATAACATCAGTCGACTGGCCAGATGAAAAGGAAAATGATCTTTGGATTGAAGATAGACAGTCGACTGATTAACAAATCACAGTCGACTGTCTCTTAGACAGGCACCTGTAACATGTACGACAGTCGCCTGATGGATTTAAAGTTTAGAATGCCCAAAATTCAATTGATTAAGTATGTGCATAACGGGCGACTGTAGTACAAATCACAGTCGACTGCTTTTAGACAGGCGACTGTAAACCGTTCAGCAGTCGACTGTTGAAATCACAGCATGCACATTCTTGAGAAATATGAATTGGAGTCTAAGTAAAAGTAATCTAATGATTTCCTAGGCCTTAAATGAAGATGTGTGTGTGCTCCAACATAGTTCTACTTCTATGCTACATACTAGAAGAGAAAAAGAAGATTACATTATGTAGAACTCTCTCTTCAATCCAAAGTCTGAGCTTGAAGTCTTCTAGGAGCTTCAATCACCATCTTTGATCATCCAATCCACTTTCCTTTGCTTTCATTGATCTTTGAGTGACATCCATTGCTAATTGATTTTCCTGATATGCTTAGGCAATGGATTAATTGCAAATAGGGGATTTGTCATAAGTATTTATGTTTGCTCATCATTAACACCAAGTAGGGAGAAGTCCAGTACTCAACAATTGACGGGTCGGCTATAAGTCGAGGGGCCACTCCACTCGCAGGCCAGTCTAGCTCTATCTTGGTTATAAGTCAGGGGCCACTCCCCTCGTGGGCCCATCTAATTCTAGGTCGGCCATATGTCAGGGGGCCACTCTTCTCATAGGCCGATCTATCTCTGTCTTGGCCATAAGTTGGAGGGCCACTCCCCTCGCAGGCCCATCTAATTCTGGGGCAGCCATAGGTTGCAGGGCAGCCATAGGTTGCAGGGTCATTCGCCTTGCGAGCTGATCTATCTCTATCTTAGCTATAAGTCGGGGACCACTTTCTTCGTGGGCCCGTCTAATTTTTTGTTAGTTGTAGGTCGGGGGCCACTCTTCTCTCATGCTCATCTAGCTTTGTCTTGGCCATAAGCCGAGGGGCCACCCCCATCGTGGGCCCATCTACCTCTGGGTCAACTAAAGGACAATGGGCCACCTCCCTTGTGGGTCGATCTAGCCTTGATTCAGCTATAAGTCAGGGGCCACTCCACTTGTGAGCCAACCTCACTTTGTTTCAATCGTAAATTTGGGGCCACTCCCCCACGGGTTGACCTAAATCTATGTCTATTGTACGACCGTGGCTACTTGCTTAGCTACCATCACGGTCCGATCTATTTATGTTACCAAAATCATCTACCCTTGGTGCGAGGTACCCCAAGACGAGTAAAATCTTGTTCTTTAATTAAATCACTCTTATTAATGAAAGGAGAGCAAAGCTCATGCAAGAGAAGAAAGAAAAAAGGATACAAATTACAATCATGGGACCGGGATCTCAATCGTTAGGGACTCAGGAGGCACTGCTTCAGTGGTCTCAGATGCAAACTGGTGTATCCTCCTCAATGACAAAGGGGTTGACACCTTCCTCTGGAGCTCTACAATCCCCAAGGAGTCATGCAAAGCCTGAGGTTCACTGTGGGTTGCTCAAAGATCCCTAATTCGAGAAAATCTCGTTCGATCTCCATCAGTGCGATGTTTTCATTTACACATGGATCAATAACATGTTTATGATGCAAGAAGATCTCTGTACACCGTTGGATCCGTTCCATCTCAATTGACAGTTCGGCTAATTCCTGGCTCGAAGAAGAAGGGAATTGAAGGCGTATGGGCAGAAGGGGAGGTTACATCGCATCGGCGGCAGTGAAATCAGATATGGAAGAAGAAATCTAAGGCTAGAGCAGACACAATCCCATCAGAAAACAAAGATGGAGAATCTCTTCAACCCTTGCCCTCTATTTATACAGAGGGGTGACATCTTCGATTTATGACGTGTGTCTACATTGCTGGGCTGTGACGCCCTGAATTCCGTGCCCTCCCTCTGATGGTCAAATCCTAGGGTTTGGTATATTGGTAGCAAAAATTGAATACGCCACCTTGACTTATGTGCCCAATTTATGCGTCTCACATCATCGACCTCAACCTCCTTGGCGGTCAAACTCGGGAGACAGTGGCCATTGTTACTACATTAGGCCGACTTATGAATGGTTAACTTATTTCTTTTAAATAGCAATCCTAATTAAAGCCTACAACTTAGGCTTAACAGTTCAGAGGCCCACGCGAGAAACCAACCGCCTCTCCTTTTTGAGGTGACAGCTCAGCTAGCCGTTAGGCTCCTCCATCAATGCCGACCATTATGCTCTTAAGCAGTGAAGGCATTTAACGATTGGCTGTTTAGCTCGCCACCATTAGCGACAGCTCAATTGAAAACTTAGACCAAGTGTAATAAAATATCTTCAATGCTCGACTGGCAATTCAAGGGATCATCTCCTATAAATAGTCCATCGAACAATGAGGGTCGTGACGATTCTCCGAAAATCAACACTCAGGTACTCCTACCTTTGAGATATGCTCCACACTTATATTTCCTCTATATCTCAGCGAGACAACTAGCGAACGACCTCCCAACAAGTTGGACATAGTTGACTAGATCATCTTCAAGTCATCCACTGACTTTAGCATCAGAGAAGATTTGGTCGAACCCCAGATTCGACCCCCTAACGAGCTTTATGTGCTGCAGGAAGGCAAAGATAGCTAAGATCCAGCTCGTGTTCCACCTTAGTAGTTCGGATCCAGCCCTGTTCAGCCTGAAGATAGCTCGTCCTGCATCCAGTCATCAGCATGCGTTGGTCCACGTCAGTAACTATATCCTCATCATCATCTAACTCAACAGTGGAGAGAAAACACCATTTAAACAAAACCCCTACCCCCAAATTTGTTTATCTGATCTGAGCCGTTCATTTTGATCTTCATGTTCTAAAACTCCAAACATCCAATTTTGAGGTGAATTTAATGAGTTTTGCTAATTCATCTACTCATCGCAAGTTTAACAATTTTACCGTAATAGAACTTTTTGCAACAGTTAAATGAACGATCTAAACCCCTATATGGTTTATCTCAAAATTAGTATTATGAGATTTTTGAACATGAAGAATAAACTGAATAGATCCGATCTTCGATAAATAAGAAGAGATGTGGTTGCGGAGGAAACTTCATCCTTGGCATGTATGTACACACACACACACACGTGTGTGTAGGAATATGGAGTTAGCTAGCCAAGAATGAAATTTCTTATGCCATAGTCACACCACAGATATGTTATTTGGTGAAGCACTAGTCATTAATTGTGCCCTGGGCACAAGACATTCAAAATATACACACAAATTTTGTTCCTACCAAATTTCAAAGTTCTCGGTCCCCCCCCCCCAACCAAAAGGTTTCCCCCAAAATGTAAAGGGTTTTGGTTCCCCCAAATTTCAAGGTTTTCGGTTTTCCAACCAAAACGTCCCCCAAAATGAAAGGTTTTCTTCCAAAATTTTCACACACACTTATCCAACCAATGATTTATCAAGGTTCAATTATAGCCGTCTTTCGACCAACCCTTTTGTTCTAGTCAGCAAACGCATTCAAAAACTTCTCTCAATTATATAATAGATTGTTATTGATGTATGTAATGTTATGGAAATAATTGTGTTGTACTACGGTGTAACTTTCTAGACCGAATACTGTACAAATTGTATTTAGAACGAACACAAAAACTAAGCTTACTAATTTGATTCTGTAAGTGATATCTATCATACATTTGACAACGATTTTTAAATCCTAGGGCTGACTAGGACAAGCTGACTAGGACAAACCGGTTGATAGTAAGAGTGCCAGGATTAATTTTAGGGGAATGTACAGTAGGGATGAAGCTGTGAGATAAGGGTTTGTAGTTTGAATTAAATCTTTGCTCGGAAAACAACCATTGTGGGTCCCATTTTGCAGGTTGCTTGACCTGGGGAAGAGCAACAGGCGTGCTTTTGGGGGAGATCAATAGGCCTTTGCAGCAGGTCTTCTCTTACTCTTAATCTTCCCCAAAAGAGCTGGGAGATCATTTCGCAAAAGAGCTGCAAGATCATTTCGCAACAGATTTTCGCAAAAGAGGCGTCTCTTGATCTTCCCCTTGGCCTGCTTCTCGCCACCGCCTCCTTCCTCGCCGGCTTCCACCCTGCCTCCTTCCTCGCTGAGGTAACTCCGGTGACCAAAACTTTTAATTCAAAACTTTTAATTCACTGAGCTTCAACTGAACGAAAGAAAAAGTATTATCAAAAATGATAGATTTTTGTGTTGTTTTAGTCCAGTTTTGTGTACATTTTGTGCTCCTTCATTTGTTTATTGTTCATTTTCGCGCCGGAGGTATTCTCAACTTTGACCTGGATGACTCGATCTTGAAATTATTTGTTGTATCGGTGGAGAAAATTGTGGTGGTGTGATGAAACTGGACTATGATGCTTTTATTTTTCCATCAAGTGAACTCTCATCTCCCTGATTTTCCCTAAGCAATCAGATTTTTAAAGATCAAATAGAAAGGGGGAAAAGAAACCGATATGTCTTCAAAGCTGTCTTAGGCTTGCACATAAATGTTCTAGGTAAATAATCATAGTTATGTGTATTTATAAAATTATGTGTATCTCTACTACAATAATGTGAGATGCTGCCCTCATGAGTATTTGTAAGTAAAAATACTTTTAGGTCTCTGTTAAATGCATCCAATGTGCATGTGCTTCTCCATTCGTTAGCTTGCATGTTAAAAGCAAAATTTTCAATGAAACCCTTCTCTTCACTAAATAGTTTGTATAAATTATCATAATGCTGCTTTTTATATTACACTCTAGAACACTTAAACAATATTTGCCTCTTTTTTTCCTTCTTAAACAATACATTCCATATATAGGAGTGCATGTTCCGCCTTTTACATCTTCAGGAGTTGAACAAAAGTCTTCCATGCGAGCATCACCTTGGTTATTGGCATGACCACATATCTATGTACTATCATCTGCATGTTTCAACAGATAATGGACACCAACCACGATGGCAGAGTTGTTTGCAAACTCCATAGATCAAGCTTTTGTTTCCTCTAAAGATTGCAGCTTAGGTATAAGGTAGGTTTTATTTGATTTTAAGCAACGATTTGAGAAGGATGTCTCCTTCAATCATTCATACAGTTTCAATTTATCTATTTTGATATCTAATGTTGCAGTTGCTGAAATTACATGCGATACTTCATCAAGGTATTTTTCACACCGCCGCTCGATTGATCTCCAATTTCACATCAGATTTGACAAGGTCGTCTCTTTCAGTCATTCATATGGTTTTAATTTCTCTCTTTTGATCTCTAATTTCTCGATCTCGCGATTTGATTAGGAAACACTGTGTCTTCTCAGCGCGCCTGGTAATTTAGTCAACTAAGTTTTCTCGAGAGATCCGTTTTGTATTTTGGAACTCGAAAGTCTTAGGGTTTTTGGGAGAACCACTGAGTCTTGGATATAAGGGAGGATACATCAATTTATCTATTATGTAAACATTTATTTATCAACCTTTTTTCTGCACATTTCAATTTTTTTTGTTTTGTACCTTTTAAATGTGATTGGAATAATGCTAGAATATTCAGATGGCGTCGACGATCTCCGCTCTAATATCTTGGCACCACCATCGTTCGATCTCCCCAGCTTTGCAAACAACTCTGCCGATGTGACTTTTCCTCTTCATTTCTGTGTAAAAGCTTGATGATTTTGTTCAATTTTAGTGTTTCAATTTGGCGGATTTTAGAAGGAGGCGATTCATATGGCGGAACTGACAAAAGGGACGTCGACACTTGCATTTATATTCAAAGAGGGCCTGATTGTCGCTGCTGATTCTAGGGCTAGCATGGGAGAATACATATGTAAACATTTATTTCTCAACCTTATTTCTCAACCTTTTCATTTCTGTACTTTTTAATTTTTTCGTTTTTACCTTTTAAATGTGACTGGAAGAATGTTAGAGTGAGTATTGGAATATTTGGAGTTGATTGAATATGGAGGAATACTGGGGAAAAGGAAATATGGTTTTTTGTTGAAGATTTAAGCCAAAAGACCAGGAAAGAAACAATGAAGTATATCAAGTTACAGGGAAAATAGTAATTGAATCGGTGGTATGTTTCCTCCTTTTACTCAAAGAAATAAAAAATAAAAAATAAAAAAATAATTATTGTGTAAAACTGAGAAGAGCTGGAACATTGATCTACAAACACTTCTTAGAAGATAAGTTTAGGCTGTAGAATCCTCAGTCTAATGCTACGCGATTCTGGTAATCTGTAAAAAAAGCCTTAGTTGCTCTTAGAAGAGAAGCGAACTGGATAAGAAAATAGATTACATTGTCACACATTAGCCTTTAATGTTTGTGTTGTTATTTTTTACTTACATTTTCCCCCTTTATATTGATCTAAATTAGATCACATCCTGTATACTTGACTGTCATTCTTCTTTTGTTTTCTCTATGCATTTTCTTATTTGTTCTTCTAAATCCTACCAAGTAGTATGTTTTCTTATCTAAGCAATTCAGATCTTTGAATTGCATCGACTACATTAAACCTGTTTTCATGTACTGAATTGCATTTAGAATGGGTGGCTCCATGTCTAAACTTATTTTGATGGTACACCTCTCATGATGTGAAACTTTTGAAAAAATTATGTTTGCATATGGGGCTTGGTTGATCATACTTATCACTGAGCTTAACACACATTAACGATGTTGTGAAATGCATCATTTATAGGACTCAACAGGTCTGGTTTGGATTGGATCCGTTTAAAATCTGAATCCAACCTTGACGACGACTTATACTAGCTGAACCCCCCTGTAAATTATTTTTCTTTTAAGCTTGATGTAACATAATGCATATGATTCTTATACGTTGACACCCTGTCATCCTGAAATGTTTTTTAATATGAGGTTTCTTATAAAAAAATATTCAAATGTTAACCTCCTGTCATTTGTGTTTAGAAACCTCTCTATTATATTTGGGTTATAATGTGTGGCAATCCTGAGAAAAAATTACCCACATTCAAAATCCTGTTAATTTTGACTGTACCCATAAAACTTACACATTCAAAATTATCCACATGAAAACAAATTAACAGGGTTGATTAATACTGGAAAAATTACACATCATTTGTTGCAGGATTGATCTTTCCCCCGTTTGCAAATGTGTGTGCATGGTGTTTGTTTGCATTAACTGGGTGCATGTGGATGTTAATCATTAAGCACATGCAGGTGCATGTTGTGAATCATTAAGCACACACCCTACCTTTTTGCAAGCATGTAATTTTATGCACCTCTTTTATGCCTGTCTAAAAAGAAGTTTTGGAATGTATCTAACTAAACATTTTTAGCTCATAAAAATTGTGCATGTTTTCTTTTCAAGTTCTAAACATCATGTATTTAACAAACTCTAACAAACTTTTGCTCTTTTGTTTGAACTAAAGCATATGAACTAATGCTAGATGTTTAACAGTTCTAAATGCAGGATGTTTCTTATGCATATGCATTCACTAATATGCAAGATGACATGATGTTTCTTATAAAAAGATTGCTACACATTATAACCCAAATATAAAACAGAGGGTTCTTATAAAAAATTACCCAAATGTTAACATCCTGTCATTTGTTATATGTTAACCCAAGTATAATTCAGAGAGGTTTCTAAACCCAAATGTTAACATGCAGAAAAATAACATACGGTTTTCATTACGATTAAAGCTCTAATTGTATGTACCATTGCAGTAACATTTGCTAATATCCTGCAATATCAACATACCATTATATGCAAATAATCGAGAAAGAAAATCTAATACAAGCTCTGTAGCAGATTGTTTTCATGGTCAACATTTATTTAAGCTGCTTATAATATGTGGGTGTCAACGAACTCCAATTGCAAAACGGTGCAATCTCGTGGTTCTGCTTTGCTAGCCAAGTCCACTGCAAAGCCAAAAATCGTATACGTGTAAGTTCACGGCGGATGTTTCTCATTTGTCATACTATGTATCTCCATATGGTTTGCAAGACTGCTTATGTTTCAGTAACCTCTATAGGATTATAAATGCTGGAGCTTTTGTAAATGTGTGTTAGAGTTGGGATTACATGATTTGGGTGCACATGTGGCTAGAAATATTGTTCATACACATTTTCTATCATATTTACAAACATGTGATAAGCAATTATGTGCAGCAGGCAAAACAATTTAGAATGGACAGTTGATTAAGACTTTACAATCCCCATATAAATTAATTTAGAATTTCAAATTTTGGAATGTGCCACGGCTGAAATTCTTCAGTTATTCTTGCAGTCGTTATGGATATATACTACATCCACCACAATGGAATGGGCCACGGTTGAAAGTGTCTGATATTGGTATTACTCCTTAAGCCACCATGCAACTGCTGATCTCTTATGAGAAGTTGATCCCCATTCATATAAAGTTCTATAAAGATTTATAAAGTAAAAAATTTATAAAGTAACAAATTAATCCCCATGCAAATTTTATATAGTTTCTGATATGGGTATTACTCCTTAAGACACCATGAAAACTTTATATTTTCTGTTTCTAGGTAAACAAGGCATATCATTATGTTCAGGTGTTAACACTAATTATCGATTAGTAGCGGCCGATTAGTGGCGGCCGATTGGGCTCATATCCTTCTGAATGAAGTTTTAAGTTCATATCATTAGCACTTAAGTGTTGCAAGGACGAGACAAGTGCCAGGCCTTCGATGCCAGAGGTAATCAGGGACCTGGAGAGCATACAAAGGATGATGCCTGAAGATGATAGCACCCCTTCAGCATCGTCAGGGATGGAATTCTCTCATTTGTCCAAAATATCTTCTATTATGTACTGTTAAGATCATTTAATGGATCATTTTAAATCTGTCACATTGCATGATATCATTTTTAATGGACAATTTAATGGACAATTTAATGGATCATTTAATAGATTGTTCGCCATGTGCAACGGAGACCATCATGTGGACCATTCAGAGTGATAAAGAGCAAGGACTGGGGTAGACCTAAAAGCTTTGACTTAAGCAGAGAATGGCTTTTGATGGCCTCTTGCAAATGGTCCTGTTTATGACATCTTGCAGTAGAGGATTCTTTTTTTTTCTTTTTCTTATGCTATAACTAAAGGATGCAGGGAGAGACATGAAGCAGAATTAACATGTGTGGGTTCCTTGAGCAATGCCATATCAAAAGCATCAGAACGTTCATCCTCTTATAAACACTACAATATGTTCATGTGAATTCTATCCAATGACAGGTGTGTAACCAGCAATTCAAAATCCGGGAGTTAATACTTCAGAAACTTTACACAAATAAACTTCGGTATTTTTGGGGTGATACTGAAAAAATGATATATGAGTCACACATATTTGTTGCTCTAAAGCTCTTTTATGAAGGAACAAACTAAATAGTAAATACCATCATTTCCCCTACGTAGGGGAGATAATTCTACAAACACAGCTAAAGAAAAAAATATGATTGGGAATGTGACATTCCCATGTACATGCAAATGCCCTTTTGCTCAGGTTTCTCTGATGCATTTGCTGCTTTGCTCAATAAACTAACGAATAATGTTCCCCTCAAGCATTCCTATCTAAATTTTAACACTATTCATTTAAACACAACCAAAGATACTGGCACAAGTAGATGTTATTCTCCTGTGTTCAATGGTCCTACTATTAAATAACAAGATACTCAAAATTTTGATTAGAGAGTATCAGCTCCCAAGACATCATATGCAATTTGATTATAATCTTCATTCATTACGACCAGTCAAGTAATAAACGATAACTCAAATGAAATCTTATTTATATAATATACTGTGCAGAGAGGAGACCAAATGACCCCTCTAATCGCCAAAAATGGCTCTAAAACAGATAAACAAGTAAGCAAATCATTTTTTGTCTGCAATTTAATCGCCAAACTATTTGCAATTTAACCTAATGACAAACCATTTGCAATTTAACCTAATGACAATCACTATGCATATCATTTTTTTGGCCATTACATGATATGCATTAGAAAATCTGTCATATTTTGTCCATAGAAAATATATGAACAACATTCATTTTCATATTTTTCTAATGACAGAATGTTGCATATTTTTCAGTTTCTAATGAAAGATATGCATATCAGTTTCATACATTGTGATATGCATATCAGTTTCTAATGCATTGTGAAATTAGAATATCTGTCAGATTTCAGAATCCAGTTCAAGCAAATGATATGCATAGCCTGATTAATTTGATCCTAGCTGTTAATTTCCCGATTTGCTATTAATATTCGCCTAATGGTTTTTTTATCCTGTTAATTTCATCTAATTACATGGGTTCAACTTGATGGAAGCATTAAAACTGTGAGAATAAAAAAAATTACGAAGCATGTGAATAGAAAAAAATTGAATGGAAGCATTAAAACTGTCATGGCATCCATAGTTGTTGGTATTCAAACTGCTTGAAAAATAGGTATTCATGCTTCAAGTTATTTGTGTAATCAGCATGGGTTTAATTTGAAAAATAACTGCAAGTTTTTTGTGTTGGCCTCCAATTGACAGGTATTTGTTGAATATTGGACTCCCCGGATTTGGTTTTGATGATGAGCAAACATAAATAATCCATGAACTAACAATTTGTGAGCGCAGTTTTGGAGATCGTCGCCAATTTCACGAGAATATTCAAAGCGACATCTCAACACTTTCCAAAGCTCATATTCATGACTAAAGCTTCGTTGAAGCTCTTGCGATTCTTTGGAAGATATGAAGATTCAATCGAAGCTCTCGAAGACCATTTATTAAGGTTTTATTTATAGTCTTTTAGCTTCGATATATAGAATGTTAAGCCTTGAGTATATCTTACGTTTCTATCTTCATTTCGCTCATTTCGTAGCTCTAGGATCCTTGCACAAGTTCATTCTAACTTCCTCGAAGCGTCGCGCTTCGATTCGGATTTGTATGTGCATGTTAGTTGGTACAAGAACAAGTACTGACCGACTAGATGGTGATCTAGTCGGTCGACAACTGTTCTTGGACCGACTAGTTTGATTCCTTAATTTCTTGGACTTTACTGTTTACAGTTAGTCGGTCTACGTTGACTCACCGACCGACTAGTTTGTGAACTAGTCGGTCAGTGATGCTTCTTTGACCGACTAGTTGTGACTTAATGTTCATCCTAAAATTCTCCTAAGCTACTGTTTACCGTTAGTCGGTCTAAGAACGTTTGATGACCGACTAGTTGACAATCTAGTCGGTCAACTTTTGTTCTTGGACCGACTAAGTCACTTGCTTTCAGACTAAGTCATTTTGCCTCTTAGTCGGTCTACGTTCATTGACTGACCGACTAGTTGTGAAACTAGTCGGTCAGACAGTCTTCTTGGACCGACTAGATTTCTAGGTCTGAAATTCTATCTCTTCTCAGATCTGCTCTTAGTCGGTCCATGCTTTGTGACTGACCGACTAGTTGATGAACTAGTCGGTCAGTGTTTGTTCTTTGACCGACTAATTCTCACAGATTTCTTTCCGTTGGAGAATGACCTAACTTGTTTTTATGGGACCCTATAAATACGAACCTAGGTCATTTCTATCTTCAATAGAGCTGCCATTAAGAGATTCATTGAGTTCTAAAGAGATAGCCATTCTCCCTCAAATCTAAAGCTCTCTTCCTCACAAGAAACCCATTCTCTCTCATTTCTAGATCTAGAGAGAAGCTTGTTCTTGGTGAGCTCTTCAAGCTATTGCTTGATTCAAGTTTCCAAATCAACCCTAGGCACCCATTGCCGGTCATTTCCTTGGTGCTAGGTTTTGGTAACTTCATCTTCCTCAAATCCTTCATTTCACCATTTGGGTAAGAAAAACTCAAGGTATAGGATTTTGTGGTAAGATTTGTTTATTTCAATATAACTCATTTATATTGCTTGTGATTCTCTCGGTTGTGAGAGAAGGTTGTGATCCCGGGTTGTGGGATTCACGTTTGCTATTGCATGTATGATTTGATCTTGTGAAGGTTTTTTTTCACAAGATATTCATAGTGGAAATCTTGAGTTAGGGTTTCTAACTCAAGTATCCGGAAGGGATCCGGGTGGTTGGGACGTAGGATCACCGGGAACAAGTCGGGGAGACTTGGGTGGATCCGAACCCATTAACATCGTTTGTTAGCATTGTTAATTTTGTGTTGTCACTCAATTTAAGCTTCCGCAAATTGATTTGGTAGTTGTTTGCAATTTAATTTGGAATTATACTCCTTATTATTTTAAAGTACTATTCACCCCCCCTCTAGTACTTGTGCAGTAGCTGGTAGGGCATTACATTTGGTATCAGAGCCAGATACTCAGCTATGTCTGCCAACGACAACAAGACCGTGCGTCCACCTTCCAACTATGACACCTTCAGGAACCGTGAAGGAGCATCTTCGGTGATGGAAGGACATTCCTCTACGAGGCCTCCATTCTTCAACGGTACCAACTACGGGTACTGGAAATGTAGGATGGAAACCTTCCTCCGAAGTGCATCCTTATGGAGGACTACAATGAAGGAGTACACCGAGCCCGAAGAAGAAGACTTTGAGAAATGGACTACCGCGGAGGTCACCGCGGAGGTAAGCAATGCCAAGGCAATGAATGCCTTGCAATGTGCATTGGAGCCCGAGGATTTCAATAAGATATGCACATGTAAGAGTGCATATCAAATTTGGAACTCCCTCCTCATTCTTCATGAAGGGACGAGTCGGGTAAGAGACTCTAAACTCGTAGTCGTAAACAAAGATTACGAAATGTTTCATATGCAACAGGGCGAGAAGATGAAAGAATATTACGCTCGTTTCGTTGACATAATAAACGAGTTAGAGGCCCTCGGCAAGTCCTACACTCAAAAGGAGAAGTGCTCAAAGATTATCGAAGGACTTCCTTCTTCTTGGGAGAAACGCACCTTCGCCATTGAGGAAGGTAATGACATGAACAAATATACCGTAGTTCAACTAATGGGTATTTTAATGTCGTACGAGGTACGCAAGGATAGCAAGCTCAAATTGCAAGAAAAGATGAAGTCTTATCGAAAGCAAGACGAGCCAAAGAAAAAGGCTATTGCCTTCAAAGCCGCTCCATCCACATCCACATCAACCGATGATGAAGACTCGGAAAACGAGTTGGACTTGGAGTCCATGGCACTCATGGCCAAGAAGTTCAACCGTTTCTTCCGAAAAGGTAACTTCAAGACCAAAGGTAAATTTGGTTCTTCTAACGCCTCTTCCTCTCCTTTGTGTTTCAAGTGCAATAAGCCAGGACACATGAAAGCGGAGTGTCCCCTCAATAAGCAAAAGGAGAAGTGAAAGGCGCCAAAGTATGACAAGTCCAAGAAGTACACAAAAGGAAACAAGAAGGGACTTGTCGGAGCTACCTTCACCGACTCCGATGATTCTACAAGCGGTGAGTCGGACGATGAACACGTGGAGCAAGCGCACATGTGTTTCATGGCAAGAGAGGAGCACGATCAAGGATCCTCCTCTTCCGATGATAGTGATGACGAAAGCGATGAGGTATCAATGGATGATCTTAGAAATGCTAACTCTCAACTTTGGTCAAAATACACTAAGTTAGTAAATAGATATACTAAGGTAAAAGATGACCTAGCTAGCATTCAAACATCGCCTAAGAATATCATCACCAACAACGACACCGTTGTTGAAGAGTTAAGAAATGAGATTGTAAATCTCAAATCTAAACTTGAACATGTTAGCATTGATGATGCGGAAGAACATGAGATAGCGGATTTAACTTCTCAAAACTCGACTTTGAGTATTGAGAACGAGAATCTTAAATCTCGTGTTTTTGTGCTCACATCGCAAGTATCCAATTTGGATACTTCTATGCGTTCTCTCAAAGAGAAATATGAGAACACATTGGGCCGAATTAACAAATTCAACAAAGGTAAGGACCATTTGGATAAAATCCTAAGTGACTTACTTCCGGCCAATCACCACATTGGTTTGGGGTATATGATGGGAAATTCATCCAAGTCGGTCACTACTTTTGTTAGGCCAACTTCCGAAGCCTCAACGAGTGGGAGCAAACACTCTATTGGTAGTTCATCTACCAATGGTGCTTCCACCTCGTCCACGCCCTCTTTTGGAAAGAAACCCACTTCGGGTGGACCTCCAAAGAAGGGGCATGCCTACATGTACACCAATAACATGCCACGTAGGAACACACGTCCTACTCCACCGGCTCACACATATGATGATTTTTATGCAACACATTCTCGGGCACGTGCACACCATGTGAGACACCCTCACGCACGTGTTCCCACACATGCATATGTACACCCACCTCATCATATGAATAATTCTCGTCGTGCACCATTCCATCATGTCCAGTATGCCTATCCACAACATGCATCACGTAGAAATCAACGTCGCATGCATGCACCCAATAGGATGATGGCTCCCAAAATTTTCACTATTTGGAGCCCAAAGGACACAAGCATGGACGAAAAACAAATGTATATGAATGCTTATTTTTCGGATGTTGTGCATAGTAAGAATTATGTGGGGAAGTCTAAGTCCACTTGGACTTGGCTTCCAAAGGTCTAATCCCTTGGACCCAATGACCTTGGGTACCATGATATGAAAGTTTCTATCTTTAGGTACTCAAGGAAAAGAAAAAGAAAAGGAGCAACAAATTTAAATTTAGCTCCAAAGGGAATTGGATACTCGATAGCGGGTGTTCAAAACACATGACGGGTGACACTCGATTGCTCTCCGGAGTGGTTCCCATTGCGAATGGAAACCGCGTCGTATTTGGAGGCAACGAGAGCGGAACCATCATAGGTGTTGGTAAAGTCGGTAACCCCTCTAAACCCTTAATTAGTGATGTTTATCTTGTTAGTGGTTTAAATCATAATCTTATTTCAATAAGCCAACTTTGTGACAAAGGTTACAAAGTTAGTTTTGCGAAAGGATTGTGTCATATTTTAAGAAAAGATAATGATAAATTATTATTTTCCAGAACTCGTCATAAAGACATTTATATTTTGGATCTTCCGAAGTCATATGAACAATGTCTCGTTGCCAACACAAGTGAACAACACTTATGGCATCGACGCTTTGGACATGTGAACTTTGGAACACTTTATAAGCTTTCGAAATTAAATTCTATTAAAGGTTTTCCGAAGCTTGTTTTTGAAAAGAAAAGTTTTTGTGATTGTTGTCAACGTGGCAAGCTTCCTAAATCTTCATTTAAACCTAAGAAAAGCATCTCTACTAAACGGCCACTAGAGCTACTACATCTAGACTTATTTGGGCCAACTAGAGTAGCTTCCTTAGGAAATGCAAGGTATGGACTTGTCATCGTAGATGACTATTCAAGATTTACTTGGGTATTTTCATTGTGTAATAAAAATGAAGCTTTTGAAAACTTCACAATTTTTGTTAAGAAAGTACAAAATCTCTTAGGAACCACCATTGTCACTATTCGTAGTGATCATGGAGGTGAATTTGAGAATGAGTCTTTTGAGACATTTTGTGATGAAGTTGGTATTACTCACACCTTCTCTTTCCCTCGTGCACCTCCTCAAAATGGTGTAGTTGAGAGAAAGAATAGGACGCTAGTGGAGTGTGCTCGCACTATGCTTGATGATAGCCAACTTGGCCATCAATTTTGGGCGGAAGCGGTACACACCGCTTGCTATGTGTTTAATAGAATACTTTTGAGGCCCGGCACTAAACAAACTTGTTATGAATTGTTGTTTGGTAGGTTGCCTCAAGTTAAACATTTTCGTGTTTTTGGTTCGAAATGTTTTATTAAGAACACATATGGTAGTTTGGACAAATTCGATCCAAGATCCGATGAGGGGATTTTTGTTGGATATTCTTCGCGTAGCAAAGCCTACCGGATATTCAACAAACGAACCTCAACGATCGAGGAGTCGCTTCATGTCTCATTTAATGAAGGATTTGTTCCAACTAGAATTTCAAATGATAATGATTCTATGGATGTTTTATGTGATTCGTTTGATAATTCTAAGTCTAATGATTCAATTGATTCTATTGAGACTAACCCAACTAATGAAGTTGTTGAGAATGTTCCTAGTGATCAAGGTATTCCCAAACGGCTTCATTCGGTTCGTGACCATCCCCATGAGCAAGTAATTGGCAATATTCATGATAGTGTCAAGACGAGATCGCAAGTCCACCACTTCGCCAATAGTGCCTTTGTCTCATCAATAGAGCCAAAGAATATAGTTGAAGCTTGCGAAGATAGTGCTTGGATCCTTGCCATGGAGGAGGAACTCATTCAATTCGAGAGGAATGAGGTATGTGAGCTTGTTCCTTTGCCATCAAAGAACCACACCGTCATAGGGACAAAGTGGATCTTCAAGAACAAATCCGACGAAAATCAAGTCGTCATCCGGAACAAAGCTCGGTTAGTTGCTCAAGGCTATCGCCAAGAGGAAGGTATCGATTTCGAAGAATCCTTCGCTCCGGTAGCTAGATTAGAATCAATTAGACTTTTATTGTCTTATGCATGCCATAAAAATTTTAAGTTATTTCAAATGGATGTTAAAAGTGCATTTTTAAACGGAGATGTCGTTGAGGAAGTTTACGTTTCTCAACCTCCGGGCTTCATAAATGAAAAATTTCCAAATCATGTTTTTAAACTAAAGAAAGCTCTTTATGGTTTGAGACAAGCTCCTCGAGCTTGGTATGATCGCCTAAAGAATTTTCTTTTGGATTTGAATTTTAAAATGGGCGAAGCCGATTCTACACTTTTTGTTAAGCATGCGAATAATGATATTTTATTAGTTCAAATTTATGTTGATGATATCATTTTCGGTGCTACTAACTTCACTCTTTGCGAAGAGTTTTCTAATGTTATGAAGGAACAATTTGAGATGAGCCACATGGGCGAACTCAAATATTTCTTAGGTCTCCAAATTCGCCAAATGAACGATGCAATCTTCATCCACCAAACGAAGTACACGGTGGAGTTGCTAAAGCGATTTGGAATGGAGAATGCCTCCGGGAAAAAGACTCCAATGAGCACGACTACGCATCTCGACAAGGATACGGGTGGTAAGGATGTAGACATTCGTCTATATCGAGGTATGATAGGTAGTTTACTTTATCTTACCATAAGTAGGCCCGATATTATGTTTGCCGTATGCATTTGTGCTCGTTATCAGTCTCAACCTAAGGAGTCTCACTTAGTAGCGGTAAAGCGTATTTTCCGTTATCTAAGTTACACTTTAGATGTTGGATTACTTTATCCGAAATCAACACGTATGAGTTAGTCTCATACAGTGATGCCGATTATGCGGGATGCAAATCCGACAGGAAAAGTACTAGTGGCACTTGCCATTTTCTAGGAAATTCTCTTGTCTCTTGGTTTTCCAAGAAGCAAAATTCCGTATCACTTTCAACCACCGAGGCGGAATATATTGCCGCCGGTGCCGCTTGTGCCCAGGTTCTTTGGATGAGACACACTTTGAAGGATTTTGGTATTCACTGTGATACTAGCCTTATCATGGTGGATAACCAAAGTGCTATTTGTCTTTCAAAGAATCCGGTGCACCATTCCCGATCAAAACACATAGATGTCCGACACCATTTCTCAGATGATCATGTTGCTAAAAAGGACATCATTTTAGTGTACGTTGAAACCCAAAAGCAAATCGCCGATATTTTCACGAAACCCCTAAAGGAGGACTCCTTTGTGCGGTTGCATCGAGAATTGGGGATTATGGGTGAATCCGAGATATAGGATTCATATTTCATTCAATTATCTTGCATGCTATTCGATTTCGCGATATTTTGTTCATGCTAGATTAATTGAATTCTTGGGAATTTTATGTGATATATTTGAATTTATGATCGAATTCGTATTTGAAAGTCGTATTTAAGATTTCGACGTTTTTTGGGGTAATTTAGATGACTAATGAGTGAGTTATGATGTTTCATCCAAGTGGTTTGTGAAGAGAAATCAATTATAAACTTTTGGACTCCTCTAGTCGGTCTAAGTTCACTTGTCAACCGACTAGATGCTCATCTAGTCGGTCAGCAAATGAACTCAGACCAACTAGATCAAGCCTATATCTAACTCCTATCATTTTCTTTCGTTAGTCGGTCACAGTACTCTTACCGACCGACTAGATTGAAAACTAGTCGGTCAGTGAATATACTGCGACCGACTAATTCTTGCCCTAGAAATTCATCTGAGCTACTGTTTCGACTTAGTCGGTTCAAGCTCATTGACCGACCGACTAGATCGTAATCTAGTCGGTCAGTGCTTGAACTGTGACCGACTAAGTGTGTTAGGGCAGTTGAGTCTTTTCGCTTCCCGACCGACTTATACTCGATCTCGTCCGACTAAATTCTCATTTAGTCGGTCTTCTCACTTGCTCCAGCCCGAAAACCCCAAAACCCCCACTCGAAACCCTTCGTCTTCCGGCCGTTTCTCCGTCGATCGCCGCCATCCGCCGCCGTCGACTCCACCTCCTAGGTATCTCCCTCCCTCTCCTAGGTCGATTTCCTATTCTAGGGTTGTCTCTCCTTGATTTCAAGCTCTAGATCCTATGGTTTCAATTTCTAACCTAGGGCTTGTGATTTTCGAATTTCTTGATTTCTAGGGTTGTTAGCTTGTGATCTCTAGGTTGTTAGTGACCTAATCTTCGATTTCTTGTGCTCGTAGTGCTATGGCTAAGACTCGTATTCCTATCGCCTCTTCCGGGGCTTCTCCTATGACCGTAGGGCCTTCCGACCCTAGGAATCCCCCGAAGCCTAAGCGTCGTGCCAAGTCTACCCAAGCCTCTCCATCGTCGCCCCCTCTTAAGAAGCCTAGGACTGCCACAGCTAAACCCCGCAAATCCAAGACCAAAAAGCCCATACCTCAATCTCCGGCTACTCCTCCCGATTCTGACACTGATTTTATCCCAGAGGATGAGCCTACTAGGGAACCCACTCCTCCTCCGAAGACCCGTAAGGCTAAGGGTAAAGCTCCTATGCCAGTCGGCGGTGTAGACATATCGTTGTGCCGCGATGACCCTCAGTGTCTCTCAGCGTACAACCGTATAGAGCACTGTCCACTGTTGTTAGAGCATTACGTTCAGTTTTCTGATTTCCTCGGCCTTGCTGATCTTCTGTCCTATAGTGGTCTTCTAGATTATCTCCGATACGACCCCAAGGCCAATCCCAAACCGTATCCTCGCCTCGTGAAATTGTTCTATGCCAATCGCATTCGAGGCCAGTACGATGCCAGCCACTCCATTGAGACGACTGTCTTGGGAACTCCTATAGTTCTCACGGCAGAAATCTTGGGGAAGATTCTTGGTTGTTCATCGTGTGGTCTCCTCCCTTCGGACATTTCCGTAGACGATATCTCTTCCTTGGATCAGACTGTTCTTTCTGAGATTTTCCAGGTTATCCCCTCCGCATTCATTGGTATTCCTTCGAAATCCTTTAAGCCGAATGCGTGGGTTCTTAACCTAATTTTGAAGTCTTGTCTTCTCCCTAAGTATGGATCCTCTTCTCTCCCTTCTCAGCCGTTTTTGAAGCTCATATACGCTCTTTTCTTGGGGTGCGAGATAAATTGGGCTCGCGTGATACTCGATAAGATGGATTCTTTCGAGTGTATACGCAAGACCAATAAGTCTGCGCACATTCCATACCCTTGCATGTTGACTCTTGTATTTCGTCATTTCCGAGTCCCCCTCCCTCCTGACGATGAGCGTCCCTTGGGTACGCCTCTGAACGTGACGGCCGTGAAGAAATCTCTAGCGGCTCTTCGTCACGTGCAGAGGTCTACCGCATCTGCTTCTCAGGCTTCTCCGTCAGCTGCTGCAGCCCCCTCTCGTCCTGCTACATTGGACGATGTCGTACGGATACTTCGTCGGCACGAGTCTCGCTTGGCTCGTACCGAGGAGGTAGTTTGCCGTATGGCTCGTCAGATGGGCATTGATCTTCCTCCTTCAGTCTCTGAGGCCGAGGAGATGGACGATGAGGAGATTGACGAGCTTGTCACTTCTTTTGCCCGTGGCGCTGAGGCCACTGCTGCTGCTGCTGCTGCTGGTACTACCTCTTCTGGACCTGGAGTTGGCACCACTTCCGGTGCTCCAGAGCCTTCTGCTTCAGCACTTCAGTCGTCTGCTGCTGACCCTGCTGCCGTGCCTGCTGATCTTCCAGTTGACACATCTGCTGTCGAGACCCTTGCTGCTGTTGAGCCTGTTGCTGAGATCTCCACTCCTGCCCCGACGATTCCATCTGTTGAGACACCTCTACTCCCTGCAGATCCTGAGTCCACTCTGTCGACTGGACCCACGGACGCTGCAGATCCAGCCTCCTCCTCATGATCGTTGTTCCGAGGACTCTCCATATACGCTTTGGATGATTTATCTTTGCGAGAGTATTTTGGGTTAGGATAGAGTATGAGGGTTATGATGTTTTGATGTATTTTGGATGTTGTCTATGATGTTGTACTTATTTTGATGAGGAGGATGATGATGTATTTCTTCTTGATGGGTATGTTGTATTTTGATGCATTGATATCTTTTTGGATGTACTCTTGATGTTATCATTAATATATATACATCGTCGTTGTCTTTATCTTAATTCGTCGTGCACATTTTAATATTCGTTGAATGTATATGAAATGTGATTTCGTCGCTCGTCGCATGAAAACTTGGTTAAATAGATTTTAAATTCTATAATTGTATAGAATTGTTTTCCATGCACAAATTTAACCAAGAATATTGAATATTGAAGAGTATGTTTCTTTATTCAAGAAATGAATAAACATTTGGTATTTTTGATGATTTTGATTATCGTTGATTTTTATTGATAATGGAAAATTTGGCACACCTTGTTTTGATTTCCACAATTTTCCTTTGGTGTCAAGTTGGTCCATTGTCTTTGTCTACGACTCCCGATGTTGGATTTTACATTTCCTAATTGTTGTCGTTGTATGCCCCCCATTTTTGGGATAATGCCAAAGGGGGAGAGATAATGATAATAAATAGCGCAAATGAAAATTTAACTCAATTTCCAAGAATCTAGTTTGATATGTTAGATTCAGGGGGAGTTAAGATATATATAAGGATTTTCAAAATCCGATATTTCAAAAATCAATTCACTTTATTTATCTTACTCGTCTGCTTGATGCAATTCATTTATATTCAATTTGGAATTAACGTGTCATCAATGCAGGGGGAGTAAGTATTTTTCATTTGAATTACTATTTTTGATTATTATTTATGTTGGTTTGTCATCACCAAAAAGGGGGAGAATGTTGAATATTGGACTCCCCGGATTTGGTTTTGATGATGAGCAAACATAAATAATCCATGAACTAACAATTTGTGAGCGCAGTTTTGGAGATCGTCGCCAATTTCACGAGAATATTCAAAGCGACATCTCAACACTTTCCAAAGCTCATATTCATGACTAAAGCTTCGTTGAAGCTCTTGCGATGCTTTGGAAGATATGAAGATTCAATCGAAGCTCTCGAAGACCATTTATTAAGGTTTTATTTATAGTCTTTTAGCTTCGATATATAGAATGTTAAGCCTTGAGTATATCTTACGTTTCTATCTTCATTTCGCTCATTTCGTAGCTCTAGGATCCTTGCACAAGTTCATTCTAACTTCCTCGAAGCGTCGCGCTTCGATTCGGATTTGTATGTGCATGTTAGTTGGTACAAGAACAAGTACTGACCGACTAGATGGTGATCTAGTCGGTCGGCAACTGTTCTTGGACCGACTAGTTTGATTCCTTAATTTCTTGGACTTTACTGTTTACTGTTAGTCGGTCTACGTTGACTCACCGACCGACTAGTTTGTGAACTAGTCGGTCAGTGATGCTTCTTTGACCGACTAGTTGTGACTTAATGTTCATCCTAAAATTCTCCTAAGCTACTGTTTACCGTTAGTCGGTCTAAGAACGTTTGATGACCGACTAGTTGACAATCTAGTCGGTCAACTTTTGTTCTTGGACCGACTAAGTCACTTGCTTTCAGACTAAGTCATTTTGCCTCTTAGTCGGTCTACGTTCATTGACTGACCGACTAGTTGTGAAACTAGTCGGTCAGACAGTCTTCTTGGACCGACTAGATTTCTAGGTCTGAAATTCTATCTCTTCTCAGATCTGCTCTTAGTCGGTCCATGCTTTGTGACTGACCGACTAGTTGATGAACTAGTCGGTCAGTGTTTGTTCTTTGACCGACTAATTCTCACAGATTTCTTTCCGTTGGAGAATGACCTAACTTGTTTTTATGGGACCCTATAAATACGAACCTAGGTCATTTCTATCTTCAATAGAGCTGCCATTAAGAGATTCATTGAGTTCTAAAGAGATAGCCATTCTCCCTCAAATCTAAAGCTCTCTTCCTCACAAGAAACCCATTCTCTCTCATTTCTAGATCTAGAGAGAAGCTTGTTCTTGGTGAGCTCTTCAAGCTATTGCTTGATTCAAGTTTCCAAATCAACCCTAGGCACCCATTGCCTGTCATTTCCTTGGTGCTAGGTTTTGGTAACTTCATCTTCCTCAAATCCTTCATTTCACCATTTGGGTAAGAAAAACTCAAGGTATAGGATTTTGTGGTAAGATTTGTTTATTTCAATATAACTCATTTATATTGCTTGTGATTCTCTCGGTTGTGAGAGAAGGTTGTGATCCCGGGTTGTGGGATTCACGTTTGCTATTGCATGTATGATTTGATCTTGTGAAGGTTTTTTTCACAAGATATTCATAGTGGAAATCTTGAGTTAGGGTTTCTAACTCAAGTATCCGGAAGGGATCCGGGTGGTTGGGACGTAGGATCACCGGGAACAAGTCGGGGAGACTTGGGTGGATCCGAACCCATTAACATCGTTTGTTAGCATTGTTAATTTTGTGTTGTCACTCAATTTAAGCTTCCGCAAATTGATTTGGTAGTTGTTTGCAATTTAATTTGGAATTATACTCCTTATTATTTTAAAGTACTATTCACCCCCCCTCTAGTACTTGTGCAGTAGCTGGTAGGGCATTACAGTATTCACATTGACTGGATAATAGAGTTGGCCTTCAGAGTTGGCCTCCAACTGACAGGTATTCAAATTGCTTCATTTTGAATTTTTGCAAGCATAGGATAACTGCTGATAGAAACATGAATACCTGCGGGCAATTTGAAGATAACTGCTTGAAGGCAATTTGGCCTTCATTTTTGACTATTAAATGAAGCAATTTGAATGAATGAACGAAAGCAATTGAAGATTTTGTCATGTTAGATACCCATTTAAGCACATGGTTGTATTGACATGTATATGTGTCCATGTTAAGATTTTGTCGTGTCCCTGTATTTTGTAACATATCTATGTCTCATGTCTGTGCCATCATCTTATCTTGCTCCGTAGCAGATAATTTCTGGGATATCCAAGTTTTCTGAATTTGATTTATAATGTATTATTTTTGTGCATAAATAATCCATCTTTTAACTATTATTGTGCTGCAGATTCTAAATGTGCAAAGAAGAGAAGTTTGCCAAATCAGTTATGGAGATTCTGCATTTATTTTCATCATTTCAAAGAAGAGAAGAGAATTTCTGGGAGATTCTGCAAAGAAGAATAGTTTGCCAATTTTGCTAAATCAGTTATGGTTGACTATTCAGTTATGGAGATCCTGCATTTATTTTCATCGTTTCAAGTCCGAGATAGAGCGCAGGGTCCATGCGGTGATTGACAAGTTTACTGAGCGTGTACTTAGATCACTTGATGTAGCATGCCATGTGCAACTCTTTTGCACCTTTTACAAAATTTTGTTTAAATTTTCTTCTTTATAAACATCAATGCAATTCTCTGTTCAACATAATTTCATTTGTATGGCATTTTGGTATTGTTGTTCGTACTGTTGCCAGAAGTTCCAGGGTTTAGGAAAGACGGTCCAGAAGGTCCATGGAAATTTATTGGTCTGTGGCGGACAATATTCAGTTAGGTTTGTTGTTCCTCTGTTTTAAGATTTTGAGATGTTGGGTACTATCAATTGATTTGTGTGCCAATGTGCTTTATTGTTGTGTGTTATTCAATAGAAAATCGGGTGATGGCATGTTTTTTGAATAATGCCTTCTTGCATGAACTCCTAAGTGTTACAATTGTAGCAAGGAAATCACAAAAAAGCTTTTGGAATTTCTTGGTAGCATGCCTTTTTTGAACTTCTCAGAATTCCAATAAACTTCGCATATCTTGCGTTGCCTCTTGGAAATTTCTTGAAAGAAAATCAGAAAAAAGCCAACCTATTACAATTGTGAAGTAAATGTTATCCAGCAATAATGCATGAGGCATCAATACATAACATCACTGATATAGAATTGGTTAATATGAAGGATCGGATAAATAATAATACTAATGCATCATTGAAGACATCACCCAACCATGCATCATTCATGCATCCCCAAATAATGTAGCTCCAATTAGGAGTCTCAGATACCAACCATGCAAGAAGCTCAATCTCTTACGATTTTGCTATAGATAAAAAGAATTGATAACCAGAAGGTGATTTTGCTATAGATAAAAAGAATTGATAACTAGAAGGCGCTAGCTCGATTTTACTACAACAAAAAAGAATTGATAACCCGAAGGCTCAGATACCAACCACGCAAGAAGCTCAATCTCTTACGATTTTACTATAGATAAAAAGAATTGATAATCCAAACGCGCCCTCGCCGAATTTGTTGTTCTGCGCCGAAGGCACCCGCGCCAATTTGTTGTTCCGCACCGAAGGCGCAGGCACCAAATTTATTCTTCGACGACGAATTTTTTGTTCTGCGCCGAAGGCGCGGGCGTCAAATTTGTTTTTCGACACCGAATTTGTTGTTCCGCGTCGAAGGCGCGGATGCCAAATTTGTTGTTCCGTGCCGAAGGCGCTTACACCAAATTAGTTGTTCGACGCTGAATTTATTGTTCCGCGTCGAAGACGCTTGCGCCGAATTTATTGTTCCGTGCCGAAAGTGCCCGTGCCGTTAAATATTTTTACGCTATTTTATTGTTCTGTTAAATTTTGGCTGTGGAAATAATTTTTCGGGGAACAAAGATTTCGCGGGGGAAATCTTAAATGAACCGTGCCCGCGGGCACGGGTTATGACTAGTTTATATTACATTTGACAACGATTTTTGAATTCTAGGGCTGAGTAGGACAAGCTGATGTCATGTTGATGTATACAGAGGTTGATAGAAGAATGGTTAGGATTTAATCTTAGTAAAAGAAGGGTTGAGATGAGTGTTTGGAAAAACAACCACTTTTTTCCTTTGACTTTCAAACCCCCCACAATCACTACATTTGCGCAGAATACCACTCATTTCCACCTTTTGCTTTAAAAACCCCTCTCATTTCACTTTTTACCCACACACCATACACACACGCACCCACACGTATGCACTTCTCCCCTTCATTTTCGTGCCCCCCAAACAATCACTACATTTGCGCAGAATACCGACCCTTTCTCTTTTTGCTAAAAAAACCCTACCATTTCATTTTCCCCCACTTTTTGGTCCGGATTAAATTTTTTTCCCCACACCCGAAGGCGCTCGCGCCGAAGCTCGATTTTTGTTCGTTTAGATTTTGAAGGGGGAAATAATTTTTGGGGAGAACAAAGATTTTGAGAGGATATCTTAAATGAACCGTGCCCGAGTGCACGTGTTATGACTAGTATTATAATAAGGGATAAGGTTAATTTTATTAATGCAAATAATCTTTATTGGTGGAGCAAACTTAATCTGAATAGAGTAAATACTTTGGTAGGACTTGCCAATTGGAACAGTGACATTGACCGTCTCTGAATTAAAAAAAAAAGAACTTTAAAAGGACTTCTTATAGAAATTATTTCCGTACTGGGGGGTGGTTGATGAATATGAATAGAGTAATTTCTAAACAAACGTCCGCGTGCGTGGAGCCTAATTTTTTTAATCCGGCGTGTTCCCACTAGTAATTGATTAGTACGGCACCGCTGATCATCCCTATAAGAAATAGACAAGCTACAGCTGAACGAATATTCATCCCACAGACCCAACGAGCCGTAAAGAAATGGGGGAAGAAATGACATCGGATGAGCAATGCGAGGAAATCATCTCAACCTTGCCCTCGTGCAAAGGTTGGGTCCTCCCTGTGCTCAACTACCATGGATTCTGGTACCCTCGTTACCAAATCCGGGCGGCGATCGCCTTCCGCGATCACTTCAAGCCTCGGGACACCGACGTCCTCGTGATCTCTCCCCCCAAATCCGGCACCACTTGGCTCAAGGCAGTAACCTTCGCGACTGTCCACAGGAAAGACCACGGCCCCTTTGCCCAGGACCACCCCCTCCTTCGCATGCATCCTCACGACTGCGTCCCCATGGCCGAGGAGGTCTTCGGGCAGGGCAAGGGCTCCGAGCTGGACGGCCTCCCATCACCCAGGCTCCTTAGCACCCACATGGGCTTCCCCCTCCTTCCCGAGTCTGTGATCACATCACCCTGCAAGATCGTATACATCTGCCGGAATCCAAAGGACACGCTGGTGTCGTACTGGCACTTCTGCAAGGAGATGAGTGATGCATTGACATTCGACGAGGCGTACGCGATGTACTGCAGGGGTGTTTCGTTATATGGCCCGGTGTGGGACCATCAGTTGGGGTACTGGGGACAGAGCCAGCGGCGGCCTGAGAAGGTCCTGTTCCTCAAGTACGAGGACATGACGGAGGAGCCGGCGGAGAATTTGCGGAGCCTGGCGGAGTTCGTCGGGCACCCGTTTTCCGAGGAGGAAGAGAGGGAGGGCGTCGTGGAGGGGATTGTGAGGTTGTGCAGTCTCGACAAGCTGAGGAGTGTGGAGGTGAATCAGAAGGGCGACCGTGGATTGAAGGAGGTCGTGATCAAGAACTCATCCTACTTCAGGAAAGGTAAGGTTGGGGACTGGAAGAACCTTCTCACTCCTGAGATGGCTCAGCGGCTGGATGAGATCACCGACGAGAAACTACGTGGATCCGGACTCAGCTTTCGCTCTGATTAGAGGTGACGCTCAGTGCGTGTTGCCTATCTTGAATAATTGCACTCGATGCGTTGTGCCAAGGTAATGCTTATTCTGTGGCAAGTAACTTGTATTGTGTCTCTTTGGTCTTGTGCCATGTCCCTAGGAATTTGTACTGTGTCTCTCTGGGTCTTGTGTCATGTCCCTTAGTTTCTTATGTTAGTTTCTCTTGAGTTCTTGGGCTCATCGTGTTGCGTGTCTCGATGAATTGCGTGCTTGGATGATCGGTATGCTTTGTACTTGCGTTTGATCGTTCGCCTTTTCTTTAATCTAGTAAATTGTGGACTATGGGAGTTTGTTTGGGTTTCTTGGATTTGTTTCCGAAAATTTTCGGATAATGCCCGAAGGAGAGCACATTTTCAAAAAACATCTTGGTTGTTCCGAAAGAACTAGAAATAGTTAATTTTGAAAAAATACCAGAAGTGAAATGGTTGTGTTTTATTTTTAATTCAACGAAAATATTCCTCTTAAAAAGATAAAGTGGGAAAAGAATCCCCTTACTGAATTTGCCCTTCTAATCGTTCTTCTACTTCTGGGAAGAAACTTTGTGGGCCTCAGAGGGAGGAGCAGTGCCAGCATGACGTAAGTTATGAGTGGCAAGTAGGAGGTCTCTATTCTGCTCAGCCATAAGAAGACAAGAGAGTAAGTCAGAATACTTCGTGAACTTTCGTTCACGATATTGTTGCATGAGGATAGCATCCTTCTCATGGAAGGATGTAAATGTTTTTTCCAGCATGCGTGTCTCCGTGACTTCTTCACCACACAGCTTCAGGCGTGAGGTGTCGATGTTATATAGAGATGAGTTATACTCAGCTACAGACTTGAAAGCCTAAAGTCGGAGATTCTCCTAATCATAACAGGCTCGAGGGAGGATTACATCTATTTGATGTTTGTATCTATCCTCTAGAGCAGTCCAAAATTAATACGGATCTTCTACTGTTACTCGGCCTCCAGGGTCCGATCCATGTGTCGTCTGATATAGATTATTGCTTTCTTCTTATCTATATCGAAGACAATGGAAGTAGAAGTAGACGCAGCCGTAGTCGTACACTACTAAAAATTTGACTTTTGCCAGCGTTTTTATGCCGGCGTTTTTAAGAAATGTGGACAAATGTCTATTGGTGTTTCGACATTTGCCGGCATTCCTATAAACGTTGACAAATGTTGAACTTTTCCCGGCATTTATATGGACACTGGTAAATGCTGGACTTTTACCGGCGTTTTACTCAAAACGTCGGTAAACGCTGAAATTTTCTCGGCGTTTTATTCAAAACGCTTGGAAATACTGGATGTTTATCGACGCTTTACTAATACGCCGGCAAACATTGGACTTTTCTTGGTGGTTTATCCAAAACGTTGGCAAATACGATAAATTTCTAATGGCAAATTTGTTAATTAGTGGTCTATGTAATTAGTAATTATTCCTTGCCAATGAAATATTCCCTTATTTGATTTTCAGCCGCTCATCGCAATTGCCCTGCTTAAATTTTTCATTCGCCGCGCATCCCAAATTTTCAACCATTACATTCATCCCCCGCTTTCTCCTCTCCCCAATCATCCGACGAGATCGATGATATACCTAGGTTTCCGCCCGCAATCTCTCCAGATTATTGCGGTGGCGAGAAGATTTCCGACGAGAAAATTTTTGCCCCCATTACGTGCAACGCGCAGAATTTGCCCTCCTCTCCCCAATCATCCGACGAGATCGATGATTTACCTAGGTTTCTGCCTGCAATCTATCCAGATTCTTGCGGTGGCGAGAAGATTTCCGACGAGAAGATTTTTGCCCCCGTCGCGTGCAACGTGCAGAATTTGCCCTCAATTTGGAGAAGATTTCTGCCCTCCTCCAGATTCCATCGCAAAAATCATTGCCGAAAGAAGATCGAAAGCTATGGTGGCCATCAAAATGACGGTAAAAGCTCGTCGGAGTCGTCGTTGTCGCTTCTCGTCTTCGCTCATGGTGTGGGGTTCAGTCATCTTCTGAGTGGATGAACATGTCTTTCATTAAATCTTTTTAAGATTTCGATATTCTTGAAATCCCATCGAAAAGTAGGAGAATAATGGAAGATTTTTGACGGAACGGGGGGATTATTGTTGTACAGATGCACATGCCCATCATTTGTGTGGCAAAATGACTGCTTGTATTAATTATCAAGTTAGAGAAGAAAAAGGGTAGCGTGTATGGACTAAGACTTTTTTAATCTTCAAATAATCACCAAGGACAAGATTTAGGGTGTAGAATTTTTTATTTGGTTTGCCAAATGTTTTTCTTGAGGGTGTAGTATCCTCATGTGTAATCCTCTTAAGTAGGTCATGGTCTCTCACTCTCTTTCACACACAAGCGCGTGCATGTGCGCGAATGGGAAAAGATCTCTTGGATACAAATAATACGTCAAACGTAAATGCATTAACCCAAGAATTTCTGTTTATGTTAGCAGCTGTATATCCCACTGAATTTATTGTTCCTTCACTTTGCAGGTAATGGGAAGTAGAACAAAGATCTTCATTGTTTTAGAGTTTATTACAGGGGGTGAACTATTTGACAAGATTGTAAGTTCTGCTTTCTACTACATTTGCAATTTGCCTCTGTGTAAGTACACTTGCAGACACCTGCTTGTTTTGGCTGATGGCCAAACATTGTTTGTTCACACTATAGTGTACTTTATTCTTATCTTGACCAAATGTTAACTATCTTTTGGTCATTAAGGTTAACAATGGCCGAATGAGTGAGGATGAAGCACATAGATATTTTCAGCAGTTAATTTATGTAGTGGATTTTTGCCATAGTAGAGGTGTATATCACCGAGACTAGAAGGTGAACTATTTGATTACAACAGGATATTTGCATATTCATACATATGATATTTGCAGAAGGCATTTCCCTCACAAGTTTACATTTTCTTAAGACATACTTGATTTTCTTCATTGAAATTTTGCAGCCTGAAAATTTACTACTTGACACATATGGCAATCTCAAAGTTTCTGATTTTGGGCTGACTCGGCTGAGTGCGCTTTCACATCAAGCCTACTATTTTTAAATGCATTGATATCTCAAGATCAGTATTTGGACATTTTGGTGGTTATTCACATTATCATTTCTTAGAAAAATACAATAAAATTTTTTTTGGTATTAAGAGCTCGGTTTCTTGGTACTAATAGACATAATAATAGGGATTTGGAGTTTGAGATTATCTTAATGGTTGTCTTCTTGGAAAACATCTGAATATAACACATGCACAAGCATGCGCCATACACACACGTGCATCCACATGCCTGCATGCCCAATACTGATTCATGAAGTATTATATTATTTTTAATTTCAGCAGTGTATTCGGCTGAGCATTTTGAAACAAGCATTGACAACCAAAATTATATGAGATGTTGCTCAGAATAGTAGACCATGGCAGTAGTAAATTATCAAGAGTTCATTTATAATTTTCAATAGAATGGTATGTCATTGCTCTGATGTATTTCTTTCCGTTTACCAATCTGCTAGATCATTCGTTGACTTGACTTTGGATTTGTAATTTCAATGGTGTTTTGGCCAGGCTGATGGATTATTTCATACAATTTGTGGTACTCCAAACTACGTCTCTCCTGAGGTATAGATGGATGCTTACAATTTAAAACTTTCAGAATACATCTTCTTTTAACTTTTTTAAAGGAATTTTGGTTATGAAAAGATACAATGAAATAATAACTTGTTTGGTTTTCTCACTAGGTTCTTAATGATAGAGGTTACGATGGGGCAACTGCGGACTTGTGGTCATGTGGAGAATCTCTTCAACCCTTGCCCTCTATCTATACAGAGGGTGACATCTTTGATTTATGACGTGTGTCGACATTGCAGGGCTGTGACGCCCTGAATTTTGTGCCCCCTCTCATGGTCAAATCCTAGGGTTTGGTATAGTGGTAGCAAAAATTGAATACACCACCTTGACTTATGTGCCCAATTAATGCGTCTCACATCATCCGACCTCGACCTCCATAGCGGTCAAACTCGGGAGACGTGGGCCATTGTTACTACATTAGGCCGGCTTATGAATGGTTAAATTATTTCTTTTAAATAGAAATCCCAAGTAAAGCCTACAATTTAGGCTTAACAGTTCAGAGGCCCACGCGAGAAACCAACCGCCTCTCCTTTTGAGGTGACAGCTCAGCTAGCCGTTAGGCTCCCCCATTCGATGCCGACCGTTATGCTCTTAAGCAGGGAATTCATTTAACGATTGGCTGTTTAGCTCACCACCATTAGCGACAGCTCAATTGACAACTTAGACCAAGTGTAATAAAATATCTTCAATGCTCGGTTGTTACCAGAGAACGGCAATTCAAGGATCATCTCCTATAAATAGTCCCTCGAACAATGATGGTCGTGATGATTCCTCTAGAATCAACAATCAGGTACTCCTACCTTTGAGATATGCTCCACACTTATATTTCCTCTATATCTCAGCGAGACAACTAGCGAACGACCTCCCAACAGGTTGGACATAGTTGCCTAGATCATCTTCAAGTCATCCACTTACTTTAGCGTCGGATAAGATTTGGTCGAACCCCAGATTCGACCCCCTAATGAGCTTTATGTGCTGCAGGAGGCCGAAGATAGCTCAGATCCAGCTCGTGTTCCACCTTAGTAGTTCGGATCCAGCCCTGTTCAGCCCAAAGATAGCTCGTCCTACATCCAGTCATCAGCCTACGTTGTTCCACGTCAGTAACTATATCCTCATCATCATCTAACTCAGTAGTGGAGAGAAAACACCATTTAAACAAAACCCCTACCCCCAAATTTGTTTATCTGATCTGAGCCGTTCATTTTGATCTTCATGTTCTAAAACTCCAAACATCCAATTTTGAGGTGAATTTAATGAGTTTTGCTTATTCATCTACTCATCGCAAGTTTAACGATTTTATCGTAATAGAACTTTTTGCAACGGTTAGATGAACGATCTAAACCCCTATGGTTTATCTCAAAATTAGTATTATGAGATTTTTGAACATGAAGAATAAACTGAATAGATCTGATCTTTGATAAATAAGAAGAGAGGTGGTTGCGTAAGCTAGTGAAGGATGAAATCTCATCCTTGGCATGTATGTTCTCTCTCTCTCTCTCTCTCTCTCGTGTGTGTAGGAATATGGAGTTAGCTAGCCAAGAATGAAATTTCTTGTGCCATAGTCACACCACAGATATGTTATTTGGTGAAGCACTAGTCATAACTTGTGCCCTGGGCACAAGACATTCAAAATATCCACACAAATTTTGTTCCTACCAAATTTCAAAGTTTTCGGCCCCTTCCCCAAGGTTTCCCCCAAAATGTAAAGGGTTTTGGTTCCCCCAAATTTCAAGGTTTTTAGTTTTCCAACCAAAACGTCCCCCAAAATGAAAGGTTTTCTTCCAAAATTTTCACACACACGTATCCTAACCAATGATTTATCAAGGTTCAATTATAGCCGTCTTTCAACTAACCCTTTTGTTCTAGTCAGCAAACACATTCAAAAACTTCTCTCAATTATATAATAGATTGATGTTGATGTATGTAATGTTATGGAAGTAATTGTGTTGCACTACGGTGTAACTTTCTAGACTGAATAATGTACAAATTGTTTTTAGAACGAACACAAAAACTAAGCATACTAATTTGATTCTGTAAGTGATCTATTATAATAAGGGATAAGGTTACTTTTATTAATGCAAGTAATCTTTATTGGTGGAGCAAACTTAATCTGAATAGAATATGTTGCAGGGTAGAATCCTCTACAATGAATTTATATTGAGCGGGCAACCAAATGCACGATGGTTACAAGTTTTGGGGTGCGATGACGAGGTTAACTTTGGCCTGAGGGCGATTTGAAGATGAGGTCTCGAGGTCGCCCGTTGTTTGGTGTAGGAAGCTCAATCGTTAGTGAAGGGTGATGCGGGATGCTCTTCTGAAAGGAGGAGGGCAAACTTCTTGCAAGAGGAAAAACTCGTCAGAAAGGCCGGACCGACACTCAGCCACAGCCCCTCCGATGCTTAAGTCAATAGATGACGGAAGATAGGTTGTCAGACACGAAGGGTGATCTTAGAGGCAGATCGGCGCCTGCGTGGCGGACTAGTGTAGAGAGCACGAACGTGAGGAGGATAATAGCAATGTTAGGAATTTGTTGCCAATTTAACCAACCAAACCCTTTCTCGTTGAAGGAGAAGGGGTATTTATAGGCTGATGGAGTCGGTTGCTTCTGCTGAGCTGGCAGGGCCGGGGTTGGGGATCCGACCGTTGGCGTCAGAGCCAAGCGTGTCAGACGTGCTTTTGCCAAGCAGTCAGAGTCGTAAATGTCAGGTGGTGCTTTTATCAGGCTGTCGGGCGGCGAAATGGCTAGGCGCACTTGTGTCAGGCCGTCAGGCGGTAAAGCAGCCAGGTGTGCTTTTGTCAGGCTTGTCTGTATTGAAATTGCTAGTAGCGTGTCATCTTCCACCGTGGGAAAGCTCAGTATATGAGCGATGTTTAGGCGAGCTTCTTGCAGGCGGGCTGTCCTAGCTGCGAGCTACACCGGGGCGAGCTAATGTAGACATGTGCGACCTGCTGGAGGACTCTCCTGATTCTGATCGCAAGCTTTTCGTTCCTCTTAGCGAGCTTCCTTGCATCTCGACAAGCTTCGGCAAGCTAGGCATCGTTTCGGAGATTCGGCAGGCCGAGACACGGGCCTTGAACAAGTGGGCTTAGATCGTCTGGGCCGATCTTGAGGTCGTAACAATTTCCCCAGTCATTCGAGTTTCGACACGGGAAGTCCGGATCGGCCTGGATGACGCCCTTCACTCCAATGGATGATCGATGTAGCATTGAATGCGAGTCGACCGCCGAATCTCAGAAAGCAGCATGACGGGTTAGTAGTCCGGGGGATATCGAGGCGCCTTTGCCACTCGGAGCTTGACACATGCCGTGCTTAGTCGGGGGGAAGTTAAGGTGATGCCTTCACCCCTGATCTCGCCACGTGGCATGTCTCCGACAGTCAAGATCGGCCGTCGCCCAGTATAAAAAACAGAGAAGGGGGAACGGTTGGAAACATTCGCATTCGATTTCGAAAGGGTTTCTCTTCTTCTTTTCTCTGCTCTCGAGAGTTCCCGTCGTCAATCATTTCTTCAATGGAGCTCCAGTGGTTTTGTTTCTAGGTAACTTCTCGATCTGTCAATGGCTTCTGGTTCTTCAGTCTCTAATCCGAGCATTGAGGGGGGGTTCTGGAGAGCCTGGGAGGAGGAAACGAGGGATCGGATCGAGTTTTGGCAGAATCTGGGGGGCGGTTCTAGCGGGGGGGGGGGGGGGGGGGGGGGGGGCGGGGGTTAGGACTACCCCGTGTAAGACGAACAGCATCGATCTCCACGGGATCCGCTCCAGCTGCATTCGACCTCCTTGCTCCATTCGCCTCCACATACCCCTTGAGAGGGTTTGCTCGCCGAGAGACAACGAAGTCAGAGTCTAATGTCCGGCCTTCAAGCTCGGCCTGCGGTTCCCGCTCAACCCCCATCTCCTCCACCTGCTCAATTTCCTCGAGCTCGCTCTCTGTCAACTGACGTCGGACTCCATCGGCTCAATGGTTGGCTTCATCACCCTCTGTGCTATCGGTGAGATAAGTCTGAGCGTCTCGCTCTTCCAGCATTATTTTAAGGTGAAGAAGGATGGTGTGTATCATTGCATCCTCGCAAGGAAGGGATGGCCTCTCATCCTTAAGGTTTCGAGCGAGGGGAGAGAATGTAGGGAGAGGTTTGTCTTCGTCTCGATGCCAGCGGACTCAGTGTTGAGGTCGAACTGAGGGACGCCGAATCCCTCAGTGACAAGAGGTACCACTGGCAGGGCAAGACCTAGAGTACTCCAGGATTTTGGAGGAGATCCCTGAAGCGAACAGGAAGTTTGCTAATCTGATCAAGGGCGACCAGTTCGCCCAAAATTTCTTGCCCGAAGGTATTGCGATCTCGGCGACCTTCTCCATATGCACTCACCATGATCTTTGTTTTCTTTGCAGGTGCGGCCATGATACTTTCACGGGAGGAGCTGATGAGGAGGGTTAGGGAGCCGGTAACCTCAGAGCCGGCGGCCAAGAAACCTCCTTCCTGGGAGAAGGGCAAAAAGGTGGCGACGAAGAACCTAGAGAGGGAGTCGGGTAGAAGAGGGGCCCCGGGGTTTTCATCAAGGGCGAGAGGGATGAGCGTGCCAAGAGGGCGAGGGAAATGCCCGCGGCAAGCGTTCCTCCACCCACTATTGGTGAAGAGGCTTCAGGCGGCCCTGTCGACCGTGGCACTGGTGAAAGAGGGATGATGCCCCGAAGCTTGATAGCTGAGGGACCCCCGGCGGGGCAGGTCGGCAGGGTTTCGATCGAGCGCTGGCCGTATGGGTCCCTTCCTTGGGAGCAGTGGAGTGTGGGCATTCGAGTTGCAAGCCCATACTCACCCGCTTTAAGGCGACAAAGGCCGAATTCCATGCCATCCAGAAGGAGGAGCTCTTCAAGGCGAGCTACCCGGTGGGCAACATGGAGTCTGTGATTAATGATGCCGGCATCACAGCTCGCCTGGCAGAGAACAGCCTGATACCGAGGGATCAGGCGTCCCTCGCCGAAGTTGGTCCAGAGCGCCTCTGCGACACGACGATCTGGCATAGGATGCAGGTTTGCCATGCTCCCTTCTCCATGCTGTTGGTCTTCTTTATTTTTCAAGTACTTATGTTTATGTTTCTCCTGTAGGCGGTCGCGACAATGGTGTCCTTGCAGTGTCATACCACCTTGAACATGCTCAAGGTGAACCATGAGAAGAAGAAGGCCGATCTAGAGGTGGCCAATGATAAGCTGAGGGCGCTGGAGGCCCAATTTCGAGAGGTCGCTGAGAAGCTGCAGTATAGGGAGGACCAACTGGAGCAGCTCCAGGGATGGTATAAGACCCAGCGGTCGGAGACCGAGAAGTGGGAGAGGTTTCGTCGGGAGGAGGAGATTCAGAGGGTAGCCACTCTGAACGAACATTCTGCGGAGATGGAGGCCAAAGGGATGGAGATCGCCGCACTGAAGCGGGAGATAGCGGATAAAGGGAGAGAGATCATCGCGCTAAAACAGGAGGTGGCGGTACTGAGGGCGATCGATCTGGAGGTCAAGAAGGCCGGGGCCGTCTGAAAATACCAGGAGGACGAGTATCTCCCAATGATGAGGTCAATGAGGGCGAAGGTCACGGAAGAGGGGATGCAGGAGGGCATCAGGCGGGTGGAAGCACGGCTAGTGAAGCTGTACCCTTCCCTGAGATAGACTTCTCCAAGCTGACAGTGGCCTCCGATGATGTGGATGAGGAAGTCGGTGCTCCGAAGAGAGGCGATGCAGCTTAATCTTAGGAGTAGTCGTGTATATAGGCCTGTTGTAGAAAGTTTTGATGTAAATGTATTAATTTTGACTTTAATGAAATATACCTTGGGCAGTTCACCTTGTTTGCCTGGCGTATTTGTGTTGATGTTCGTCGCTCTCTGCCTTAGTGTGTATGCCTCCAACCTTCTGCTTGGAAGGGGCTAAGGCCCAGGAGAAGCGGAATGTTGTGGAGTCGGCACCTATCGGGGGCAAAGCTCGTAAGTGTGCCCTGGAGTTGAGCGATGGGGAGGGTGCGAGCTGTTGCTTGTTCCTTGTCCCACCCGGTGACACTATCGAGGGAGAAGCAATCAATCTTGCCCCGGAGTTGAGGGATGGGACGGTGCGAGCCGTAGCTTAACCCACTAGTGATCCTTTCGAGGGTATGAGCCGTAGATCGGTCTTTAACCCACCCAGAGCCTATCGGGGGCGAATATCGTAAGCTTGCCCTGAAGTTGAGGGACAGGAGGGTGCGAGCCATTACCCGTTCCTTGTCCCACCCGAAGACCCTATCAAGGAAGAAGCCGTCAAGCTTGCCCCGGAGTTGATGGAGGGGAGGGTGCGAGCCGTAGCTCGTCCCTTAACCCCTCGAGCGATCCTATCGAGGGCAAAGCTCATCAGCCCGTCCCGGAGTTGAGGGATGGGAAGGATACGAGCCGTAACTCGGTCCTTAACCCACCCGAAGTCTATCGGGGGGCAAAGCTCGTAAGCTTTGCCCCAGAGTTGAGGGAGGGAAGGGTGCATGCCGTCACCCGTTCCTTGTCCCACCCGACAACTCTATCGAGGGAGAAGCAGTCAAGCTTGCCCTGGAGTTGATGGAGGGGAGGCTGTAAGCCGTAGCTCGTTCATTAACCCCTTGGGCGATCCTATCGAGGGCGAAGCTCGTCAGCCTACCCAGGAGTTGAGGGATGGGTGATCAGTCTATATTTTACACCTTTTTGTAATGCCCTACAAGCTACTGCACAAGTACTAGAGGGGGGGTGAATAGTACTTTAAAAATAACAAGGAGTATAATTCCTAATTATCGTGCAAACAACTACCAAATCAATTTGAGGAAGCTTAAATTGAAGACAACAACAAAATTAACAATGCTAACAATAGATATTACTGGGTTCGGATCCACCCAAGTCTCCCCGACTTGTTCCCGGTGATCCTACGTCCCAACCACCCGGATCCCCTCCGGATACTTAGGTTAGAAACCCTAACCCAAGATTTCCACTATGATATCTTGTGAAAAACCTTCACAAGATCAAATCATACATGCAATGGCAATAGTGAATCCCACAACCCGGGATCACAACCTTCTCTCACAACCGAGAGAATCAATAAGCAATATAAATGAGTTTATAATGAAATAAACAATCTTACCACAAAATCCTATACCTTGAGTATTCTTACCAAATAGGTGCAAGGAGGGATTTGAGGAAGAGAAAGTCACCAAGACCTAGCACCACTGAAATGAGCAGCAATGGGTGCCTAGGAGTGATTTGGAGACTTGAATCAAGCTAGAGCTTGAATGGCTCACCAAGAACAAACTTCTCTCAAGATGGATTCTAGATCTAGAATATGAGAGAATGGATTTCTTGTGAGGAAGAGAGCTTTGGAAATGAGTGAGAATCTCTAACTCTTTCAATCTCAATGAATCTCTTAATAGCAGCTCTAACCTAGAAAGAAATGACCAAGCTTCGTATTTATAGGGTCCCATAAAAAACGAGTTAGGTCAAATCCCAACGGATAGAAATCTGAAGCAGTTAGTCGGTCAAAGAACAACCACTGACCGACTAGTTCATCAACTAGTCGGTCGGTCAAACAACATAGACCGACTAAGTGAAGAACAGTGAAGAGATTGAATTTCAGACCTAGAAATCTAGTCGGTCCAAGAAGACTGTCTGACCGACTAGTTTCACAACTAGTCGGTCGGTCAGTGAACTTAGACCGACTAAGAGTCAAAAACAATTAGTCTGAATACAAATTGATTTAGTCGGTCCAAGAACAAATGTTGACCGACTAGATCATCAACTAGTCGGTCTCCAAACGTTCTTAGACCGACTAACGATAAACAGTAGCTTAGGAGAAAAATTGGCATGTACAGTAAAGCTCAACTAGTCGGTCAAAGAAGCTTCACTGACCGACTAGTTCACAAACTAGTCGGTCGGTGAGTCAACGTAGACCGACTAACTGTAAACAGTACTGAGCAAGAAAATACAAACTAAAACTAGTCGGTCCAAGAAGCTTTGCCGACCGACTAGATTCACATCTAGTCGGTCAGTTCTTCTTCTTCAACCAACTAACATGCACAATAAAGTCCGAATCGAAGCGTGATGCTTCGAGAAAGTTAGAATGGACTTCTACTAAGATCCTAGAGCTAAGATATGAGGGTTATGAAGATAGAAATGTAAGATATACTCAAGGCTTAACATTCTATAGATCGAAACTAAAAGACTATAAATAAAACCTTAAAGAATGGTCTTCGAGAGCTTCGATCAAATCTTCATTACTTCCAAAATGGTCCAAAAGCTTCAACGAAGCTTTAGGCATTGAATACGAGCTTTGAGAAGTCTTGAGATGTCGCTTTGAGTGTTCTCGTGAATTTGGCGACGATCTCCATAACTGCGCTCACAAATTATTAGTTCATGAATTATTTATGTTTGCTCATCATCCAAAACCAAATCCGGGGAGTCCAATACTCAACATTCTCCCCCTTTTGGTGATGACAAACTAACATAAATAATAATCAAAAATAATGATTTCAAATGTAAAATACTTACTCCTCCTGCATTGATGACACGTTAATTCCAAATTGAATATATATAAATTGCATCAATCAGACGAGTAAGATATATAATGAGAATCGAATTTTGAAATATCGGATTTGAAAATCCTTATATATATCTTAACTCCCCCTGAATCTAACATATCAAATTAGATTCTTGGAAATTGAGTTAAATTTTCATTTGCCCTAATCATTATCATTATCTCTCCCCCTTTGGCATTATCCCAAAAATGGGGGGCATACAACGACAACAAGGATAAAGAAAATCCAACGTCGGGAGTCGTAGACTATGACGATGTACCAAATTGACACCAAGGAAAATAGTCGAAAACGAATCAAAGTGTGCCGTACCAAATTGACACCAAGGAAAATAGTCGAAAACGAATCAAAGTGTGCCAAATTGTCCATTTTCATAAAACGAAAATTAAAATCATCAAAATACCAAATATAAATTCACTTATTGAATAAAGAAATGTACTCTTCAATACTCAATATTCTTGGTTAAATTTGTGCATGGAAAACAATTCTATGCAATCATAGAAATATAATCTATTTAACCAAGTTTATAAGCGTCGAGCGACGAAATCACATATCATAGACATTGAATGAATATTAAATGTGCACAACGAAGTGAAAGAGAACGACGATGTATATATATAAGAATATCATGAGTACCTGCAAAAGTACATCGAATACATCAAACAAAGTGCAACATCTATATCACCAACAAAAAGATACAACAACATCATCGAAACACCATCATCAAACATCCAACAAATTGAAAGTACAACCAGTACACCGACATCCAAAATACAAAATACATCAAAACACCGCCAAAACTCCATCCTAAACCAAAACACTCTCAAAAAGATGTATCATCCAATGATCATAGGAGAGGCCTCCAAACTGACGCTCAGGAGGAAGTGGCAGGATCAGCAGTCTCTGTGGGTCCAGTCGAGGGAGTGGACTCAGGCTCTGCTGCAAGGAGTGGTGTGTGAACTGAAGGGATCGTCGGGGCAGGAGTGGAGACATCGACGACTGGCTCAACGGCAGGAGTATCAGCTGGAACATCAGCAGGCACGACTGGGTCAGGGATATCAGCAGGAGCAGCAGCAGCAGTAACAGGAGTCTAATCCACTGGTGCAGAAGACTCTGGAGCACCAGAAGAAGTGGTAGCACCAGCAGCAGATGTGGTAGCAGCAGCAGCAGTGGCCTCAGCGCCACGAGCTAAAGATGTGACAAGCTCATCAATCTCCTCGTCATCAATCTCCTCATCCTCAGAAATAGGAGGAGGAAGCTGAATACCCATCATACTAGCCATTCGGCACACAACCTCCTCGGTACGAGCCAAACGAGACTCGTGACGACGAAGTAAGCGAACAACATCATCTAGTGTGGTGGTAGGAGGAGGGGCTGTAGCAGCTGAAGGTGTGGCCTGGGATGCAGAAGGAGTCGACCGCTGGACGTGACGAAGTGCCGCAAGTGATTTCTTTACGGTCGTCACGTTCAGTGGAGGACCAAGGGGACGCTCATCGTCAGGAGGCAAAGGCACGCGAAAATGACGGAACACCAAAGTCAACAGACAAGGATAAGGGATATGCGCCGATTTACTAGACTTGCGAACACACTCGAAAGAATCCATCTTGTCGAGTATGATGCGAGCCCAGTTAATCGAGCTACCCATAAAAAGAGCGTAAATCAATTTTAGGAACGGCTGGGAAGGCAGAGAAGATGAGCCGTACTTGGGAAGCAAGCACGACTTCAGAATGAGATTGAGGACCCATGCATTTGGCTTAAATGATTTAAATGGAACACCAATGAAAGCTGGAGGGATCACATGGTAGATATCAGCTAGAACAGACTGATCCAAAGAGGAGATATCATCACCAGAGATGTCTGACAGAAGGAGACCAGACGACTAACAACCAAGTAACTCCCCCAAGATTTCTGCCGTGAGGACTATAGGAGTCCCCAAGACAGTAGTCTCGATGGAGTGGCTCTCATCGTAGTGGCCTCGGACACGATTTGCATAGAATAGTTTGACCAGGCGAGGATATGGTCGAGGGTTCACCTTTGGGTCATATCTAAGATAGTCCAAAACACCGATGTAGGATAAAAGATCCGAAAGGCCAAGAAAGTCAGAGAACTGAACGTAATGCTCCAATATCAGTGGGCAGTGCTCTATACGGTTGTAAGCCGCTAGACACAGAGGGTCGTCACGACACAACGATATATCCACACCGCCTACTGGCATTTGGGCTTTACCCTTAGCCTTACGGGTCTTAGGAGGAGGTGGAGGAGGTGGTTCCTGATGGGTAGGCTGCTTCTCAGGACGAAAATCAGTGTCAGAATCAGAGGTGGTGTCCTGAAAAGAGGAAGGGGAAGCGACAATCTTTCTAGGTTTAGGTTTCGGTTGGGCTGAAGAAGCTTGGGCTTGGGAAGCTTGGGTTTTGGCTTTGGGCTTGGAAGTCCTCTTCCTCTTCAACGGTGGTGAAGACGAAGAGGGGGCACGAGTGGTCTTGGCCCTACGCTTAGGTGGGGTCGATGCGGTCGCGGGCTCTACGTTTATGGGGGATGGCCCAGAGGAAGTGATAGGGATCCTCGTTCTTGCCATGATCGCGGCACAATGAGATCAATCAATCGATACAACCCTAAGCAACAACCCCTAACAGCTGAAAGAATTTTAGAAATTAACAAACCCTAGATGCGAAATCAACAAGCCCTAGGAGATGAAATCGACCTAGATCAAACCCTAGAATAGGAATCGAGACCTAGGAGGAGGAGATATACCTAGGAGGAGTGATCGACGGCGACGGATGATCGGAAGTTGGCTGGAGTTGATCGGAAGATGAAGAGACTCGAGCGGGGGTTTGGGGGTTTTCGAGCTGGAGGGAAGAAGAGACCGACTAAAATAAGAAAGAATCGATTAGATTGAATTTAAGTCGGTCGAAATCGCGAAATGACGTGACTGCCCCTGAGCACTTAGTCGGTCTAAGTTCAAACGTTGACTGACTAGATGACGATCTAGTCAGTCGGTTAACGAGCTTGAACCGACTAAGTGGAAACAGAGACCAGTCGAAGATTTCCTGAACGAGAATTAGTCGGTCTATGCTCAAATACTGACCGACTAGATCTAATCTAGTCGGTCGGTAAGTAAACTAGAACCGACTAAAGGAGTTAAGCTGGAGAGGAAATCCTAATAGCTTGAATTAGTCGGTCTAAGTTCTTTTACTAACCGACTAGATACGAATCTAGTCGGTTGGTGATTGAACTGATACCGACTAAAAGAGTCCAAAAGTTTAGAGGTAGAGCTAGTCGGTCTAAGTTCATTAGATGACCGACTAGATGTGAATCTAGTCGGTTGGTTGATGAACTGAGACCGACTAGATGAGTCCAAAAATTGATAATTAAGTTCTCTCCTGAATACACTTGGACGATACATCGTAATCCTCTCAAAAATCATCTAAACTACCCCATTAAACATCGAAATCTCAAATACGACATTCAAACATGAATTCGAGCAAAAATTCAAAATATCACATAAAATCCCGAAAAATCCATTAAGTATAGCATGAACGAAATATTGCGAAATATAATAGCATGCAAGATTATTGAATGAAACATGAATCCTATATCTCGGATTCACCCATAATCCCCAATTCTCGACGCAACCGCACAAAGGAGTCCTCATTTAGGGGTTTCGTGAAAATATCGGCGATTTGCTTTTGGGTTTCAACGTACACTAAAATGATGTCCTTTTTAGCAACATGATCATCTAAAAAGTGGTGTCAGACATCTATGTGTTTAGATCGGGAATGGTGCACCAGATTCTTTGAAAGACAAATAGCACTTTGGTTATCCACCATGATAGGGCTAGTATCACAGTGAATGCCAAAATCCTTTAGTGTGTGTCTCATCCAAAGAACCTGGGCACATGCAGCACCGGCGGCAATGTATTCCGCCTCGGTGGTTGAAAGTGATACCGAATTTTGCTTCTTGGAAAACCAAGAGACAAGGGAATTTCCTATAAAATGGCAAGTGCCACTAGTACTCTTCCTGTCGGATTTGCATCCCGCATAATCAGCGTCACTATATGAGACTAACTCATATGTGCTAGATTTCGGATAAAGTAATCCAAAATCTAAAGTGTAACTTAGATAGCGAAAAATACGTTTTACCGCTACTAAGTGAGAATCCTTAGGTTGAGACTGATAACGAGCACAAATACACACGGCAAACATGATATCGGGCCTACTAGCGGTAAGATAAAGTAAACTACCTATCATACCTCGATATAGACGAATGTCTACATCTTTTCCGCTCGTATCTTTATCAAGATGCGTTGTAGTGCTCATATGAGTCTTTTTCCCGGAGGCACTCTCCATTCCAAATCGCTTTAGCAACTCCACCGTATACTTCGTTTGGTGGATGAAGATTGCATCGTCCATTTGGCGAATTTGGAGACCTAAGAAATACTTGAGCTCACCCATGTGGCTCATCTCAAATTGTTCCTTCATAACATTAGAAAACTCTTCGCAAAGAGCAAAGTTAGTAGCACCGAAAATGATATCATCAACATATATTTGAACTAAAATTATATCATTATTCGAATGCTTAACAAAAAGTGTAAAATCGGCTTCTCCCATTTTAAAATTCAAATCCAAAAGAAAATTCTTTAGGCGATCATACCAAGCTCGAGGAGTTTGTCTCAAACCGTAAAGTGCTTTCTTAAGTTTAAAAACATGATTTGGAAATTTTTCATTTATGAAGCCCGGAGGTTGAGAAACGTAAAATTCCTCAACAACATCTCCGTTTAAAAATGCACTTTTAACATCCATTTGAAATAATTTGAAATTTTTATGGCATGCAAAATACAATAACAATCTAATTGATTCTAATCTAGCTACCGGAGCGAAGGATTCTTCGAAATCAATACCTTCCTCTTGTCGATAGCCTTGAGCTACTAACCGAGCTTTGTTCCGGACGACGACTTGGTTTTCATCGGTTTTGTTCTTGAAGATCCACTTTGTCCCTATTACGGTGTGGTTCTTCGATGGCAATGGAACAAGCTCCCAAACTTCATTCCTCTCGAATTGAATGAGTTCCTCCTCCATGGCTAAGATCCAAGCGCTATCTTCGCATGCTTCATTAACATTCTTTGGCTCTATCGAGGAGACAAAGGCACAATGAGCAAAGTAGTTCACTTGCGATCTCGTCTTGACACTATCATGGATATTGCCAATGATTTGCTCATGAGGATGGTCACGAACGGTATGAAGCCGTTTGGGAATACCTTGGTCACTAGGAACATTCTCAACAACTTCATTAGACGGGTTAGTCTCAATAGAATCAATAGAATCATTAGAGTTAGAATTACCAATTGAATCACATAAGACATCCATAGAGTCATCATCATTAGTAATTCTAGTTGGAACAAATCCTTCATTAAATGACACATGAAGCGACTCCTCGATCGTTGAGGTTCGTTTGTTGAATATCCGGTAGGCTTTGCTACGCGAAGAATATCCAACAAAAATCCCCTCATCGGATCTTGGATCGAATTTGTCCAAACTACCATACGTGTTCTTAATAAAACATTTCGAACCAAAAACACGAAAATGTTTAACTTGAGGCAACCTACCAAACAACAATTCATAACAAGTTTGTTTAGTGCCGGGCCTCAAAAGTATTCTATTAAACACATAGCAAGCAGTATGTACCGCTTCCGCCCAAAATTGATGGCCAAGTTGGCTATCATCAAGCATCGTGCGAGCACACTCCACTAGCGTCCTATTCTTTCTCTCAACAACACCATTTTTAGGAGGTGCACGAGGGAAAGAGAAGGTGTGTGTAATACCAACTTCATCACAAAATGTCTCAAAAGACTCATTCTCAAATTCCCCTCCATGATCACTACGAATAGTGACAATGGTGGTTCCAATGAGATTTTGTACTTTCTTAACAAAAATTGTGATGTTTTCAAAAGCTTCATTTTTATTACACAATGAAAATACCCAAGTAAACCTAGAAAAGTCATCAACGATGACAAGTCCATATCTAGCATTACCTAATGAAGCAACTCTAGTTGGCCCAAATAAATCTAGATGTAATAGCTCTAGAGGCCGCTTAGAAGAAATGCTTTTCTTATGTTTAAATGAATATTTTGGAAGCTTGCCTCGTTGACACGAGTCACAAAAGCTTTTCTTTTGAAAGACAAGCTTAGGGAAGCCTCTAATAGAATTTAACTTGGAAAGCTTGAAAAGTGTTCCAAAGTTCACATGACCAAAACGTCGATGCCATAAGTGTTGTTCACTTGTGTTGGCAATAAGACATTGTTCATGTGATCTTGGAAGATCTAGGATATATATATCCTTATGACGTGTGTCGGAAAACAATAATTCATTATTATCTTTTCTTAAAATATGGCACATTCCTTTCACAAAGTTAACTTTGTAACCTTTGTCACAAAGTTGACTTATTGACATAAGATTGTGGTTTAATCCTTTAACAAGGTAAACATCACATATAATGGGTTTAGAAGGATTACCCACTTTACCAACACCTATGATGGTTCCGCTCTCGTTGCCTCCAAATACGACGCGGTTTCCATTTGCAATGGGAACCACTCCGGAGAGCAATTGAGCGTCACCCGTCATGTGTTTTGAACACCCGCTATCGAGTATCCAATTTCTCTTGGAGCTAAATTTAAATTTGTTGCTCCGTTCCTTTTTCTTGAGTACCTATAGATATGGAATGTCGTATCATGGTACCCAAGGTCATTGGGTCCAAAAGATTAGACCTTTGGAAGACAAGTCCAATTGGACTTAGACTTCCCCACATAATCACTACTATGCACAACATTCGAAAAATAAGCATTCATATAAACTTGTTTTTCATCCATGCTTGTGTCCTTTGGGCTCCAAATAGTGAAAATCTTGGGAGCCCTCATCCTATTGGGTGCATGCATGCGTTGTTGGTTTCTACGTGATGCATGTCGTGGATAGGCATAAGGAATATGATGGAATGGTGCATGCGGATAATTATTCATATGATGTTGTGGGTGAACATATGCATGTGAGGGAACACGTGTGTGAGGGTGTCTCACATGGTGTGCACGTGCCCGTGAATGTGTTGCATAAAAATCATCATATGTGTGAGCCGGTGGAGTAAGACGTGTGTTCCTACGTGGCATGGTATTTGTGTACATGTAGGCATGACCCTTCTTTGGAGGTCCACCCAAAGTGGGTTTCTTTCCGAAAGAGGGTGTGTGCGAAGTGGAAGCACCATTGGTAGATGAACTACCAATAGAGTGTTTGCTCCCACTCGGTGAGGCATCGGAAGTAGGCCTAACAAAAGTAGTGGCCGATTTGGATGAACTCCCTATCTTATACCCCAAGCCAATGTGGTGATTGCCCAGAAGTAAATCATTTAGGATGTTATCCAAATGGTCTTTACCCTTATTGAATTTATTAATTCGGCCTATCGTGCACTCATATTTCTCGGTGAGAGAATGCATCGAAGCACCCAAAGTGGATATTTACGATGTGAGCACATAAACACGAGACTTGAGATTTTCATTCTCTATACTCAAAGTTGAGTTTTGAGAAGTCAAATCCGCTATCCTATGTTCTTCCGAATCCTCAACACTAACATGTTCAAGTTTAGATTTGAGATTAACAATCTCATTTCTTAACTCTTCAACAACGGTGTCGTTGTTGGTGATGATAGTCTTAGGCGAGGTTTGAATGCTAGCTAGGTCATCTTTTACCTTAGTATATCTATTTACTAATTTAGTGTATTTATACCATAATTGAGAATTAGCATTCTTAAGGTCATCCATAGTTACCTCATCACCTTCGTCGTCACTATCATCGGAAGAGGAGGATCCTTGATCATGCTCCTCTCTTGCCATGAAGCACATGTGCGCTTGCTCCACTTTCTCATCATCCGACTCTCCGCTTGAGGAATCCTCGGAGTCGGTGAATGTTGCTCCGACAAGTCCCTTTTTGTACCCCTTTTTGTACTTCTTGGACTTATCGAATTTCGGCGCCTTCCACTTCTCCTTTTGCTTATTTAGAGGACACTCCGCTTTCATGTGTCCTGGCTTATTGCACTTGAAACACAAAGGAGAGGAGGAGGCGTTAGAAGAACCAAATTTAGCTTTGTTCTTATAGTTACCTTTTCGGAAGAAACGGTTGAACTTCTTGGCCATGAGTGCCATGGACTCCAAGTCCAACTCGTTTTCCGAGTCTTCATCATTGGTTGATGTGGATGTGGATGTGGATGGAGCGGCCTTGAAAGCAATAGCCTTCTTCTTTGGCTCGTCTTGCTTTAGGTAGGACTTCATCTTTTCCTGCAATTTTAACTTGCTATCCTTGCGTACCTCGTATGACATTAAAGTATCCATTAGTTGAACTACGGTGTACTTATTCATATCATTACCTTCCTCGATGGCGAAGGTACGCTTTTCCCAAGAAGAAGGAAGTCCTTCAATAAGCTTCGAACACTTCTCCTTTTGGGTGTAGGTTTTGCCAAGAGCCTCCAACTCGTTTATGATGTCGACGAAGCGAGCATAATACTCATTCATCTTCTCACCCTGTTGCATATGAAACATTTCGTAATCTTTGTTAACAACTACGAGTTTAGAGTCTCTTACCCTACTCGTCCCTTCATGTAGTATGAGGAGGGAGTTCCAAATTTGATATGCACTCTTACATGTGCATATCTTATTGAAGTCCTCGGGCTCCAATGCGCATTGCAAGGCGTTCATTGCCTTGGCATTGCTTACCTCCGCGACGACCTCCGCGGTTGTCCATTTCTCAAAGTCTTCTTCGGCGGGCTCGACGTATTCCTTCATCGTGGTCCTCCATAGAGATGCACTCCGGAGGAAAGTTTCCATCCGGCATTTCCAGTACCCGTAGTTGGTATCGTTGAAGAATGGAGGCCTCGTTGAGGAATGTCCTTCCATCACCGAAGATGCTCCTTCACGGTTCCTGAAGGTGCCATAGTCGGAAGGTGGACGCGCGGTCTTGTTGTCGTTGGTAGACATAGCTAAGTATCTGGCTCTGATACCAAATGTAATGCCCTACAAGCTACTGCACAAGTACTAGAGGGTGGGGGGTGAATAGTACTTTAAAAATAACAAGGAGTATAATTCCTAATTATCGTGCAAACAACTACCAAATCAATTTGCGGAAGCTTAAATTGATGACAAAAACAAAATTAACAATGCTAACAATAGATATTACTGGGTTCGGATCCACCCAAGTCTCCCCGACTTGTTCCCGGTGATCCTACGTCCCAACCACCCGGATCCCCTCCGGATACTTAGGTTAGAAACCCTAACCCAAGATTTCCACTCTGATATCTTGTGAAAAACCTTCACAAGATCAAATCATACATGCAATGGCAATAGTGAATCCCACAACCCGGGATCACAACCTTCTCTCACAACCGAGAGAATCAATAAGCAATATAAATGAGTTTATAATGAAATAAACAATCTTACCACAAAATCCTATACCTTGAGTATTCTTACCAAATAGGTGCAAGGAGGGATTTGAGGAAGAGAAAGTCACCAAGACCTAGCACCACTGAAATGAGCAACAATGGGTGCCTAGGAGTGATTTGGAGACTTGAATCAAGCTAGAGCTTGAATGGCTCACCAAAAACAAACTTCTCTCAAGATGGATTCTAGATCTAGAATGTGAGAGAATGGATTTCTTGTGAGGAAGAGAGCTTTGGAAATGAGTGAGAATCTCTAACTCTTTCAATCTCAATGAATCTCTTAATAGCAGCTCTAACCTAGAAAGAAATGACCAAGCTTCGTATTTATAGGGTCCCATAAAAAAACGAGTTAGGTCAAATCCCAACGGATAGAAATCTGAAGCAGTTAGTCGGTCAAAGAACAACCACTGACCGACTAGTTCATCAACTAGTCGGTCGGTCAAACAACATGGACTGACTAAGTGAAGAACAGTGAAGAGATTGAATTTCAAACCTAGAAATCTAGTCGGTCCAAGAAGACTGTCTGACCGACTAGTTTCACAACTAGTCGGTCGGTCAGTGAACTTAGACCGACTAAGAGTCAAAAACAATTAGTCTGAATACAAATTGATTTAGTCGGTCCAAGAACAAATGTTGACCGACTAGATCATCAACTAGTCGGTCTCCAAACATTCTTAGACCGACTAACGATAAACAGTAGCTTAGGAGAAAAATTGGCATGTACAGTAAAGCTCAACTAGTCGGTCAAAGAAGCTTCACTGACCGACTAGTTCACAAACTAGTCGGTCGATGAGTCAAGTAGACCGACTAACTGTAAACAGTACTGAGCAAGAAAATACAAACTGAAACTAGTCGGTCCAAGAAGCTTTGCCGACCGACTAGATTCACATCTAGTCGGTCAGTTCTTCTTCTTCAACCAACTAACATGCACAATAAAGTCCGAATCGAAGCGCGATGCTTCGAGGAAGTTAGAATGGACTTCTACTAAGATCCTAGAGCTAAGATATGAGCGTTATGAAGATAGAAATGTAAGATATACTCACGGCTTAACATTCTATAGATCGAACCTAAAAGACTATAAATAAAACCTTAAAGAATGGTCTTCGAGAGCTTCGATCAAATCTTCATGACTTCCAAAATGGTCCAAAAGCTTCAACGAAGCTTTAGGCATTGAATACGAGCTTTGAGAAGTCTTGAGATGTCGCTTTGAGTGTTCTCGTGAATTTGGCGACGATCTCCATAACTGCGCTCACAAATTATTAGTTCATGAATTATTTATGTTTGCTCATCATCCAAAACCAAATCCGGGGAGTCCAATACTCAACACTTTTTTCTGCATATTTGCATGCCATTTCGGTTGCTCATATTATGATTTTCATGATTATTCGATTATATTGTGTTACTTTTCACTATTTCTTGTTTTTTGTCGGATTTCAGGAAATATATGCAATTGGGAGCAAAAATGAGCTTAAAGGACTTGCACGCGTAATGGAGCATCGCTCATGGACTTATTGAGGACCTATCAGCGATAGAAGACGAGTGGAAGAAGAAAGAACGTCGTAGGAGCGACGAGGAAGCGAAATGATGAAGATGGGCATTTTCAGCATGCCACTCGGCCGAGTGAAGGAGTCACTCGGCCGAGCAAAGAAGCCCGCTCGGCCGGCCAGATCGAACATGCAATTACTTGAAGATTAGCGTGCACTCGGCCGAGTTACGACATCCCACTCGTCCGAGTATGGAGACACCACTCGCCCGAGTGGCACACGAACGACGACATCCAAAAGACCAGACTTACTGTAATCCGTCAGTCGACTACGAGCTCCGACTCGGCCGAGTACCAAAAGCCCCTCGGTCGATTGACATTTTCCGCTCGGCCGAGTGATGCCAAGGACACGCAGCGCCCAGATTTTCAGACAGCCTCCCACTCTTTTGAAATCTGCTATCATTTCAGCAATCAAAGTATTTTTCTCACATTTTTATGGATAGTAGACTTCATGAAGATTCCAAATCCACCAAGAACGCGCAAATCGGAGGTCAGATGAAATCTGGGGAATTTATGCAAGTTGATCCTACAGTGATGGAATTTCCACTCGGCCGGGTCACATGTTCCACTCGGCCGAGTGCGGCCTGGGCCCAGATTTTAAGTTGCGGTTTGGGCTGTTTTAGGGCACGAATTTGAGGGGTTTTCTAGGGTTATTTGCTAGGGGTTTGGGAGACTATATAAGGGTTTTGTAGCCACCATTAAAGGGGGTTCCCATGATGTTTTCTTAGTGATTATTTTAGAGGTTAGGCCATGCCCTAGGCCCCCTCTTGGATCTAAAAGCTTGTATTTGGATTGAAGATCTTCATCAAAGCTAAGTATTTTGTTCTTGTTATTTTAATCTTTATTTTTCTATCTTTTTGTATGCAAGCAATGATTTTTATTGATTCTCATATCATTATTGCTATGCTTGAGTAGATTTGTTGTTCTAGGGCATGGGGATGAACCCTATGGATCTAATTTCAGATTTGTGATGAATGGATTTCTAAATTGCTAGAATTGCTTGAAGGTTAGGTTGTGATCGATTTATTACGGATATCTCGGGATTTCCATCGATTGGGGTTTGCAAGAGATTGGATTCTAATCGATGGAAAGGCCTAGATATTCGATTTAGGTTTATAATCGAGATTCTCTAGACTTGGTTTGCAAGAGATTGGACCAAAGCTAGGATTTTTATTATAAATCTATACCCATATTCGTTTGCAAGAGATTGGACGAATACGAACTATCGCGACCTAGATCGTAACTCGAGTTTGCACGAGAGTGGGCTCGAGGGGCGATTGAACGATGATGTCGATCCTAATGCTAGTGGCTTAGGCTAGGGTTTGCAAGAGATTGGGCCCTATCCTAGGTTGCTATAGACCGGCAATAGCACGAGAGCGTGAGCTTGGTTCTCTATTCAGTTACGACTAGTTCACCTCAACACAAGTTTAGTAATATTGAGATTCACTATTTACAATGATGTATGACGATCCGTAGTGGGAATTCCCTAGCCCTAGACACTTCTATTATATTATATTTGAATCGATATTTTACCCAACATCTTTATCACCGACACCGACATCCATCACCATTGTCATTACATCATACCATAACCATCTCCACCAATAAAAACATTCGTAGTCAAACCAACCTAGGATAGATTGGAGCCAACACCACCTCCTCGTGTTCGATACCCGCTCGCCACTTGACCGTGCGCACTTGCGGTAAAACTACAATCGTTCTCCGGGTGTATATCCAGGGCCAATCAAGTTTTTGGCGCCGTTGCCGGGGATTTATCTCCGTGTATTTGCGCCATACTAGGTTGTACTCTAGGGTTACATTTTGGCCGATCAAGTTTTTGGTGCCGTTGCCGGGGAGGTGTTTCCCGTTGGGTGCCAATTTGTCACAATTAGGTTGATTAGATTACATTAAAAAAACAAAAACAAATCAAAAAAACATTGAGAGAGATTTTTTTTCCCACCACCTGCTATTATTATCTTTATCTCTCTTTGTACCACTAACGTCTTTTCCAGGTTGTTTACTTTGATTGATCAGGTACATTTGTTGCAGCGATGGTGCTTCCAAAGAAAATGCGAGCGGGCTCTATACAATCCTACATATATCTCGCTGCATTCTATCAGGCTGATGGAGAATCCTTCGGGGAAGCCTTGTCTAGGTTTGAAGGAATGTTAGAAATGTTCCAGACGGAGTCAGACCATGAGTGGAATGACTCCATGCTATTTGATATCTTCACTAGAAGGCTAAAGGGACCCTCACGTGAGTTTTTGAAGAGGATGCAAGTGGGGAAGTTCAGTGATCTACAGTTGGCAACAGCCTTGGAGCAAATGATAGATGATGCTCGATCTACCGGTTCACTAACCGTTACGGTAAGTAAACCATACGACCAAGTATTCATCGATTTTTTTATGGCTAATGTCTCTAGCGCAGGTACTATCATAGAGGGAGTGTATGCTTCACTTGAAGGTGATCATATCCACCTTTACACCATCAACACTCCACAAATAGAGACATCTGAACTGTCAAAGGAGGACACATATATGGACCTATTGAGAAACATTGTTGACGTAGTTCGAGATTCCGGTCCATTGACAATAACGGCAGGTGATCCTTTTGAGCTTGAATTTCAAAACTTTATTACTCATTGTATCTCTTCCACAGGCACAATTGATGATGGAGTCTATGCTCTAGTTGAGGGGCACAAGACCCATTTTTACACCACGGTCGAGATACATGAGCCTATAGAACCACCTTGTGCCGCCTTCGCCTCCCCCTGTCACCCATCTGAGTCAGAGCAGCCTATACCATCAGAGTATATTATTGAGGAGGTCATGCCTATAGTAGCAAAGCAGACCATCGAGGAGGACGTGACTTTGGACGATGACATCTGCACACAGATGAAGCCCGAATTGTGCCCCCCTCCTTTCGAGCTACCGCAGCCATCCCCACCTTCTATAGAGGCTGAGCATCCATCAGAGGACTACCCTTCCACTGACACAGAGGACGATCCCATAGAGCTTATGGCCCCCATTCAGGGAGATCTCTTTACTCCCTTGCCCTTTATATTTGATCCACCTCCCGTGTATGATGTTTACTACGATTCAGATTTTGACGACTCATTGCACCTTTTGCTGGATACACATACATATGATCAAGAGGTACGATGGGACGTATACGAGGAGGAGAGCGAGGAGTTAGCACCCATGGATGCTATTGACTATGATCAGGATGTGCGATGTGATAAGTTTGATGATGAGGAGGAGTTGCCTGATGAGACCCACGCATATATGCCAAAGCTACCTGAACAACATGAGGCGAACAACAAAGAGTTGATCGACGTGGTATACGAGAGTGGAGATTTATTTCCAGGGAAGTGTTGTCACCCGTCTTTAATTTTAAATACTTATGTTGATGACCCTCTTTGGAATACATTTATTTTGGGGAAGAATTATCCACATCAGATTGATGCGGCTTATCTCTTGCAGGGTACAGGTGGAGTCCTTGGAGAGGTGCTGGGAGCCGCATTGCTGGAGTCTGATGGAGTCCGTGGATACACGCATCTGGCAGAGCCATGGAAAGAGCAGTTGGAGTAGTTTGCTGCACCGGCAAAGATACTGGATCCGCCTTTTGCTATAGGTGATATCAATCCAGTAGTGTAGAAATTTTATGCTTTCAATAAACATGAATCCTCTCGACAGCGAGAGGACCGTATAGATTTGCTTGAATAAATATCACCACATATGACGGCCACAAAAATCTTTTACACTACAAACCCATTATATATATTAATTGCCCTCTCCATATTTTGATGTGTCACTTCCTTTTGCTCACCACATTCGAGCATTTCTTTCAAGTAAAACCTTACTTTCTTATTCGTTTGACTTGATCACGCTTTGCCCATGACATTTTTGGTCAAGTCATTTGAATAGGATTGTTTGGTATAAGCTTGCGGGAAGGCATTCTCATGCATCATTGTATGTGAATGTAGTTGCATTAGGATTTCATGACATTCATTTCATCATTTTTCGTTCACCTCCCTCATATTTATCGTTGTTCCTCATATTTTTCCTTTTATGATCACATTGAGGACAATGTGAAGTTTAAGCTTGGGGGAGTGCATTTCCATGCCATTTAGATGCATTAGTTGCATTTTTACTTTATGTTTTTTAAACTTTTCAAAAAATTTGCATCATCTTTTTGATTTTTCCATCTTATTTTCCTTTTATGTGTGTTCATGCATCATATTGTGTGCCTATTTTTTCTTTTCTTTCCTCTCTTTTGTTTTATATCTTTATTTTCTTTTCCTCCTTTTGCTAGATTTTTTTGTATGATGATATCTCTTATTGCTTTAGCAACCATCACGATGCTTATTATTCATTGACATGCTACTTAGAGTATTCCATAGTCTTGTTATTCACATGTGCTTGCAAATCTATTTCCTTGATGACCCCTCTAAGTGATCGCATGATATTCATTGAAACTGAATGTATGGATTAGTGTTTAGTATGCTTTTGTTGGAACTGCACCAAGATTCACGCATCATTAATATATCTGAAGCATCAGTTTTATTGTCTTATTCACCTTTTGTTGCATGCCTGATATGGTTGTAAACTTTACCGCTTGACTTCACTTTTTATTTGAGATGATTGAGAATATCCATGCTTACATATTAGTTTTAGTTGAAGTATTATTTTATTGAACCGTTCGTGCACATCTTAGAGTGAACCGAGTGTTACATTATTTCCTTCTCCACAAATATCTTTTATTCTCTACATGTCACTTGAGTTCACCTCCTAAAGCTACTTATATCGCATTTATTTCCCAAAAATCCTCACAAAAGAAAAAGTTAGCTCCAAAAAGTCCAAAAAACCAAAAAGGAGCCAAAATCAAAAATACAAATCAAATTGCTCCTACAAAAATCCTAGAAGAAAAATGAGAAACAAAATGTTCAAAAAAGAAAAAGAAAGATATTTCTCTATCTCATTATTGGATCCACAAAACACTTGGGAAAACCAAGGTAAAAATCCCATTTTCCACTATCATATTCCTTTAGATGTGATGCCTCAAGCTAGGCTTGGGGGGGGTGAACTCGTTTGACCATATGAGTGAGTACGATATTTGAGTGGAGAGGTGCACGAATGGGAAAGTTTGATAATGCTGAAACTTAGCAAAATACTTTAGTTATAGAGATTTCTTATGAATCGATGTAAATATGTGAACGCCATGTGTCTTATTCCATTCTCTATTGCATGCTTGGTTTGATTCTTATATGCTTCATTTATAACTTTTGATTGAAAAGTGCATCGCCAATGATTTGTATATTAAATTCTATGAAATGCGTGATGTAGATATGAATTGATTGTATGAATTTAGAGAGAGTCCCGCTTATTGTTCTTAAAAGCTTGCAAGTACGATGTCTAAGTAAGATTTGAAATCCTTATAGCATGTGACTCGTATTTTCCAAGTTATCGTGATGTGTAGCTTATGGCTTGAGATCTGAGAGAAGAACCTAGCGACCCCTTCCACCTCGTGTTCTTTCTTTTTCATTTCATTTTCTTTATTTTCATCTCCCGAGTTCGTCTCTCTACTTATCTTTCTCGAGGACGAGTAAGAGGTAAGCTTGGGGGATTTTGATCGGTCCATATTTTATACCTTTTTTTCTGCATATTTGCATGCCATTTCGGTTGCTCATATTGCGATTTTCACGATTATTCGATGATATTGTGTTACTTTTCACTATTTCTTGTTTTTGTCGGATATCAGGAAATATGATCAATTAGGAGCAAAAATGAGCTTAAAGGACTTGCACGCGTAATGGAGCATCGCTCATGGACTTATTGAGGACCTATCAGCGATAGAAGATGAGTGGAAGAAGAAAGAACGTCGTAGGAGCGACGAGGAAGCGAAATGATGAAGATTGGGCATTTTCAGCATGCCACTCGGCCGAGTGAAGGAGTCACTCGGCCGAGCAAAGAAGCCCGCTCGGCCGGCCAGATCGGACACGCAATTACTTGAAGATTAGCGTGCACTCGGCCGAGTTACGACATCCCACTCGTCCGAGTATAGAGACACCACTCGCCCGAGTGGCACACGAACGACGACATCCAAAAGACCAGACTTACTGTAATCCGTCAGTCGACTACGAGCTCCGACTCGGCCGAGTACCAAAAGCCCCTCGGCCGAGTGACATTTGCCGCTCGGCCGAGTGATGCCGAGGACACGCAGCGCCCAGATTTTCAGACAGCCTCCCACTCTTTTGAAATTTGCTATCATTCCAGCAATCAAAGTATTTTTCTCACATTTTTTATGGATAGAAGACTTCATGAAGATTCCAACTCCGCCAAGAACGCGCAAATCGGAGGTCGGATGAAATCTGGGGAATTACTGCAAGTTGATGCTGCAGTGCTGGAATTTCCACTCGGCCGGGTCACATGTTCCACTCGGCCGAGTGCGGCCTGGGCCCAGATTTTTAGTTGCGGTTTGGGCTGTTTTTGGGCACGAATTTGAGGGGTTTTACAGGGTTATTTACTAGGGGTTTGGGAGACTATATAAGGGTTTTGTAGCCACCATTAGAGGGGGTTCCCATGATGTTTTCTTAGTGATTATTTTAGAGGTTAGGCCATGCCCTAGGCCCCCTCTTGGATCTAAAAGCTTGTATTTGGATTGAAGATCTTCATCAAAGCTAAGTATTTTGTTCTTGTTACTTGAATCTTTGTTTTTCTATCTTTTTGTATGCAAGCAATGATTTTTATTGATTCTCATATCGTTATTGCTATGCTTGAGTAGATTTGTTGTTCTAGGGCATGGGGATGAACCCTATGGATCTAATTTCAGATTTGTGATGAATGGATTTCTAAATTGCTAGAATTGCTCGAAGGTTAGGTTGTGATCGATTTATTACGGATATCTCGGGATTTCCATCGATTGGGGTTTGCAAGAGATTGGATTCTAATCGATGGGAAGGCCTAGATATTCGATTTAGGTTTATAATCGAGATTCTCTAGAATTGGTTTGCAAGAGATTGGACCAAAGCTAGGATTTTTATTATAAATCTATACCCATATTCGTTTGCAAGGGATTGGATGAATACGAACTATCGCGACCTAGATCGTAACTCGAGTTTGCACGAGAGTGGGCTCGAGGGGCGATTGAACGATGATGTCGATCCTAATGCTAGTGGCTTAGGCTAGGGTTTGCAAGAGATTGGGCCCTATCCTAGGTTGCTATAGACCGGCAATAGTGCGAGAGCGTGAGCTTGGTTCTCTATTCAGTTACGACTAGTTCACCTCAACACAAGTCTAGTAATATTTAGATTCACTATTTACAATGATGTATGACGATCCGTAGTGGGAATTCCCTAGCCCTAGACACTTCTATTATATTATATTTGAATCGATATTTTACCCAACATCTTTATCACCGACACCGACATCCATCACCATTGTCATTACATCATACCATAACCATCTCCACCAATAAAAACATTCGTAGTCAAACCAACCTAGGATAGATTGGAGCCAACACCACCTCCTCGTGTTCGATACCCGCTAGCCACTTGACCGTGCGCTTGCGGTAAAACTACAATCGTTCTCCAGGTGTATATCCAGGGCCGATCAAGTTTTTGGCGCCGTTACCGGGGATTTATCTCCGTGTATTTGCGCCATACTAGGTTGTGCTCTAGGGTTGCATTTTGGCCGATCAATGGGGAGGGTGCGAGCCGTAGTTCGGTCCTTAACCCACCCGGAGCCTATCGGGGGTGAAACTCGTAAGCTTGCCCCGGAGTTGAGGGATGGGAGGGTGCGAGCCGTCACCCGTTTCTTGTTCCACCCGGCGATCCTATCGAGGGCGAAGCCATCAAACTTACCCCGGAGTTGATAGAGGGGAGGGTACGAGCCATAGCTCGTTCCTTAACCTCCCAAGCGATCCTATCGAGGGCGAAGCTTGTTAGCCTGCACTGGAGTTGAGGGATGGGGAGGGTGCAAGCCGTTGCCTGTTCCTTATCCCACCCAGCGACCCTATCGAAGGCAAAGCCGTCAGGCTTACCCCGGAGTTGATGGAGGGAGGATGCGAGCTGCAGCAAGTTCCTTAACCCCTTGGGCGATCCTATCAAGGTCGAAGCTCGTCAGCATACCCCGGAGTTTGAGATTATTTAAGAAGAGCTGAAAATTCCAAAGGGAGACATCAATATTTGAGAATGTGCATAGAAAATGAAAGTTATATTTACAAAACTGTAGATAACATAGGAAGAAATGCTCATTGTTCCTGTGGCAGGCTAGCTTGCCGCCTCTCCTGGTTAACTGTCGGCGTCCTCCTGATGGTTGCCGAGTTCGACGAGCTGGGCTTGCTCGGGGGCCTTGTGTTTGGTGGAGCTGACGTAGCAACTCCGAGACAATCTCTGACTCCCTCAAACTCGTCCAACCCCCCGCAGAGTTTGGAACTTGAGCATCTAGTGCAGGAGTGAGGGGCGAGCTTTGATGGCAGTCATGTATGGCTGCATGATGATGCCATTGTACACCAAGGCGATATCGACGATGACGAACCACGTCATCCGAGTAACGATCCGTGGCTCCTCCCCGAATACATCGGCAGGGTGATGATGCCGGCGATGGGAGCCGAGTGGTCGGTGAAGCCGACAATCAGTCCTATACATGACCTCAGATCGGCTTGCCTCAGCCCCATCTTCCCGACCATCGACATAAAAAGAATGTCGTACTAACTCCCGGTGTCGATCAGGAGACGGATGACTATGGCCATTCCGATCTGGGCTTAGATGAAGATGGCATCATCATGTGGCAGTTCGACCCCCTCCAGGTCATCATCTGAGAATGAGATGGGGGGACGAGCTACTCTTCTCTTACTCTTCTCCTCTTCACATCTTCGCCTACGCCCGTCGTCATCACTTGCCGAGTGTACGCCTTCCTGGCTGACGATGATGCGACCCCCGAGGATGGACCATCACATATCATGTCTATATGCATGACCGTCCTAGGCTGGCGAGGGGCGTTTTGCTTGGCGTTCTGGGGCTGGTACGTCCGTTGCACTCCAGGGGCGACCTCTCCTCGCGTGCCTGTCTCCTCCACTTGACGAAGCCCTGGAGATGGCCATCCTAGATCAGCCGCTCAAAATCCCTTTTCAGGGTGTAACACTCGTCGGTATCTTGACCGTGGTCCAAGTGATACCGACAGTATTTTTGTTGATCCCTTGTAGTCAGGGTCGTCCTCCTCTCCTACGATGGGTCTCAGAGAAGTCTGGATCTCGTAGCAGCGGCCAGTGCTTTGCCCACGGGTGTGTTGAGTTGCGTGTAATGGGCCTGTTGCCGCCCTTCGGGCCTACTCACCACCGATGGGGGCTCCCTTGGTGCGAAGAACCCTCGCGATGTTCCTGGGCGGTCTAGAGGTTGGTGGCATCCCTGGTCGCGCCTCTAGTTGTCGAGCTGGTCGTGCCCTTGTGGGTGGTCATCTTGCCTCGATCGACCGTCAGGCTGCCGATCGCTGCGGAATGCCCCAGCTGGGCCGCCACCTTCTTCACTCCGAGAGCGTCCTCGCTAAGCATGAACCTCTCTGCCCGGGCGAAGATGGAGTCCAGAGCGACGGATGAATCTTGGAGAAGCGACTTAAGCAGGCTTCGATTGGTCAGCCCCTTCTTGAAGGCTGCCTTGGCGAGCCCGTCTCTTCATCCTAGAAGTGATGCAGAAACTTCCTAATCGTTTCCACGTCTTTTGGACTACCGAGAACAGATAGTCCATTGGCTTCTTCCTTCTGCATCATGCCCTGAACTGATGGAAAAACTTGTGGGATAAATTGTCGAAGAATTCGACGGAGCAGGTGGGTAGGTCGTTGTACCACTCAAGCGCTGACTCCTTCAAATTCATCTAGAAACATCGACATATGAGCAGATCATCTGCACCTTGAATCTCCATGGCCCCTCTGTACCGTTGTACATGCTCGAGGGGATCACCTATGCCATCATATAGCTCAAGCTGAGGAAGCTTGAATCTACGAGCGATCCGGGCTGCGGTCACCCGTCTGGCCTGGGGTTAGCTGGTCTGGATGGGGGGTCGCCCAGGCGATCTTCGGGGGCTGATACGGCTGCCTCCTCCATCACTGGAGTCGCTGGATGAACCACCTCTGTGCTCAACGGCGTCCCTCCTCTGCCTCGGGGGAGTTCTGCTTCGGTCATGTCCTCGTCGTCGACGGTTGTCATGCCTGGGAGGTGGGCGAGCCAACCCCATGGTGCCCCCTTCGAGGGGCGAGATATCAATCGGCGGTGGACTACGGGTGTGCCATCGATTTGGCGGTGACGCCTCTGGGACCCTCCGACTCTCCTCCCAGAGCCTCTCTGGTGCAATGATGATGAATCACAGCAGTCGACGTGCAATCTCTTCATCGACCCGTATCTGCTCAGCAGCAACCTCTGCTTTGTCAAAAAGCTGCCTTGGTTGGACAGCAACTTCTTCCTCGGGTCGCCTCTGATGGACATCATCCATCTCCGCATCGAGGAGACTTTGTTGGGCCGCTATCTCTTCATTGAGCCCCCTCTGCCGGGTGGCTGCTTCTGCTTCTATCTGAGGGTGAAGGCTGCGCTTCACATTCATGGGTGTAAGGGGAGGGTGGACGTCCCGGCCCCACCCGTGCCCCAATCATTCATCATCTTCACGAAGGCTTCAAAGCCTTGGTGAACAGCACGGGCCGAGGCGTGCATAGCCTCCACCTTCCCCTCAGAGGGAACGTTCGGCAGGGGAGCCCCTCCGAGAGGACGCGGCTCCTCCTCCATAGGCTGTTTGCCCCTATCAAGGCTGGGATTAACCTATGTGGGGTTTGACATGAGTGTGACCCTAAGTTTCCATAGACGGCACCAAATGTTGCGTGGTGAAATCCGCTACAATGAATTTATATCAAGTGGGGAACCAAGTGCACGATGGTTACAAGTTTTGGGGTGGGATGACAAGATTAACTTTGGCCTGCGGGTGATTTTAGGATGAGGTCTTGAGGTCGCCCGTTGTTTGGTGAGTGAAGCTCGATCGTTGGTGAAGAGCGATGTGGGATGCTCGTCTGGAGGGAGGAAGGCGAACTTCCTGCAAGAGTAAAAACTCGTCAGAAAGGCCAGGCCGGCACCTCAGCCGCAGCCCCTCCGATGCTTAAGTCAATAGATGACGGAAGAAAGGTTGTCAAACACGAAAGGCGATCTTAGAGGCAGATCGGCGCTTGCGTGGCAGACTAGTGTGGAGAGCACCAAAGTGAGGAGGATATTAGCAATGTTAGGAATTTGTTACCAATTTAACCAACCAACCCCTTTCTCGTTGGAGGAGAAGGGGTATTTATAGGCTGTTGGAGTCGGTTGCTTTTGCTGAGCTGGCCCGGCTGGGGTGTCGGGGATCCGACCGTTGGCGTCAGGGCCGAACATGTCAGATGTGCTTTTGCCAGGCGATCAGATCCCTAAATGTCAGGTGGTGCTTTTGTTAGGCTGTCGGGCGGCGAAACGGCTAGGCGCACTTTTGTCAGGCCGTCAGGCGGCGAAGCGGCCAGGTGCGATTTTGTCAGGCTTGTCTGTAGTGAAACTGCTAGTGGCGTGTCGTCTTCCTCCTTGGGCGAGCTCGGTAGGTGACCGGCGGTTGGGCGAGCTTCTTGCGGGCGGGCTGTCCTGCCTGCGAGCTACACCGGGGCGAGCTAATGTAGACATGTGCGATCTACTGGAGGACTCTTCTGATTCTGATGGCGAGCTTGTCGTTCCTCTTGGCGAGCTTCCTTACATCTCGGCGAGCTTCGACGATATAGGCATCGTTTCGAGATTCGGCTGGCCGTGACACGGGCCTTGAACAAATGGGCTTAGATCGTCTGGACCGATCTTGAGGTCGCAAAAGATATACTTTAGTAGGACTTGTCCGCATCAATTGGCACAGTTGTATTGACGTCTCTCTATTAGTGTGAGTGTGAGGTCGAATTAAAAAAGAGGCGGACTACCTGCACCTCAATATGAGGTGCAGGGATGGGACACAGACCTAAACGTAGAAACAAAATTCAAATTATAATCTATTTCAGTCTCTCTCTCCTCTAATTTTTTCCTATTTTTAATGGCTGTCACATCCTGCACCTCATATTTGAGGTGCAGATAGTCTAACTCTTAAAAAAAAGAACTTTAAAAGGACTTCTTATAGAAAATTATTTCCGTACTGGGGTTGGTTGATTAATCTGAATAGAGTAATTTCTAAACAAACGTTCGCGTGCGTGGAGCCTAATTTTTTTAACCCGGCGTGTTGCCGTGTTCCCACTAGTAATTGATTGAGTACGGCACCGCTGATCATCTCTATAAGAAATAGACAAGCTACAGCTGAACGAATATTCATCCCACAGACACAATGAGCCGTAAAGAAACGGGGGAAGAAATGCCATCGGATGAGGAATGCGAGGAAATCATCTCAACCTTGCCCTCGTGCAAAGGTTGGGTCGTCCCTGCGCTCAACTACCATGGCTTCTGGTACCCTCGTTACCAAATCCGGGCCGCGATCGCCTTCCGCGATCACTTCAAGCCTCGGGACACCGACGTCCTCGTGATCTCTCCCCCCAAATCCGGCACCACTTGGCTCAAGGCAGTAACCTTCGCGACTGTCCACAGGAAAGACCACGGCCCCTTTGCCCAGGACCACCCCCTCCTTCGCATGCATCCTCACGACTGCGTCCCCATGGCCGAGGAGGTCTTCGGGCAGGGCAAGGGCTCCGAGCTGGACGGCCTCCCATCACCCAGGCTCCTTGGCACCCACATGGGCTTCCCCCTCCTTCCCGAGTCTGTGATCACATCACCCTGCAAGATCGTTTACATCTGCCGGAATCCAAAGGACACGCTGGTGTCGCACTGGCACTTCTGCAAGGAGATGAGCGATGCATTGACATTCGACGAGGCGTACGCGATGTACTGCAGGGGTGTTTCGTTATATGGCCCGGTGTGGGACCATCAGTTGGGGTACTGGGGCCAGAGCCAGCGGCGGCCTGAGAAGGTCCTGTTCCTCAAGTACGAGGACATGACGGAGGAGCCGGCGGAGAATTTGCGGAGCCTGGCGGAGTTCGTCGGGCACCCGTTTTCCGAGGAGGAAGAGAGGGAGGGCGTCGTGGAGGGGATTGTGAGGTTGTGCAGTCTCGAAAAGCTGAGGAGTGTGGAGGTGAATCAGAAGGGCGACCGTGGATTGAAGGAGGTCGTGATCAAAAACTCATCCTACTTCAGGAAAGGTAAGGTTGGGGACTGGAAGAACCTTCTCACTCCTGAGATGGCTCAGAGGCTGGATGAGATCACCGACGAGAAACTACATGGATCCGGCCTCAGCTTTCGCTCTGATTAGAGGTGACGCTCAGTGCGTGTTGCCTATCTTGAATAATTGCAGTCGATGGGTTGTGCCAAGGTAATGCGTATTCTGTCTAGGAGCTTGTACCGTGTCTCTTTGATCTTGTGTCATGTCTCCTGGAATTTGTAACGTGTCTCCGGGTCTTGTGTCATGCCCCTTAGTTTCTTGTGTTAGTGTCTCTTGAGTTCTTGGGCTCATCGTGTTGCGTGTCTCGATGAATTGCGTGCTTGGATGATCGGTATGCTTTGTACTTGCGTTTGATCGTTCGCCTTTTCTTTAATCTAGTAAATTGTGGACTATGGGAGTTTGTTTGGGTTTCCTGGATTTGTTTCTGAAAATTTTCGGATAATGCCCGAAGGAGAGCACATTTTCAAAAAACATCTTGGTTGTTCCGCAAGAACCAGAAATAGTTAATTTTGAAAAATACCAGAAGTGAAATGATTGTGTTTTATTTTTAATTCAACGAAAGTATTCCTCTTAAAAAGATAAAGTGGGAAAAGAATCCCCTTATTGAATTTGCCCTTCTGATCGTTCTTCGGCTTCTGGGAAGAAACTTTGTGGGCCTCAGAGGGAGGAGCAGTGCCAGCATGACGTAAGTTATGAGTGGCAAGTAGGAGGTCTCTATTCTGCTCAGCCATAAGAAGACAAGAGAGTAAGTCAGAATACTTCGTGAACTTTCGTTCACGATATTGTTGCATGAGGATAGCCCTTCTCATGGAAGGATGTAAATGTTTTTTCCAGCATGCGTGTCTCCGTGACTTCTTCACCACACAGCTTCAGGCGTGAGGTGTCGATGTTATATAGAGATGAGTTATACTCAGCTACAGACTTGAAAGCCTAAAGTCGGAGATTCTCCTAATCATAACAGGCTCGAGGGAGGATTACATCTATTTGATGTTTGTATCTATCCTCTAGAGCAGTCCACAATTAATACGGATCTTCTACTGTTACTCGGCCTCCAGGGTCCGATCCATGTGTCGTCTGATATAGATTATTGCTTTCGTCTTATCTATATCGAAGACAATGGAAGTAGAAGTAGACGCAGCCGTAGTCGTACACTACTAAAAATTTGACTTTTGCCAGCGTTTTTATGCCGGCGTTTTTAAGAAATGTGGACAAATGTCTATTGGTGTTTCGACATTTGCCGGCATTCCTATAAACGTTGACAAATGTTGAACTTTTCCCGGCATTTATATGGACACTGGTAAATGCTGGACTTTTACCGGCGTTTTACTCAAAACGTCGGTAAACGCTGAAATTTTCTCGGCGTTTTATTCAAAACGCTTGGAAATACTGGATGTTTATCGACGCTTTACTAATACGCCGGCAAACATTGGACTTTTCTTGGTGGTTTATCCAAAACGTTGGCAAATACGATAAATTTCTAATGGCAAACTTGTTAATTAGTGGTCTATGTAATTAGTAATTATTCCTTGCCAATGAAATATTCCCTTATTTGATTTTCAGCCGCTCATCGCAATTGCCCTGCTTAAATTTTTCATTCGCCGCGCATCCCAAATTTTCAACCATTACATTCATCCCCCGCTTTCTCCTCTCCCCAATCATCCGACGAGATCGATGATATACCTAGGTTTCTGCCCGCAATATCTCCAGATTATTGCGGTGGCGAGAAGATTTTTGACGAGAAGATTTTTGCCCCCATTACGTGCAACGCGCAGAATTTGCCCTCCTCTCCCCAATCATCCGACGAGATCGATGATTTACCTAGGTTTCTGCCTGCAATCTATCCAGATTCTTGCGGTGGCGAGAAGATTTCCGACGAGAAGATTTTTGCCCCCGTCGCGTGCAACGTGCAGAATTTGCCCTCAATTTGGAGAAGATTTCTGCCCTCCTCCAGATTCCATCGCAAAAATCATTGCCGAAAGAAGATCGAAAGCTATGGTGGCCATCAAAATGACGGTAAAAGCTCGTCGGAGTCGTCGTTGTCGCTTCTCGTCTTCGCTCATGGTGTGGGGTTCAGTCATCTTCTGAGTGGATGAACATGTCTTTCATTAAATCTTTTTAAGATTTCGATATTCTTGAAATCCCATCGAAAAGTAGGAGAATAATGGAAGATTTTTGACGGAACGGGGGGATTATTGTTGTACAGATGCACATGCCCATCATTTGTGTGGCAAAATGACTGCTTGTATTAATTATCAAGTTAGAGAAGAAAAAGGGTAGCGTGTATGGACTAAGACTTTTTTAATCTTCAAATAATCACCAAGGACAAGATTTAGGGTGTAGAATTTTTTATTTGGTTTGCCAAATGTTTTTCTTGAGGGTGTAGTATCCTCATGTGTAATCCTCTTAAGTAGGTCATGGTCTCTCACTCTCTTTCACACACAAGCGCGTGCATGTGCGCGAATGGGAAAAGATCTCTTGGATACAAATAATACGTCAAACGTAAATGCATTAACCCAAGAATTTCTGTTTATGTTAGCAGCTGTATATCCCACTGAATTTATTGTTCCTTCACTTTGCAGGTAATGGGAAGTAGAACAAAGATCTTCATTGTTTTAGAGTTTATTACAGGGGGTGAACTATTTGACAAGATTGTAAGTTCTGCTTTCTACTACATTTGCAATTTGCCTCTGTGTAAGTACACTTGCAGACACCTGCTTGTTTTGGCTGATGGCCAAACATTGTTTGTTCACACTATAGTGTACTTTATTCTTATCTTGACCAAATGTTAACTATCTTTTGGTCATTAAGGTTAACAATGGCCGAATGAGTGAGGATGAAGCACATAGATATTTTCAGCAGTTAATTTATGTAGTGGATTTTTGCCATAGTAGAGGTGTATATCACCGAGACTAGAAGGTGAACTATTTGATTACAACAGGATATTTGCATATTCATACATATGATATTTGCAGAAGGCATTTCCCTCACAAGTTTACATTTTCTTAAGACATACTTGATTTTCTTCATTGAAATTTTGCAGCCTGAAAATTTACTACTTGACACATATGGCAATCTCAAAGTTTCTGATTTTGGGCTGACTCGGCTGAGTGCGCTTTCACATCAAGCCTACTATTTTTAAATGCATTGATATCTCAAGATCAGTATTTGGACATTTTGGTGGTTATTCACATTATCATTTCTTAGAAAAATACAATAAAATTTTTTTTGGTATTAAGAGCTCGGTTTCTTGGTACTAATAGACATAATAATAGGGATTTGGAGTTTGAGATTATCTTAATGGTTGTCTTCTTGGAAAACATCTGAATATAACACATGCACAAGCATGCGCCATACACACACGTGCATCCACATGCCTGCATGCCCAATACTGATTCATGAAGTATTATATTATTTTTAATTTCAGCAGTGTATTCGGCTGAGCATTTTGAAACAAGCATTGACAACCAAAATTATATGAGATGTTGCTCAGAATAGTAGACCATGGCAGTAGTAAATTATCAAGAGTTCATTTATAATTTTCAATAGAATGGTATGTCATTGCTCTGATGTATTTCTTTCCGTTTACCAATCTGCTAGATCATTCGTTGACTTGACTTTGGATTTGTAATTTCAATGGTGTTTTGGCCAGGCTGATGGATTATTTCATACAATTTGTGGTACTCCAAACTACGTCTCTCCTGAGGTACAGATGGATGCTTACAATTTAAAACTTTCAGAATACATCTTCTTTTAACTTTTTTAAAGGAATTTTGGTTATGAAAAGATACAATGAAATAATAACTTGTTTGGTTTTCTCACTAGGTTCTTAATGATAGAGGTTACGATGGGGCAACTGCGGACTTGTGGTCATGTGGAGAATCTCTTCAACCCTTGCCCTCTATCTATACAGAGGGTGACATCTTTGATTTATGACGTGTGTCGACATTGCAGGGCTGTGACGCCCTGAATTTTGTGCCCCCTCTCATGGTCAAATCCTAGGGTTTGGTATAGTGGTAGCAAAAATTGAATACACCACCTTGACTTATGTGCCCAATTAATGCGTCTCACATCATCCGACCTCGACCTCCATAGCGGTCAAACTCGGGAGACGTGGGCCATTGTTACTACATTAGGCCGGCTTATGAATGGTTAAATTATTTCTTTTAAATAGAAATCCCAAGTAAAGCCTACAATTTAGGCTTAACAGTTCAGAGGCCCACGCGAGAAACCAACCGCCTCTCCTTTTGAGGTGACAGCTCAGCTAGCCGTTAGGCTCCCCCATTCGATGCCGACCGTTATGCTCTTAAGCAGGGAATTCATTTAACGATTGGCTGTTTAGCTCACCACCATTAGCGACAGCTCAATTGACAACTTAGACCAAGTGTAATAAAATATCTTCAATGCTCGGTTGTTACCAGAGAACGGCAATTCAAGGATCATCTCCTATAAATAGTCCCTCGAACAATGATGGTCGTGATGATTCCTCTAGAATCAACAATCAGGTACTCCTACCTTTGAGATATGCTCCACACTTATATTTCCTCTATATCTCAGCGAGACAACTAGCGAACGACCTCCCAACAGGTTGGACATAGTTGCCTAGATCATCTTCAAGTCATCCACTTACTTTAGCGTCGGATAAGATTTGGTCGAACCCCAGATTCGACCCCCTAATGAGCTTTATGTGCTGCAGGAGGCCGAAGATAGCTCAGATCCAGCTCGTGTTCCACCTTAGTAGTTCGGATCCAGCCCTGTTCAGCCCAAAGATAGCTCGTCCTACATCCAGTCATCAGCCTACGTTGTTCCACGTCAGTAACTATATCCTCATCATCATCTAACTCAGTAGTGGAGAGAAAACACCATTTAAACAAAACCCCTACCCCCAAATTTGTTTATCTGATCTGAGCCTTTCATTTTGATCTTCATGTTCTAAAACTCCAAACATCCAATTTTGAGGTGAATTTAATGAGTTTTGCTTATTCATCTACTCATCGCAAGTTTAACGATTTTATCGTAATAGAACTTTTTGCAACGGTTAGATGAACGATCTAAACCCCTATGGTTTATCTCAAAATTAGTATTATGAGATTTTTGAACATGAAGAATAAACTGAATAGATCTGATCTTTGATAAATAAGAAGAGAGGTGGTTGCGTAAGCTAGTGAAGGATGAAATCTCATCCTTGGCATGTATGTTCTCTCTCTCTCTCTCTCTCTCTCTCTCTCTCTCTCTCTCTCTCTCTCTCTCTCTCTCTCTCGTGTGTGTGTAGGAATATGGAGTTAGCTAGCCAAGAATGAAATTTCTTGTGCCATAGTCACACCACAGATATGTTATTTGGTGAAGCACTAGTCATAACTTGTGCCCTGGGCACAAGACATTCAAAATATCCACACAAATTTTGTTCCTACCAAATTTCAAAGTTTTCGGCCCCTTCCCCAAGGTTTCCCCCAAAATGTAAAGGGTTTTGGTTCCCCCAAATTTCAAGGTTTTTAGTTTTCCAACCAAAACGTCCCCCAAAATGAAAGGTTTTCTTCCAAAATTTTCACACACACGTATCCTAACCAATGATTTATCAAGGTTCAATTATAGCCATCTTTCAACTAACCCTTTTGTTCTAGTCAGCAAACACATTCAAAAACTTCTCTCAATTATATAATAGATTGATGTTGATGTATCTATTATACATTTGACAGCGATTTTTGAATCCTAGGGCTGACTAGGACAAGCTGACTAGGACAAACAGGTTGATAGAAAGACGGCTCAGATTTAATCTTGGGTATTGAACGGTTTAGATGAAGTTTTTGGGATAGCTTTGCTTAATTCGTGGGTCCCACTTCTTTGTAAACATGCTCTTACACGTGAAATGCTAGCAACAGCCTGTTTTTGGGGAGATCAACAGTCTTTTTTGGGGAGATCAACAGGCATTAGGCATTTGAGCTTCCCAAGAGAGCATCTTTACCCAAGAGCTTCCCAATTTGAGCTTCCCAACAGCATGTTCCTAATTTTCCTGGCGCAATGCATTTGAGCATCTTGGCGCAAGGTGTTCTAAAAATCCCTAGCCTTGGTTCTCAATTGCAAAGGTCCCAGGTTGGATTTTTTTCGTTTCTCAATTATTCACAGTTTTTTTACAACTTCTTCTTCTTAATTTCGATTGAATCGTAATTCTCATGTGCTTTTTAAATTGGATTTGGTTCTCAATTGCAGAAGAAGAATTACAGCATCCCAACAGTTTGTAAAGGATTTACAAATTGAGAAGAAGAACGTAAAGGATTTGGTTCTCAATTGCAGCTTCCCAACAGTTCTAAATGAAAAGGTCCCAGGTTTGATTTTTTTAAATGAAAAGGAACTCACAGTTTGTTCTGAAAATCCTACGAGTTTTGTTCACAGTTTTTTTTTTGAGTTATTAATCCTTGGTTCACAATTTATTCATTTGATTTTAATTAATAGGTTTAGTTTAAAACATCTTCTTCTCAATTTTTTCGTTTGATTTTTTAATGAAAATGAGCTTCCCAACATTTTTCTTCACAGTGATTTTTAAATGAAAAGGTCCCAGGTTTGATTTTTTAATGAAAAGGAACTCACAGTTTCTTCTAAAAATCCTATAAGTTTGTTCACAGTTTTTTTGTGATTTATTAATCCTTGGTTCACAATTTATTTTAAGTTATTAATTATGGACTCACCGTTTGTTGAACTCACAGTTTGTTCACATTTGAACTCACAGTCCCATTTTATTGTGAGCAAAAGTCCCCAACTCTTTGCGTGACCTTGGAAGAGCAATAATCTTTTTGTATTGGGGGAGAGCAAGAGGCTTTTTTGAGGGAGAGCAACAGGAGTTTGGTTAGAGCTTCCCCAAAATGGTCCCTTGCTCTTCCCCAAAATATGAGGATAGCAGCAAATATTCGCAAGCGCCAAAGATTTCGCAAGCGCATCAAAGAGCTTTTTTGTGCACCGACCAGTCCATACCAACATCCTCAACAAGCTCCTTATCAAGCACTGACCAGTCCATACCAACATCCTCAACAAGCTCCAAGCCATGACTATGTGCAACCTGCTTATGGCGTGGACCATACTACAATCCGCAGTAGTCAGGCTCACATCCTCCTCCGCCATACACTGCACAGCCGCCGTATCCTCCACAAGGCAATTATTACAGGTCGGCCCCAATAGTTGTACTTTCCCAGTCTGTTTTACACGCATACAAGAGCCCGTTCAGTTACTTCATTGACAGTATATAGGGAAGTTGTGCCCTTTCACATGGTAGTAAAACATGTTTCCTGTTATTATTTGATGTAATTAGTGATTGAGGTGAGAATATTTCCATGTAAATGAATGTGTTGGCCTGGAAACAACAGTTGAAAATTTGCTCTGATGGTGAGGTGCTTGAATAATATCATGAAATTGCATCAGTGGACGACGATTTCAATTTCACAAGTAACTGTGCTTTGTATGTTGTGGTTTCGGTCATGACTCGCCTGCTTGCTTTGGTCGGGTGAAGACAATTTGGTACTATGGGCGGGTGCAGACATTGCAGCTAAGCTGTTATTTTGTCGTGTTTGTGCATTGCCCGCCAGTACTGATAATTGCATTAGTAATTATTGGCCTCTGCGATGGCTAGCTACATGATTTCACAAGGGCTTTCTGGGTCTTGCTTCTGGCCACCAAGGCACTAAGCTATTAATTATGGATACAGAAACTACAAGGGAACAAAAGAAAATTAACAGCAGAACACTGAACCATCCAGATGCATACGCCAATCGCTCACCAGATTGAACATTGATCAATACTCCTGTTGCAATAAAGCCTTGACTGATGCACATTGTAAACATTTGACTCATGTCAGGGTCGACTGCACTTTATTTGTTAGCAAACTAATATAGCTTCCTTCCAGTTTGTCCAAATCAAGCACCTAAAAATTTTAATTCTAGGAAGAATCGGATGCTAGAAACCAAGCGTATTGAAGCTTTAAACGATAGTCCATAGTCCTAACAGAGAACAACTATGGTTACATACAAGAGAATTCTGTTTTTAAATTTCTAATATACTTTCCTATCTAGCATGTACAAGATACTTACAAATACCAAAAGTCTAACAAATACCAATATGTTTCATCAAAAGGTAGGTCTTTTATGTGAATTTTATATACTAACTGTGCATGGTATTTTCATCAATTGTTAATGATAGTCATACTTTTATTTGTTGAGGTTCGAAGATTTAAAAAGTATTTTTTTGCCTGAGAGTATGATTTTATTAAAACATTAAGAGATGACTGATTTGATTCCCTGATTACGAGATGATTTTGTTTTCGATTGAATTGTAATTCTCATGTGCTTGTGGTAATGTTGTTCATTAATTTTAATCGAGCGCTCTATGCTCATGACTGTTTTTCTTAACATCTGTGGCCAAACAAATCCTTTACGTGCACTGGTGGCCGTCCATGCAATTTAGTAACCTGTTCGCTATGCTCTCTTTGACATCGACCAGGACCCATAGCCGAACCTCCTCTCAGCCGATCACACCCAGCAATTTCTGCCTACAATGGCCCATCGTAATTGAATTCCTCTATCTCTCTAATAAGCCCAGTTCGATTTGTTGAAGTAGTTTTCTGATTTGTTGAAGTAGTTTTTTTGTGCTCCTGTAGTTTCTTGCTCACGATTTCGGTGAGAGTGGGATATGAATAGAACCTTCTCAGCGTGGAGCAAATGACAGACAAGAAGTAGTAGTAGTAGTAGAGGGGAAATAACTCAAAATGTGCTTAGTTGAGGTATTGAGCCTATATTCTCCTTTTTTTAAATTCCCGTTTATTAATGATTTTTAATTTTAGATTACAAACATGCTACGGGTTGCGAGTCATGTTTCGGTTCAGACCGGGTTCCAATTTTTGAGGGAACTAAATTCCTTGGTAGAATTAAATTTTGGAGGAAATAAAATTGTTGTTCGTTTGGAATTAGGGGATCCACGATTTTGTGGGGTAAATATTTTAAATGCACCGTGCCCTTAGGGCACGGGTTATGACTAGTGTAATGTTATGGAAGTAATTGTGTTGCACTACGGTGTAACTTTCTAGACTGAATAATGTACAAATTGTTTTTAGAACGAACACAAAAACTAAGCATACTAATTTGATTCTGTAAGTGATCTATTATAATAAGGGATAAGGTTACTTTTATTAATGCAAGTAATCTTTATTGGTGGAGCAAACTTAATCTGAATAGAATATGTTGCAGGGTAGAATCCGCTACAATGAATTTATATTGAGCGGGCAACCAAATGCACGATGGTTACAAGTTTTGGGGTGCGATGACGAGGTTAACTTTGGCCTGAGGGCGATTTGAAGATGAGGTCTCGAGGTCGCCCGTTGTTTGGTGTAGGAAGCTCAATCGTTAGTGAAGGGTGATGCGGGATGCTCTTCTGAAGGGAGGAGGGCAAACTTCTTGCAAGAGGAAAAACTCGTCAGAAAGGCCGGACCGACACTCAGCCACAGCCCCTCCGATGCTTAAGTCAATAGATGACGGAAGATAGGTTGTCAGACACGAAGGGTGATCTTAGAGGCAGATCGGCGCCTGCGTGGCGGACTAGTGTAGAGAGCACGAACGTGAGGAGGATAATAGCAATGTTAGGAATTTGTTGCCAATTTAACCAACCAAACCCTTTCTCGTTGAAGGAGAAGGGGTATTTATAGGCTGATGGAGTCGGTTGCTTCTGCTGAGCTGGCAGGGCCGGGGTTGGGGATCCGACCGTTGGCGTCAGAGCCAAGCGTGTCAGACGTGCTTTTGCCAAGCAGTCAGAGTCGTAAATGTCAGGTGGTGCTTTTATCAGGCTGTCGGGCGGTGAAATGGCTAGGCGCACTTGTGTCAGGCCGTCAGGCGGTAAAGCAGCCAGGTGTGCTTTTGTCAGGCTTGTCTGTATTGAAACTGCTAGTAGCGTGTCATCTTCCTCCGTGGGCAAGCTCAGTTTATGAGCGATGTTTAGGCGAGCTTCTTGCAGGCGGGCTGTCCTAGCTGCGAGCTACACCGGGGCGAGCTAATGTAGACATGTGCGACCTGCTGGAGGACTCTCCTGATTCTGATCGCAAGCTTTTCGTTCCTCTTAGCGAGCTTCCTTGCATCTCGACAAGCTTCGGCAAGCTAGGCATCGTTTCGGAGATTCGGCAGGCCGAGACACGGGCCTTGAACAAGTGGGCTTAGATCGTCTGGGCCGATCTTGAGGTCGTAACAATTTCCCCAGTCATTCGAGTTTCGACACGGGAAGTCCGGATCAGCCTGGATGACGCCCTTCACTCCAATGGATGATCGATTTAGCATTGAATGCGAGTCGACCGCCGAATCTCAGAAAGCAGCATGACGGGTTAGTAGTCCGGGGGATATCGAGGCGCCTTTGCCACTCGGAGCTTGACACATGCCGTGCTTAGTCGGGGGGAAGTTAAGGTGATGCCTTCACCCCTGATCTCGCCACGTGGCATGTCTCCGACAGTCAAGATCGGTCGTCGCCCAGTATAAAAAACAGAGAAGGGGGAACGGTTGGAAACATTCGCATTCGATTTCGAAAGGGTTTCTCTTCTTCTTTTCTCTGCTCTCGAGAGTTCCCGTCGTCAATCATTTCTTCAATGGAGCTCCAGTGGTTTTGTTTCTAGGTAACTTCTCGATCTGTCAATGGCTTCTGGTTCTTCAGTCTCTAATCCGAGCATTGAGGGGGGTTCTGGAGAGCCTGGGAGGAGGAAACGAGGGATCAGATCGAGTTTTGGCAGAATCTGGGGGGCGGTTCTAGCGGGGGGGGCGGGGGTTAGGACTACCCCGTGTAAGACGAACATCATCGATCTCCACGGGATCCGCTCCAGCTGCATTCGACCTCCTTGCTCCATTCGCCTCCACATACCCCTTGAGAGGGTTTGCTCGCCGAGAGACAACGAAGTCAGAGTCTAATGTCCGGCCTTCAAGCTCGGCCTGCGGTTCCCGCTCAACCCCCATCTCCTCCACCTGCTCAATTTCCTCGAGCTCGCTCTCTGTCAACTGACGTCGGACTCCATCGGCTCAATGGTTGGCTTCATCACCCTCTGTGCTATCGGTGAGATAAGTCTGAGCGTCTCGCTCTTCCAGCATTATTTTAAGGTGAAGAAGGATGGTGTGTATCATTGCATCCTCGCAAGGAAGGGATGGCCTCTCATCCTTAAGGTTTCGAGCGAGGGGAGAGAATGTAGGGAGAGGTTTGTCTTCGTCTCGATGCCAGCGGACTCAGTGTTGAGGTCGAACTGAGGGACGCCGAATCCCTCAGTGACAAGAGGTACCACTGGCAGGGCAAGACCTAGAGTACTCCAGGATTTTGGAGGAGATCCCTGAAGCGAACAGGAAGTTTGCTAATCTGATCAAGGGCGACCAGTTCGCCCAAAATTTCTTGCCCGAAGGTATTGCGATCTCGGCGACCTTCTCCATATGCACTCACCATGATCTTTGTTTTCTTTGCAGGTGCGGCCATGATACTTTCACGGGAGGAGCTGATGAGGAGGGTTAGGGAGCCGGTAACCTCAGAGCCGGCGGCCAAGAAACCTCCTTCCTGGGAGAAGGGCAAAAAGGTGGCGACGAAGAACCTAGAGAGGGAGTCGGGTAGAAGAGGGGCCCCGGGGTTTTCATCAAGGGCGAGAGGGATGAGCGTGCCAAGAGGGCGAGGGAAATGCCCGCGGCAAGCGTTCCTCCACCCACTATTGGTGAAGAGGCTTCAGGCGGCCCTGTCGACCGTGGCACTGGTGAAAGAGGGATGATGCCCCGAAGCTTGATAGCTGAGGGACCCCCGGCGGGGCAGGTCGGCAGGGTTTCGATCGAGCGCTGGCCGTATGGGTCCCTTCCTTGGGAGCAGTGGAGTGTGGGCATTCGAGTTGCAAGCCCATACTCACCCGCTTTAAGGTGACAAAGGCCGAATTCCATGCCATCCAGAAGGAGGAGCTCTTCAAGGCGAGCTACCCGGTGGGCAACATGGAGTCTGTGATTAATGATGCCGGCATCACAGCTCGCCTGGCAGAGAACAGCCTGCTACCGAGGGATCAGGCGTCCCTCGCCGAAGTTGGTCCAGAGCGCCTCTGCGACACGACGATCTGGCATAGGATGCAGGTTTGCCATGCTCCCTTCTCCATGCTGTTGGTCTTCTTTATTTTTCAAGTACTTATGTTTATGTTTCTCCTGTAGGCGGTCGCGACAATGGTGTCCTTGCAGTGTCATACCACCTTGAACATGCTCAAGGTGAACCATGAGAAGAAGAAGGCCGATCTAGAGGTGGCCAATGATAAGCTGAGGGCGCTGGAGGCCCAATTTCGAGAGGTCGCTGAGAAGCTGCAGTATAGGGAGGACCAACTGGAGCAGCTCCAGGGATGGTATAAGACCCAGCGGTCGGAGACCGAGAAGTGGGAGAGGTTTCGTCGGGAGGAGGAGATTCGGAGGGTAGCCACTCTGAACGAACATTCTGCGGAGATGGAGGCCAAAGGGATGGAGATCGCCGCACTGAAGCGGGAGATAGCGGATAAAGGGAGAGAGATCATCGCGCTAAAACAGGAGGTGGCGGTACTGAGGGCGATCGATCTGGAGGTCAAGAAGGCCGGGGCCGTCTGCAAATACCAGGAGGACGAGTATCTCCCAATGATGAGGTCAATGAGGGCGAAGGTCACGGAAGAGGGGATGCAGGAGGGCATCAGGCGGATGGAAGCACGGCTAGTGAAGCTGTACCCTTCCCTGAGATAGACTTCTCCAAGCTGACAGTGGCCTCCGATGATGTGGATGAGGAAGTCGGTGCTCCGAAGAGAGGCGATGCAGCTTAATCTTAGGAGTAGTCGTGTATATAGGCCTGTTGTAGAAAGTTTTGATGTAAATGTATTAATTTTGACTTTAATGAAATATACCTTGGGCAGTTCACCTCGTTTGCCTGGCGTATTTGTGTTGATGTTCGTCGCTCTCTGCCTTAGTGTGTATGCCTCCAACCTTCTGCTTGGAAGGGGCTAAGGCCCAGGAGAAGCGGAATGTTGTGGAGTCGGCACCTATCGGGGGCAAAGCTCGTAAGTGTGCCCTGGAGTTGAGCGATGGGGAGGGTGCGAGCTGTTGCTTGTTCCTTGTCCCACCCGGTGACACTATCGAGGGAGAAGCAATCAATCTTGCCCCGGAGTTGAGGGATGGGACGGTGCGAGCCGTAGCTTAACCCACTAGTGATCCTTTCGAGGGTATGAGCCGTAGATCGGTCTTTAACCCACCCAGAGCCTATCGGGGGCGAATCTCGTAAGCTTACCCTGAAGTTGAGGGACAGGAGGGTGCGAGCCATTACCCGTTCCTTGTCCCACCCGAAGACCCTATCGAGGAAGAAGCCGTCAAGCTTGCCCCGGAGTTGATGGAGGGGAGGGTGCGAGCTGTAGCTCGTCCCTTAACCCCTCGAGCGATCCTATCGAGGGCAAAGCTCATCAGCCCGTCCCGGAGTTGAGGGATGGGAAGGATACGAGCCGTAACTCGGTCCTTAACCCACCCGGAGTCTATCGGGGGGCAAAGCTCGTAAGCTTTGCCCCAGAGTTGAGGGAGGGAAGGGTGCATGCCGTCACCCGTTCCTTGTCCCACCCGACAACTCTATCGAGGGCGAAGCAGTCAAGCTTGCCCTGGAGTTGATGGAGGGGAGGCTGTAAGCCGTAGCTCGTTCATTAACCCCCTGGGCGATCCTATCGAGGGCGAAGCTCGTCAGCCTACCCAAGAGTTGAGGGATGGGTGATCAGTCTATATTTTACACCTTTTTGTAATGCCCTACAAGCTACTGCACAAGTACTAGAGGGGGGGTGAATAGTACTTTAAAAATAACAAGGAGTATAATTCCTAATTATCGTGCAAACAACTACCAAATCAATTTGAGGAAGCTTAAATTGAAGACAACAACAAAATTAACAATGCTAACAATAGATATTACTGGGTTCGGATCCACCCAAGTCTCCCCGACTTGTTCCCGGTGATCCTACGTCCCAACCACCCGGATCCCCTCCGGATACTTAGGTTAGAAACCCTAACCCAAGATTTCCACTATGATATCTTGTGAAAAACCTTCACAAGATCAAATCATACATGCAATGGCAATAGTGAATCCCACAACCCGGGATCACAACCTTCTCTCACAACCGAGAGAATCAATAAGCAATATAAATGAGTTTATAATGAAATAAACAATCTTACCACAAAATCCTATACCTTGAGTATTCTTACCAAATAGGTGCAAGGAGGGATTTGAGGAAGAGAAAGTCACCAAGACCTAGCACCACTGAAATGAGCAGCAATGGGTGCCTAGGAGTGATTTGGAGACTTGAATCAAGCTAGAGCTTGAATGGCTCACCAAGAACAAACTTCTCTCAAGATGGATTCTAGATCTAGAATATGATAGAATGGATTTCTTGTGAGGAAGAGAGCTTTGGAAATGAGTGAGAATCTCTAACTCTTTCAATCTCAATGAATCTCTTAATAGCAGCTCTAACCTAGAAAGAAATGACCAAGCTTCGTATTTATAGGGTCCCATAAAAAACGAGTTAGGTCAAATCCCAACGGATAGAAATCTGAAGCAGTTAGTCGGTCAAAGAACAACCACTGACCGACTAGTTCATCAACTAGTCGGTCGGTCAAACAACATAGACCGACTAAGTGAAGAACAGTGAAGAGATTGAATTTCAGACCTAGAAATCTAGTCGGTCCAAGAAGACTGTCTGACCGACTAGTTTCACAACTAGTCGGTCGGTCAGTGAACTTAGACCGACTAAGAGTCAAAAACAATTAGTCTGAATACAAATTGATTTAGTCGGTCCAAGAACAAATGTTGACCGACTAGATCATCAACTAGTCGGTCTCCAAACGTTCTTAGACCGACTAACGATAAACAGTAGCTTAGGAGAAAAATTGGCATGTACAGTAAAGCTCAACTAGTCGGTCAAAGAAGCTTCACTGACCGACTAGTTCACAAACTAGTCGGTCGGTGAGTCAACGTAGACCGACTAACTGTAAACAGTACTGAGCAAGAAAATACAAACTAAAACTAGTCGGTCCAAGAAGCTTTGCCGACCGACTAGATTCACATCTAGTCGGTCAGTTCTTCTTCTTCAACCAACTAACATGCACAATAAAGTCCGAATCGAAGCGTGATGCTTCGAGAAAGTTAGAATGGACTTCTACTAAGATCCTAGAGCTAAGATATGAGGGTTATGAAGATAGAAATGTAAGATATACTCAAGGCTTAACATTCTATAGATCGAAACTAAAAGACTATAAATAAAACCTTAAAGAATGGTCTTCGAGAGCTTCGATCAAATCTTCATGACTTCCAAAATGGTCCAAAAGCTTCAACGAAGCTTTAGGCATTGAATACGAGCTTTGAGAAGTCTTGAGATGTCGCTTTGAGTGTTCTCGTGAATTTGGCGACGATCTCCATAACTGTGCTCACAAATTATTAGTTCATGAATTATTTATGTTTGCTCATCATCCAAAACCAAATCCGGGGAGTCCAATACTCAACATTCTCCCCCTTTTTGGTGATGACAAACTAACATAAATAATAATCAAAAATAATGATTTCAAATGTAAAATACTTACTCCTTCTGCATTGATGACACGTTAATTCCAAATTGAATATATATAAATTGCATCAATCAGACGAGTAAGATATATAATGAGAATCGAATTTTGAAATATCGGATTTGAAAATCCTTATATATATATCTTAACTCCCCCTGAATCTAACATATCAAATTAGATTCTTGGAAATTGAGTTAAATTTTCATTTGCCCTAATCATTATCATTATCTCTCCCCCTTTGGCATTATCCCAAAAATGGGGGGCATACAACGACAACAACAAGGATAAAGAAAATCCAACGTCGGGAGTCGTAGACTATGACGATGTACCAAATTGACACCAAGGAAAATAGTCGAAAACGAATCAAAGTGTGCCGTACCAAATTGACACCAAGGAAAATAGTCGAAAACGAATCAAAGTGTGCCAAATTGTCCATTTTCATAAAACGAAAATTAAAATCATCAAAATACCAAATATAAATTCACTTATTGAATAAAGAAACGTACTCTTCAATACTCAATATTCTTGGTTAAATTTGTGCATGGAAAACAATTCTATGCAATCATAGAAATATAATCTATTTAACCAAGTTTATAAGCGTCGAGCGACGAAATCACATATCATAGACATTGAATGAATATTAAATGTGCACAACGAAGTGAAAGAGAACGACGATGTATATATATAAGAATATCATGAGTACCTGCAAAAGTACATCGAATACATCAAACAAAGTGCAACATCTATATCACCAACAAAAAAATACAACAACATCATCGAAACACCATCATCAAACATCCAACAAAATGAAAGTACAACCAGTACACCGACATCCAAAATACAAAATACATCAAAACACCGCCAAAACTCCATCCTAAACCAAAACACTCTCAAAAAGATGTATCATCCAATGATCATAGGAGAGGCCTCCAAACTGACGCTCAGGAGGAAGTGGCAGGATCAGCAGTCTCTGTGGGTCCAGTCGAGGGAGTGGACTCAGGCTCTGCTGCAAGGAGTGGTGTGTGAACTGAAGGGATCGTCGGGGCAGGAGTGGAGACATCGACGACTGGCTCAACGGCAGGAGTATCAGCTGGAACATCAGCAGGCACGACTGGGTCAGGGATATCAGCAGGAGCAGCAGCAGCAGCAGTAACAGGAGTCTGATCCACTGGTGCAGAAGACTCTGGAGCACCGGAAGAAGTGGTAGCACCAGCAGCAGATGTGGTAGCAGCAGCAGCAGTGGCCTCAGCGCCACGAGCTAAAGATGTGACAAGCTCATCAATCTCCTCGTCATCAATCTCCTCATCCTCAGAAATAGGAGGAGGAAGCTGAATACCCATCATACTAGCCATTCGGCACACATCCTCCTCGGTACGAGCCAAACGAGACTCGTGACGACGAAGTAAGCGAACAACATCATCTAGTGTGGTGGTAGGAGAAGGGGCTGTAGCAGCTGAAGGTGTGGCCTGGGATGCAGAAGGAGTCGACCGCTGGACGTGACGAAGTGCCGCAAGTGATTTCTTTACGGTCGTCACGTTCAGTGGAGGACCAAGGGGACGCTCATCGTCAGGAGGCAAAGGCACGCGAAAATGACGGAACACCAAAGTCAACAGACAAGGATAAGGGATATGCGCCGATTTACTAGACTTGCGAACACACTCGAAAGAATCCATCTTGTCGAGTATGATGCGAGCCCAGTTAATCGAGCTACCCATAAAAAGAGCGTAAATCAATTTTAGGAACGGCTGGGAAGGCAGAGAAGATGAGCCGTACTTGGGAAGCAAGCACGACTTCAGAATGAGATTGAGGACCCATGCATTTGGCTTAAATGATTTAGATGGAACACCAATGAAAGCTGGAGGGATCACATGGTAGATATCAGCTAGAACAGACTGATCCAAAGAGGAGATATCATCAACAGAGATGTCTGACAGAAGGAGACCAGACGACTAACATCCAAGCAACTCCCCCAAGATTTCTGCCGTGAGGACTATAGGAGTCCCCAAGACAGTAGTCTCGATGGAGTGGCTCTCATCGTAGTGGCCTCGGACACGATTTGCATAGAATAGTTTGACCAGGCGAGGATATGGTCGAGGGTTCACCTTTGGGTCATATCTAAGATAGTCCAAAACACCGATGTAGGATAAAAGATCCGCAAGGCCAAGAAAGTCAGAGAACTGAACGTAATGCTCCAATATCAGTGGGCAGTGCTCTATACGGTTGTAAGCCGCTAGACACAGAGGGTCGTCACGACACAACGATATATCCACACCGCCTACTGGCATTTGGGCTTTACCCTTAGCCTTACGGGTCTTAGGAGGAGGTGGAGGAGGTGGTTCCTGATGGGTAGGCTGCTTCTCAGGACGAAAATCAGTGTCAGAATCAGAGGTGGTGTCCTGAAAAGAGGAAGGGGAAGCGACAATCTTTCTAGGTTTAGGTTTCGGTTGGGCTGAAGAAGCTTGGGCTTGGGAAGCTTGGGTTTTGGCTTTGGGCTTGGAAGTCCTCTTCCTCTTCAACGGTGGTGAAGACGAAGAGGGGGCACGAGTGGTCTTGGCCCTACGCTTAGGTGGGGTCGATGCGGTCGCGGGCTCTACGTTCATGGGGGATGGCCCAGAGGAAGTGATAGGGATCCTCGTTCTTGCCATGATCGCGGCACAATGAGATCAATCAATCGATACAACCCTAAGCAACAAACCCTAACAGCTGAAAGAATTTTAGAAATTAACAAACCCTAGATGCGAAATCAACAAGCCCTAGGAGATGAAATCGACCTAGATATCAAACCCTAGAATAGGAATCGAGACCTAGGAGGAGGAGATATACCTAGGAGGAGTGATCGACGGCGACGGATGATCGGAAGTTGGCTGGAGTTGATCGGAAGATGAAGAGACTCGAGCGGGGGTTTGGGGGTTTTCGAGCTGGAGGGAAGAAGAGACCGACTAAAATAAGAAAGAATCGATTAGATTGAATTTAAGTCGGTCGAAATCACGAAATGACGTGACTGCCCCTGAGCACTTAGTCGGTCTAAGTTCAAACGTTGACTGACTAGATGACGATCTAGTCAGTCGGTTAACGAGCTTGAACCGACTAAGTGGAAACAGAGAACAGTCGAAGATTTCCTGAACGAGAATTAGTCGGTCTATGCTCAAATACTGACCGACTAGATCTAATCTAGTCGGTCGGTAAGTAAACTAGAACCGACTAAAGGAGTTAAGCTGGAGAGGAAATCCTAATAGCTTGAATTAGTCGGTCTAAGTTCTTTTACTAACCGACTAGATACGAATCTAGTCGGTTGGTGATTGAACTGATACCGACTAAAAGAGTCCAAAAGTTTAGAGGTAGAGCTAGTCGGTCTAAGTTCATTAGATGACCGACTAGATGTGAATCTAGTCGGTTGGTTGATGAACTGAGACCGACTAGATGAGTCCAAAAATTGATAATTAAGTTCTCTCCTGAATACACTTGGACGATACATCGTAATCCTCTCAAAAATCATCTAAACTACCCCATTAAACATCGAAATCTCAAATACGACATTCAAACATGAATTCGAGCAAAAATTCAAAATATCACATAAAATCCCGAAAAATCCATTAAGTATAGCATGAACGAAATATTGCGAAATATAATAGCATGCAAGATTATTGAATGAAACATGAATCCTATATCTCGGATTCACCCATAATCCCCAATTCTCGACGCAACCGCACAAAGGAGTCCTCATTTAGGGGTTTCGTGAAAATATCGGCGATTTGCTTTTGGGTTTCAACGTACACTAAAATGATGTCCTTTTTAGCAACATGATCATCTAAAAAGTGGTGTCAGACATCTATGTGTTTAGATCGGGAATGGTGCACCAGATTCTTTGAAAGACAAATAGCACTTTGGTTATCCACCATGATAGGGCTAGTATCACAGTGAATGCCAAAATCCTTTAGTGTGTGTCTCATCCAAAGAACCTGGGCACATGCAGCACCGGCGGCAATGTATTCCGCCTCGGTGGTTGAAAGTGATACCGAATTTTGCTTCTTGGAAAACCAAGAGACAAGGGAATTTCCTATAAAATGGCAAGTGCCACTAGTACTCTTCCTGTCGAATTTTCATCCCGCATAATCAGCGTCACTATATGAGACTAACTCATATGTGCTAGATTTCGGATAAAGTAATCCAAAATCTAAAGTGTAACTTAGATAGCGAAAAATACGTTTTACCGCTACTAAGTGAGAATCCTTAGGTTGAGACTGATAACGAGCACAAATACACACGGCAAACATGATATCGGGCCTACTAGCGGTAAGATAAAGTAAACTACCTATCATACCTCGATATAGACGAATGTCTACATCTTTTCCGCTCGTATCTTTATCAAGATGCGTTGTAGTGCTCATATGAGTCTTTTTCCCGGAGGCACTCTCCATTCCAAATCGCTTTAGCAACTCCACCGTATACTTCGTTTGGTGGATGAAGATTGCATCGTCCATTTGGCGAATTTGGAGACCTAAGAAATACTTGAGCTCACTCATGTGGCTCATCTCAAATTGTTCCTTCATAACTTTAGAAAACTCTTCGCAAAGAGCAAAGTTAGTAGCACCGAAAATGATATCATCAACATATATTTGAACTAAAATTATATCATTATTCGAATGCTTAACAAAAAGTGTAAAATCGGCTTCTCCCATTTTAAAATTCAAATCCAAAAGAAAATTCTTTAGGCGATCATACCAAGCTCGAGGAGTTTGTCTCAAACCGTAAAGTGCTTTCTTAAGTTTAAAAACATGATTTGGAAATTTTTCATTTATGAAGCCCGGAGGTTGAGAAACGTAAACTTCCTCAACAACATCTCCGTTTAAAAATGCACTTTTAACATCCATTTGAAATAATTTGAAATTTTTATGGCATGCAAAATACAATAACAATCTAATTGATTCTAATCTAGCTACCGGAGCGAAGGATTCTTCGAAATCAATACCTTCCTCTTGTCGATAGCCTTGAGCTACTAACCGAGCTTTGTTCCGGACGACGACTTGGTTTTCATCGGTTTTGTTCTTGAAGATCCACTTTGTCCCTATTACGGTGTGGTTCTTCGATGGCAATGGAACAAGCTCCCAAACTTCATTCCTCTCGAATTGAATGAGTTCCTCCTCCATGGCTAAGATCCAAGCGCTATCTTCGCATGCTTCATTAACATTCTTTGGCTCTATCGAGGAGACAAAGGCACAATGAGCAAAGTAGTTCACTTGCGATCTCGTCTTGACACTATCATGGATATTGCCAATGATTTGCTCATGAGGATGGTCACGAACGGTATGAAGCCGTTTGGGAATACCTTGGTCACTAGGAACATTCTCAACAACTTCATTAGACGGGTTAGTCTCAATAGAATCAATAGAATCATTAGAGTTAGAATTACCAATTGAATCACATAAGACATCCATAGAGTCATCATCATTAGTAATTCTAGTTGGAACAAATCCTTCATTAAATGACACATGAAGCGACTCCTCGATCGTTGAGGTTCGTTTGTTGAATATCCGGTAGGCTTTGCTACGCGAAGAATATCCAACAAAAATCCCCTCATCGGATCTTGGATCGAATTTGTCCAAACTACCATACGTGTTCTTAATAAAACATTTCGAACCAAAAACACGAAAATGTTTAACTTGAGGCAACCTACCAAACAACAATTCATAACAAGTTTGTTTAGTGCCGGGCCTCAAAAGTATTCTATTAAACACATAGCAAGCAGTATGTACCGCTTCCGCCCAAAATTGATGGCCAAGTTGGCTATCATCAAGCATCGTGCGAGCACACTCCACTAGCGTCCTATTCTTTCTCTCAACAACACCATTTTTAGGAGGTGCACGAGGGAAAGAGAAGGTGTGTGTAATACCAACTTCATCACAAAATGTCTCAAAAGACTCATTCTCAAATTCCCCTCCATGATCACTACGAATAGTGACAATGGTGGTTCCAATGAGATTTTGTACTTTCTTAACAAAAATTGTGAAGTTTTCAAAAGCTTCATTTTTATTACACAATGAAAATACCCAAGTAAACCTAGAAAAGTCATCAACGATGACAAGTCCATATCTAGCATTACCTAATGAAGCAACTCTAGTTGGCCCAAATAAATCTAGATGTAATAGCTCTAGAGGCCGCTTAGAAGAAATGATTTTCTTATTTTTAAATGAATATTTTGGAAGCTTGCCTCGTTGACACGAGTCACAAAAGCTTTTCTTTTGAAAGACAAGCTTAGGGAAGCCTCTAATAGAATTTAACTTGGAAAGCTTGAAAAGTGTTCCAAAGTTCATATGACCAAAACGTCGATGCCATAAGTGTTGTTCACTTGTGTTGGCAATAAGACATTGTTCATGTGATCTTGGAAGATCTAGGATATATATATCCTTATGACGTGTGTCGGAAAACAATAATTCATTATTATCTTTTCTTAAAATATGGCACATTCCTTTCACAAAGTTAACTTTGTAACCTTTGTCACAAAGTTGACTTATTGAAATAAGATTGTGGTTTAATCCTTTAACAAGGTAAACATCACATATAATGGGTTTAGAAGGATTACCCACTTTACCAACACCTATGATGGTTCCGCTCTCGTTGCCTCCAAATACGACGCGGTTTCCATTTGCAATTGGAACCACTCCGGAGAGCAATTGAGCGTCACCCGTCATGTGTTTTGAACACCCGCTATCGAGTATCCAATTTCTCTTGGAGCTAAATTTAAATTTGTTGCTCCGTTCCTTTTTCTTGAGTACCTATAGATATGGAATATCGTATCATGGTACCCAAGGTCATTGGGTCCAAAAGATTAGACCTTTGGAAGCCAAGTCCAATTGGACTTAGACTTCCCCACATAATCACTATTATGCACAACATTCGAAAAATAAGCATTCATATAAACTTGTTTTTCATCCATGCTTGTGTCCTTTGGGCTCCAAATAGTGAAAATCTTGGGAGCCCTCATCCTATTGGGTGCATGCATGCGTTGTTGGTTTCTACGTGATGCATGTCGTGGATAGGCATAAGGAATATGATGGAATGGTGCATGCAGATAATTATTCATATGATGTTGTGGGTGAACATATGCATGTGAGGGAACACGTGTGTGAGGGTGTCTCACATGGTGTGCACGTGCCCGTGAATGTGTTGCATAAAAATCATCATATGTGTGAGCCGGTGGAGTAAGACGTGTGTTCCTACGTGGCATGGTATTTGTGTACATGTAGGCATGACCCTTCTTTGGAGGTCCACCCAAAGTGGGTTTCTTTCCGAAAGAGGGTGTGTGCGAAGTGGAAGCACCATTGGTAGATGAACTACCAATAGAGTGTTTGCTCCCACTCGGTGAGGCATCGGAAGTAGGCCTAACAAAAGTAGTGGCCGATTTGGATGAACTCCCTATCTTATACCCCAAGCCAATGTGGTGATTGCCCGGAAGTAAATCATTTAGGATGTTATCCAAATGGTCTTTACCCTTATTGAATTTATTAATTCGGCCTATCGTGCACTCATATTTCTCGGTGAGAGAATGCATCGAAGCACCCAAAGTGGATATTTACGATGTGAGCACATAAACACGAGACTTGAGATTTTCATTCTCTATACTCAAAGTTGAGTTTTGAGAAGTCAAATCCGCTATCCTATGTTCTTCCGAATCCTCAACACTAACATGTTCAAGTTTAGATTTGAGATTAACAATCTCATTTCTTAACTCTTCAACAACGGTGTCGTTGTTGGTGATGATAGTCTTAGGCGAGGTTTGAATGCTAGCTAGGTCATCTTTTACCTTAGTATATCTATTTACTAATTTAGTGTATTTATACCATAATTGAGAATTAGCATTCTTAAGGTCATCCATAGTTACCTCATCACCTTCGTCGTCACTATCATCGGAAGAGGAGGATCCTTGATCATGCTCCTCTCTTGCCATGAAGCACATGTGCGCTTGCTCCACTTTCTCATCATCCGACTCTCCGCTTGAGGAATCCTCGGAGTCGGTGAATGTTGCTCCGACAAGTCCCTTTTTGTACCCCTTTTTGTACTTCTTGGACTTATCGAATTTCGGCGCCTTCCACTTCTCCTTTTGCTTATTTAGAGGACACTCCGCTTTCATGTGTCCTGGCTTATTGCACTTGAAACACAAAGGAGAGGAGGAGGCGTTAGAAGAACCAAATTTAGCTTTGTTCTTATAGTTACCTTTTCGGAAGAAACGGTTGAACTTCTTGGCCATGAGTGCCATGGACTCCAAGTCCAACTCGTTTTCCGAGTCTTCATCATTGGTTGATGTGGATGTGGATGTGGATGGAGCGGCCTTGAAAGCAATAGCCTTCTTCTTTGGCTCGTCTTGCTTTAGGTAGGACTTCATCTTTTCCTGCAATTTTAACTTGCTATCCTTGCGTACCTCGTATGACATTAAAGTATCCATTAGTTGAACTACGGTGTACTTATTCATATCATTACCTTCCTCGATGGCGAAGGTACGCTTTTCCCAAGAAGAAGGAAGTCCTTCGATAAGCTTCGAACACTTCTCCTTTTGGGTGTAGGTTTTACCAAGAGCCTCCAACTCGTTTATGATGTCGACGAAGCGAGCATAATACTCATTCATCTTCTCACCCTGTTGCATATGAAACATTTCGTAATCTTTGTTAACAACTACGAGTTTAGAGTCTCTTACCCTACTCGTCCCTTCATGTAGTATGAGGAGGGAGTTCCAAATTTGATATGCACTCTTACATGTGCATATCTTATTGAAGTCCTCGGGCTCCAATGCGCATTGCAAGGCGTTCATTGCCTTGGCATTGCTTACCTCCGCGACGACCTCCGCAGTTGTCCATTTCTCAAAGTCTTCTTCGGCGGGCTCGACGTATTCCTTCATCGTGGTCCTCCATAGAGATGCACTCCGGAGGAAAGTTTCCATCCGGCATTTCCAGTACCCGTAGTTGGTATCGTTGAAGAATGGAGGACTCGTTGAGGAATGTCCTTCCATCACCGAAGATGCTCCTTCACGGTTCCTGAAGGTGCCATAGTCGGAAGGTGGACGCGCGGTCTTGTTGTCGTTGGTAGACATAGCTAAGTATCTGGCTCTGATACCAAATGTAATGCCCTACAAGCTACTGCACAAGTACTAGAGGGTGGGGGGTGAATAGTACTTTAAAAATAACAAGGAGTATAATTCCTAATTATCGTGCAAACAACTACCAAATCAATTTGCGGAAGCTTAAATTGATGACAACAACAAAATTAACAATGCTAACAATAGATATTACTGGGTTCGGATCCACCCAAGTCTCCCCGACTTGTTCCCTGTGATCCTACGTCCCAACCACCCGGATCCCCTCCGGATACTTAGGTTAGAAACCCTAACCCAAGATTTCCACTATGATATCTTGTGAAAAACCTTCACAAGATCAAATCATACATGCAATGGCAATAGTGAATCCCACAACCCGGGATCACAACCTTCTCTCACAACCGAGAGAATCAATAAGCAATATAAATGAGTTTATAATGAAATAAACAATCTTACCACAAAATCCTATACCTTGAGTATTCTTACCAAATAGGTGCAAGGAGGGATTTGAGGAAGAGAAAGTCACCAAGACCTAGCACCACTGAAATGAGCAACAATGGGTGCCTAGGAGTGATTTGGAGACTTGAATCAAGCTAGAGCTTGAATGGCTCACCAAGAACAAACTTCTCTCAAGATGGATTCTAGATCTAGAATGTGAGAGAATGGATTTCTTGTGAGGAAGAGAGCTTTGGAAATGAGTGAGAATCTCTAACTCTTTCAATCTCAATGAATCTCTTAATAGCAGCTCTAACCTAGAAAGAAATGACCAAGCTTCGTATTTATAGGGTCCCATAAAAAACGAGTTAGGTCAAATCCCAACGGATAGAAATCTGAAGCAGTTAGTCGGTCAAAGAACAACCACTGACCGATTAGTTCATCAACTAGTCGGTCGGTCAAACAACATGGACTGACTAAGTGAAGAACAGTGAAGAGATTGAATTTCAAACCTAGAAATCTAGTCGGTCCAAGAAGACTGTCTGACCGACTAGTTTCACAACTAGTCGGTCGGTCAGTGAACTTAGACCGATTAAGGGTCAAAAACAATTAGTCTGAATACAAATTGATTTAGTCGGTCCAAGAACAAATGTTGACCGACTAGATCATCAACTAGTCGGTCTCCAAACATTCTTAGACCGACTAACGATAAACAGTAGCTTAGGAGAAAAATTGGCATGTACAGTAAAGCTCAACTAGTCGGTCAAAGAAGCTTCACTGACCGACTAGTTCACAAACTAGTCGGTCGGTGAGTCAAGTAGACCGACTAACTGTAAACAGTACTGAGCAAGAAAATACAAACTGAAACTAGTCGGTCCAAGAAGCTTTGCCGACCGACTAGATTCACATCTAGTCGGTCAGTTCTTCTTCTTCAACCAACTAACATGCACAATAAAGTCCGAATCGAAGCGCGATGCTTCGAGGAAGTTAGAATGGACTTCTACTAAGATCCTAGAGCTAAGATATGAGCGTTATGAAGATAGAAATGTAAGATATACTCACGTCTTAACATTCTATAGATCGAACCTAAAAGACTATAAATAAAACCTTAAAGAATGGTCTTCGAGAGCTTCGATCAAATCTTCATGACTTCCAAAATGGTCCAAAAGCTTCAACGAAGCTTTAGGCATTGAATACGAGCTTTGAGAAGTCTTGAGATGTCGCTTTGAGTGTTCTCGTGAATTTGGCGACGATCTCCATAACTGCGCTCATAAATTATTAGTTCATGAATTATTTATGTTTACTCATCATCCAAAACCAAATCCGGGGAGTCCAATACTCAACACTTTTTTCTGCATATTTGCATGCCATTTCGGTTGCTCATATTGTGATTTTCATGATTATTCGATTATATTGTGTTACTTTTCACTATTTCTTGTTTTTTGTCGGATTTCAGGAAATATATGCAATTGGGAGCAAAAATGAGCTTAAAGGACTTGCACGTGTAATGGAGCATCGCTCATGGACTTATTGAGGACCTATCAGCGATAGAAGACGAGTGGAAGAAGAAAGAACGTCGTAGGAGCGACGAGGAAGTGAAATGATGAAGATGGGCATTTTCAGCATGCCACTCGGCCGAGTGAAGGAGTCACTCGGCCGAGCAAAGAAGCCCGCTCAGCCGGCCAGATCGAACATGCAATTACTTGAAGATTAGCGTGCACTCGGCCGAGTTACGACTTCCCACTCGTCCGAGTATGGAGACACCACTCGCCCGAGTGGCACACGAACGACGACATCCAAAAGACCAGACTTACTGTAATCCGTCAGTCGACTACGAGCTCCGACTCGGCCGAGTACCAAAAGCCCCTCGGTCGATTGACATTTTCCGCTCGGCCGAGTGATGCCAAGGACACGCAGCGCCCAGATTTTCAGACAGCCTCCCACTCTTTTGAAATCTGCTATCATTTCAGCAATCAAAGTATTTTTCTCACATTTTTTATGGATAGTAGACTTCATGAAGATTCCAAATCCACCAAGAACGCGCAAATCGGAGGTCAGATGAAATCTGGGGAATTTATGCAAGTTGATCCTACAGTGATGGAATTTCCACTCGGCCGGGTCACATGTTCCACTCGGCCGAGTGCGGCCTGGGCCCAGATTTTAAGTTGCGGTTTGGGCTGTTTTTGGGCACGAATTTGAGGGGTTTTCTAGGGTTATTTGCTAGGGGTTTGGGAGACTATATAAGGGTTTTGTAGCCACCATTAAAGGGGGTTCCCATGATGTTTTCTTAGTGATTATTTTAGAGGTTAGGCCATGCCCTAGGCCCCCTCTTGGATCTAAAAGCTTGTATTTGGATTGAAGATCTTCATCAAAGCTAAGTATTTTGTTCTTGTTATTTTAATCTTTATTTTTCTATCTTTTTGTATGCAAGCAATGATTTTTATTGATTCTCATATCATTATTGCTATGCTTGAGTAGATTTGTTGTTCTAGGGCATGGGGATGAACCCTATGGATCTAATTTCAGATTTGTGATGAATGGATTTCTAAATTGCTAGAATTGCTTGAAGGTTAGGTTGTGATCGATTTATTACGGATATCTCGGGATTTCCATCGATTGGGGTTTGCAAGAGATTGGATTCTAATCGATGGAAAGGCCTAGATATTCGATTTAGGTTTATAATCGAGATTCTCTAGACTTGGTTTGCAAGAGATTGGACCAAAGCTAGGATTTTTATTATAAATCTATACCCATATTCGTTTGCAAGAGATTGGACGAATACGAACTATCGCGACCTAGATCGTAACTCGAGTTTGCACGAGAGTGGGCTCGAGGGGCGATTGAACGATGATGTCGATCCTAATGCTAGTGGCTTAGGCTAGGGTTTGCAAGAGATTGGGCCCTATCCTAGGTTGCTATAGACCGGCAATAGTGCGAGAGCGTGAGCTTGGTTCTCTATTCAGTTACGACTAGTTCACCTCAACACAAGTTTAGTAATATTGAGATTCACTATTTACAATGATGTATGACGATCCGTAGTGGGAATTCCCTAGCCCTAGACACTTCTATTATATTATATTTGAATCGATATTTTACCCAACATCTTTATCACCGACACCGACATCCATCACCATTGTCATTACATCATACCATAACCATCTCCACCAATAAAAACATTCGTAGTCAAACCAACCTAGGATAGATTGGAGCCAACACCACCTCCTCGTGTTCGATACCCGCTCGCCACTTGACCGTGCACTTGCGGTAAAACTACAATCGTTCTCCGGGTGTATATCCAGGGCCAATCAAGTTTTTGGCGCCGTTGCCGGGGATTTATCTCCGTGTATTTGCGCCATACTAGGTTGTACTCTAGGGTTACATTTTGGCCGATCAAGTTTTTGGTGCCGTTGCCGGGGAGGTGTTTCCCGTTGGGTGCCAATTTGTCACAATTAGGTTGATTAGATTACATTAAAAAAAACAAAAACAAATCAAAAAAACATTGAGAGAGATTTTTTTTCCCACCACCTGCTATTATTATCTTTATCTCTCTTTGTACCACTAACGTCTTTTCCAGGTTGTTTACTTTGATTGATCAGGTACATTTGTTGCAGCGATGGTGCTTCCAAAGAAAATGCGAGCGGGCTCTATACAATCCTACATATATCTCGCTGCATTCTATCAGGCTGATGGAGAATCCTTCGGGGAAGCCTTGTCTAGGTTTGAAGGAATGTTAGAAATGTTCCAGACGGAGTCAGACCATGAGTGGAATGACTCCATGCTATTTGATATCTTCACTAGAAGGCTAAAGGGACCCTCACGTGAGTTTTTGAAGAGGATGCAAGTGGGGAAGTTCAGTGATCTACAGTTGGCAACAGCCTTGGAGCAAATGATAGATGATGCTCGATCTACCGGTTCACTAACCGTTACGGTAAGTAAACCATACGACCAAGTATTCATCGATTTTTTTATGGCTAATGTCTCTAGCGCAGGTACTATCATAGATGGAGTGTATGCTTCACTTGAAGGTGATCATATCCACCTTTACACCATCAACACTCCACAAATAGAGACATCTGAACTGTCAAAGGAGGACACATATATGGACCTATTGAGAAACATTGTTGACGTAGTTCGAGATTCCGGTCCATTGACAATAACGGCAGGTGATCCTTTTGAGCTTGAATTTCAAAACTTTATTACTCATTGTATCTCTTCCACAGGCACAATTGATGATGGAGTCTATGCTCTAGTTGAGGGGCACAAGACCCATTTTTACACCACGGTCGAGATACATGAGCCTATAGAACCACCTTGTGCCGCCTTCGCCTCCCCCTGTCACCCATCTGAGTCAGAGCAGCCTATACCATCAGAGTATATTATTGAGGAGGTCATGCCTATAGTAGCAAAGCAGACCATCGAGGAGGACG